>CM040239.1:205223594-205500881 GCA_022545495.1 Chrysanthemum lavandulifolium
TGCATCCGAGCCACCGCCACCGCTGTCGGGTCACAAATACCACAACCCTCACCACCGCTATCTCCTCCATTCTTTCTTTTCGTTTGTTTCGATGGTGTCGAGACACCCTCTTGATAGTTTGTTATTATTAGTATTATTTTGATGGGTTGGTTTTCGTGGATGAAAATGGGATTGAAAACGGATTGTTTGTAATGTGGGCTGAGTTAACTCAACTCGAACGAGTCAAGTCGACTCAGTTGAGTCAACTCAGTCGAGTTGAGTTGACCGGTTATAAACGTGATTTAAAAACGTGTTTGGTGCTAATTCGTGTGGTTATGTTGGTCTAAATGATGTTGGTCTTGAGTTGAGTGGTCTTAGTTGTGTCATTCGTGTGTAAGGAGACCTCAAGGGTCGTTTGATTAGTCTCAGCCACCTCTTCTTGTCGTTTTTCTTTTCTTTATCTCAGATTGGTATGTACTAAACCCATTTAGGGTGTTAGTAGTGAGTTGGGTCAGTCACGATGACCACAAGGGTGGTTTGTTTTTGCGTCTATGTTTGGTACAAGAGACACCCCCGTGTATTATGATGGTTTGTAGTTAATCTGCTATGCTAGGCGTTTGGTTGTGTCGCGTTTGGTTGTGTAAATGGTAGTCGCGAAGCTGTGGATGTTTCTTCTTTGATGTTCACCACATGGTTAGCTCATGGAGAGTGTTTTGGATTATTTTTTTTAGTCCCTAGTCAAGGGTGTGTCTATGTCGCTTATGGGTCAAATGTAAAAGGAAAACAAGTATGATTGAAGTGGGTTGTATTGAATTCGGTGGGCTTAGAAGCCTTAAGTGTGTTTGATTAAATGGATAATAAGCCCATTAGGCTTAATATAAAATATGATACTTGTTTGGTTAAACTTAATTAACCTAAAATACAATTTCGGGTATCTAAGGCTCGGCTAGAATAATCTTTTAGTGATCATTGGCACGTTTGTAACTCGTGGTTGACACTTGCTATTGAACTTACGTATATTGGACTTATATCGACTATTTGACTCGAGACGGAGGTGATAAATTAGACTCTACTCGTATGGACCAATATATGAGATGAAACTAATGATAAGTGGCAAAACAATAACTAATACATAATCTAAAATTTGATTAACTACTAAAACTATTTAGTTAAGTTATTATTGAAACGGTTGGAGTAATTAACTAGAACACATGTTTAATTATAAATCGATGGGATATATTGTTTTAAAAATCAAGTTTTCATTAAAGTCTATTAACACGAAAATATTGTATAAATGGACGCATCATATCGGAATTTATAAAACTTATTAAACTTATACTTCTATTTGAAAATCCTTTTATTTATATAAACCCAACAATTTTATAAAAATTATGAAACGTTATTATAATTAAAGTTTCTTATAAAGTCTAATTGACTTTTCTAAACTACCTAGAGTTTCTTATAAAAGCCTAAGGCTCAAACCATTTGCTTGTTTTATTGCTAGATGATTCTTACTTGTTTAGTTCCTTTATATATGTTTTATGCTTTGGTGTGTTCTTGAGTCTTGGTCAAAACTACTTGACTATTCTTATAATGTATGTGGATATACATTACGCTTTAGTGTGAGTTATATTTGGCGTGAGTTACTTGTCGAGCCTTGTCTTCCTACCACCACACGAAGCATTAATGATAAACTTTTGTGATACGATATATTATACTTTTAAACAAACATTAATACGAGTAATCCACGAAAACTAAAACAAGTACCTTTTGAAAACTCAATTACTACGATACATATCCCGAGATAAGCCTTACACTACTAGGTTGAGCGGATAGCGAACCATTGTGCCTATACTCTTGTATCGTTATGCGATACCACACCGTGATACTACTTTGTTTCATTTCCGATGCTAGTCATAAAGCATCGATTCTTGCATTGCTTCGGACTAAGGTGAGTTCATAGCCCCACTTTTACTCTTTAAACTGCTTTATAAACTCCATGGGGAGAATACATGCTACTATCGCTTTTATGATCACAATTGCTTGAAAACCGCTTGTTGTTCTATTGATATTATGACTCGCCTAAGTTGTTTGCCAAAAGTCCCCTACATCATGAACCATTAATCACTATGAGTGAACGCAAATATCGTGGATAGTACTATGGGAATTGACGACCTCGACTCGGTTATCGGAAATAACCGGGCGCACTATATTTGGTATCTCTATGTAATTGGCTATTACATCTCGTAGGGGCAATTTTATTTACTTACACCGGTAATTAGGTATATGCAGTTAGTTTGGTGTCATGAGCTTAGTGCAATAATATCAACTATCTTTTATGGGCGATAACAACGTAGCCATGGCTTATCTTAAACTTGAAAATCTTGTGATCAAGCGCTTTATTACTAAACCTATGAATTCACTCAACCATTGTGTTGACTTTTTAGCATGTATTTTCGGGATGAAAAGGCGATAGCTAACTCTGGGCGCTGGGCATTGGCATGGCATGGTCATAGATGACTCGATTTATTTAAAAACTATTATTTCTCACTTGTGTTATGATCCAATCGAGTAGCATCCCAAAAACTTTCTCTTCACGTAAAACCATTTTTGGGGTGTTATATATAGAGATTCTATTGTACGTATTTCTATGAGATACTTTTATATCTACATTATGATTGTCATATCCTTAGGTTTGGTACTAATTACACCATGACTAATATAGTATAATAGAACATAACTTTGAAATTCAAAATATATCGGTGACCATTATATGATTGTAGAAGGTCATATCTTAAGCTTTGATAATCTTCCATTTTTGTCTAACTAGTTAATATTTGTGTGTCATCATCTTTGATTTACACTCTTCAAAATATATTAGTTGATGATTTTCTTTCTGTGGTGTAGATATACTCACAAACTGTGAAGTACATAAATCCAATTATCTTCCGATGAACAAAGGAAACCTTCTTTGCTCATGGTCAAGCATGAACCATACTGTCCTTGATGAACTAAAATCTCGGTGATATAGAACATCGGAATCTGCTTCACAAGGAAAATATTGATGGCTACGTTGGCATTCATCAGTTTCTGGTAAATCATGTGCTTGAGTGGGTCTTCCTTCTGCATGCTAGAGATAAATTGTTAATCTTTTATGGTTTTTGAAACGCCCAAAAAAAATTTTTCTTTACACAACAGACTATGCTTTATATCGACTTATACAATCGTATAAATCTTAACCATAATGCCATAACCGATACACTAGAAATGCTTTTTAACCGGAAACCACAATGCCAAAAATATGCTTTAAGGTTGCACAAGGTTTGGTTCCAATGGATCTCCAAATGGACATGGTATATAGGCAATTGGTAAAAGTTCCCATAATGTTCGAGGTGGTTATGCAATTTGCTTCAAAAGGGAAGGTAGGAACTCAATACCAATTTTCCTCTTTTAGCTGGTGGGTCCTTTCATTTAGACCGTAAACATGAGTTTCTATTATGTGTATATCAGTTTCAAAAAATAAGGCAAGGATATCTTTCAAAGCGCTCTTCAAACTTGAGGGGTGACTAGAAAAGAAGGTTTTCATTCTTGGAAACTGAGGAATGTTAAGATTTATTGCTTGATACGGTTCTGGCAGTCTAATATCCGCTCAAAGAAATAGTTCTGAATTTCTCCTTTTTTTAGTTGCTTAAGATCTACTTCTAACACGTCCAGTTATGTTGGCTGCTTTTACAAGGTTCTACTCATCAGAATTTGTATATTATTTATGCTTAATCATAAATGCATAAGATGCTAGGATTTTACAATTGGTGTGTATATGTTAGTGTCTTCACTGATATCCTTGTGCAGGTTGCATTAATTCAATGAATTTTGATGACATTTTTCAGAAATGCAAGGGGTCTAACTAGAGTTGTTTTTCTTTTCAGCTTTATTAACTGTTCCCATGAATTCCTTTCATCTGCATCATAAGAGCCTTTTAAACCAACTAGGCAATGATGAATTGATGGCTACAAAGGCAAAAGCAGATCTTAAGCATGTAAAAAGAAGGTAAAAAAGAAGAAAATTGATATAACGAGCGTTAAAGAAGAAAAAGTGGCAATCATGAGTGTTAAAATGGTGCTTGGAGATGACATAAGGTTGGTGGAGTTACTAGGTTGGTGGAGTTACTGGTCAGTTGTTGTATTCGATTGGTAAGGGACATAATAAGGGAATGTTGGAATCACTCCTAAACCTTATTCAAGTGTTAGTGATTCATATGTAATAGTTAGCTTAATATGGCCTTTATGTTTGTTATTAAGCTTAGGCTTATGTAGAATGCCCATAAGCCTAGGCCAAGCCCAATAAGGAAAAGGATGGGAACTTGGAGTGTTGCCCTAGTTCCTCTTATAAATCTCTTGTAATACCTCACTGAGGGTTGGTTGTTCACTTTACACATTTACTCTAAGCATAATCTTTCTTATATTCCTACGCCGTAATTGTGTGTGTGTGTTCATCCGATCCATTATCTTCCTCTATTTCTTACATGGATGCTTGTGTTACTAATATGGTGACCTAACAATGGTATCATTCGCCAAATAGTTGGGTGAACATATTTGTTTTGAAGTTTTTGTTTTTGGTCGACGCGTAAAACGAGTTCCAACTTTATCAAGCTTAAAATTGATTTTTACACTTTTAATCCAAGATTCTTGTCCTTTCAACGCTCTTAGGTGTTAAACTATCTTTTTGGCAAAAGTTTCAATCTTTACGTGCGAGACCATTGTTTTTAAGCTAGGTTTTAAACGTTGTTGTTTCTTCTATGCATAACGTGTTTTTGAGCTTTGGATCATCAAGTTTCATACTTTTGTGTTATTTTGGTGATATTGAAGTTGTTTCATCACAAAATCGGTTTGGAAACATCATTTGACGTAAATCACTTTTGGTTAATTTCTACGCGTAAGAGAAACCATAATCTTACGCGTAACTTGTCCTTGGTTTGATCTTGAGTTTAAGTGGTTTACTCGGTGTTTTTCTTGCTTGGATAAGCCTCGAAAACACTTTGACTTTGGATATCTTTTGCACCGTGATAGTGTAAAGGATCGTATGGATAAAACCCTAATCTTACGCATAAGCTTAAGCTTACACGTAGAATTCATTACACATAAGATTTGTCTTACGCCTAAGCTCGCCTTACGATAAGTTAATCCCACGCATAAGTTTTCTACGCCTAACTTTTGTTTACACATAACTTTAGTGTTTTTCTCATTACTTACGCAGAAGCTAATCCTACGCGTAACTCTTGCTATTACGCGTAACTTTGGTGTTTTACGCATAAGTGATACTTTGCTTACACGTGATTTCTACGCCTAAGGATACTTCATCAACAACGGTTCATTCGACTACAAAGATCCATTTAACAACACAAGTTTTCAACATGTCACAACCACCATACTCTAACTATTTTCCTTACACTTATCATCAACAACAACAACAACAACAACAAACTCCACAACATCAACAATTTAATCATCAACAACAAATTTATCAACAACAATTTAATCAACAACATACCCCACAACTTGGAGCAATTCCACAACCTCAAATGGTTCAACCTCCACCTAGTCTTCAAGTACAACCGTACACAAACTTCTACAATCAACATTCATCCAGGAATACTATGAAGGAACCGACATGGTTTGGCAAGATGTGTGAAGCCTTAAGTAGCCAACAATCAATTCATGAAGTCGTCTCACTTGATAGACCTCCACCGCTCACTCCGGTAACTATGATCAATGGGTTATAAGGTTCTTTAGGTTTTGTGATCTAAAGAAGCCACATGGAAAGTTCTTAAAGAAGGTCATTATGGAAGATCCATTTCGGATGCCTACTATCATTACACTGCAGATCCAGATGCCAATCCACCAAGAGATGATGTCACCAACATTGCAACTATCTCGACTCACCGGTGATGAACTTCTACACTTTGAAGCCGATGAACTAGCAATGCAATACATCCTTTTGGGACTACCCAATCCGATCCTTCAAAGTGTTGATGCTCAAAAGACCGCTAAAGCAATGTGGGAACATATTCATCTTCTAATGGAAGGCACATCACTCAATCAAGAAGACATGGAATCCAAAATCTACTTGGCCTATGAACACTTCATGATTGAACCAGAGAGACATTAGAGTCACTTCATCATCGCCGAGACATCATTAATGATTTGGACAAACACAACATCATCATGCCTCGAATTGTCACAACACTAAGTTCCTAAGTAGTCTTGGTCGGAATGGGAGAAGTATGTCATCTTTCTCCGTCAAGCTAAGAACCTTCATCATGCTACATACGGATTGTTGTACGACTATTTGAAGCCTCACCAAAAGAAGTTGACAAAGAAAGGACTATCCGTGGACTCCCGACTTCACGTCAATTCTCGATAATCAACAACTTGTTTTGTGGGCTCAAACTAATCTTCCTCCTCAAACAATTCTCAAGAACCCGCTCCTCAACCAACGCAACCATTACACCATACGATCATCACAAGAACAACCTCAACAAACTCAATTGGTTCCATACAACAACAAATGCTCAAGCTCTTTATAGTGAATCGATGAGGACTCAAGCTTTTGATGAATTGCAACAAGGATTTGTTATGATTGCTAAAGCCTTTGGTCGATATACAAACAAATCCAACAATCGCATTCGCTCCTTATCCAACACAAGAAATCAAGTGTTGTGAACAATGGACGCGTTGAAGTTCGTAACCGTGGTTATGGTCGCCGATGGGAGGTGGTCAAGGGTTTAATGCTATGGGAAGGAATAACATGGGTTCTCTCGCAACAACAAATGGGTCAAGTGGTTGAACAGGGAATTCTCGAATGGAGTTAATGGTCTTTGTTGTTATAATCGCAATGAAAAGGGTCATCGGCTAATGCATGTCCTAAGCCGAGGACAAGAGGCGTGCTTATCACAAAGAGGCTTTGCTCTTGGCTCTTAAGGATGAAGTCGGTGGAACTCTTACAAACAAAGAACGAGCTTTATGGCGTATGCAGATTCGATGATGATATGGAGGACTTGCGGTGCTAATGCAAAGCAGTTGATGTTGATGGCACAAATGCAAGCTCTACACATGAGTGACACATGCCCCAGTATGACACTAATGGCTTGTCTCAAGTACCGAACAAAATATACTCATCCTCGATCTGATATCTCCGTCAATTTCTCCATCCAACCAGGATCAGAGTGTTCAACATGAGCAATCCACATCTCATTCCGATGATTATCAAATAGATCCCGTCATTATATTTGACGATCAAGATGACCTTATGGTTAATATTGATAATCAAGTTGACTCCGTGATTATATTTGAGGATCTAAATAATGATCATGTTGAGACTCACATTCAACAATGAGCTTCGGTCTAATAGAGAAATTGAGCTCCTGACCTTAATTAAAGACCAACACTCTCGGTTGGAAATTTGCACGAAATTAAAAGAGAAAAATGCACTGTTAATTAGGGATAATGAATGCTTAATTCGACAAATCAATTTTTTCAAAACTCAAGAAAAACGTGAAGAAGGTTTTGAAGTCGCTTTTGCTAAATCTCATCAAAACGAAAAATCATTAGAACGACAGATACGTGATCTAGCCATTTCCAAGAATGCTTTGTTGTCTCAAATAGAACAACTGAAACATGAACATAAACAACAACTTAACGCTCTTACTTTGGAAACTCAAAAAGCCAAGGATGAGTTGTTAACTTGTCAAAAACAGTTCTCAGAGTACAAACAGCATTCCACGAAACAAATAGATAACTATCTTGAAGAAATTGTCGACTTACAAACCAAAATCAAAGAGTTTCGAAATGTTGTTTATAAACATGGTGAGTCAATCACAACCATTCAAAAGTTTACTTTTAAACCTAATCCAAATGGATATGGACCAATACTTGCGATTACAAACCTAAGTTTTCAAACAGAGCATTCAAACCAAATTCGATGTTTACAAAGGCGTAACATAGAATTGATGATTCAATTATGACTGTTGTTGAATATAATCGCATGGAGGAATTAGATGCGATGACGAGAGTCGGTCAAAATGGAAAATGTCGTTTATAACAAACCATTTAACTATTCAAAAGTCGTTACTTTTGTCAAACAACAAGATACTTCCAACAAACCTTTTGTTATCACACCAGTCTCTGAAGTTAATCCCAAATACAATGGTGCACAAATTAATGGTCCTTTACCTTCACTCAGTGAAGTTAAAACAAAATAAGAAAGTTGTCGCGTTATAAAATACTTTGACACTTTCTTATCTGACCTCAAAATTTTGGAACGTGAGATTGAATTTCATTCTGAAATAAAAGTTGAACATTTTCAATCGCCAATGGCGCGAGAACAATGAGATATTCTTCAGAAACGACTTTTACCCCTTGTCAAAAATTTAAAAACTTGTGCACATGATTGGGAAAGGGATTTTCACAAGGAACTTGGTCTCATGAAAACAGTTTTCGAGAAAACCGAAACATCGATTTCAAATACTAAACGTAAAAAGAAACTGTTGAGAAAAGATGTTGATCGACTCTTGGAAGATGTTATCTGTGCTGATATCCATAATGTTGTGTTATTACAACTTGCATATGCATCGATCATCTCTCTCCGATATTGTTGATTCTGTTGAAATTGTTGTGAAATCGATAATGTGCTTCAAATCAAGTCTTTAAAAGTTGAAAATGAACGATTATTAAACGAACTTTCAAATGCAAAACGTCGCCTTAATTGGTGTCAAAAGGATATTCACGATCGTGAACTTGTTTTTCAAAACAAAATCGCCAAGTTGCATGCAAAAATCTTAATCCAAAACTTGAGCAACTGGATGATCAAAACGTGTCTTTTAAGTGTCAAATCTCAAAATATGAACATGAACTTTCAAAAGTTAAACAGGAATATGGTGTCATATTTGATTTACTCAAACAGACTCGTGATGAAGCATCAAACGAACTTGATCATTATCTTGCACACACTAAAGAAGTTATGAATTTTGTTGGAAATCTTCGTTCTGAAAATCAAGATTTGGCGCACACTATCATTAAGTTAAGGGAAATGTTAGGAAAGTATGAACAAGTTCAGCCTAGCATCCTTAAGATAATTGCACCTTTAACACTTAGCAAACGTGAACCCTAAAATGCCTACCGACAAAACACAAGATACTAATGTGTTTCCTCTCATCGAAACAGAATAGTTGCCTCTTTTCCCAACGTCCGCACTTCACACCTAGAGCAATACAAGGAAGAATAGGAAGTTGCGACTTAAGAAAAGATCAATAAATAATGTCAAGTAAAAGAACACCCTAGGATTTTGAATAAGACTCATGTTACACCCACTTTAGATATTGCGTCGACAAATGTAATGGAAAAGTGTTGTAACGAATGTTAAACCTTAAGTACTTTTGATATTCAGTCCGATGCTTCTTGTGTTATTTGTCGTAAAACTATGCTTTTCGATTGTCATGACAAATGTGTTGCTAAAGCTATCTTGTCTCGCTTATGGAATCCTAAGAATCGAATACCTCTAGGCCCACTAATGCTTCTAAGTCCGTGCTTGGTAAACCGCCTCCTTAGATTCTAAGAAACGATTGATGTACCTGTAGTTCAAAGATCACCTCCAAGGAATGTAGTACCACCTAGTGCATTCACTAAGACTAAAGCTAAGACTAGTTGGAGATGGCGGAAATGGATACATAATACACTAGGATTTAAATGGATTCCTAACATCATTGATGTGTGTATTTCTACTATAATCGCTGAGGAACCTCTAACTCATCGGGTTCCACATCTACCTCTATTCCATCCGTGTCGCCTCGTATGTAATGCAGTGATATGATCATCCTTTGGTTTGTTGATAGCGGATGTTCCCGACACATGACAGCAATCTTAAAGTGTTATCAAACTTTATCGCAAAGTTCATTGGCACCGCCGATTCGGGAATGATCACTTCGCAGCCTATCATGGGCTACGGAGATTATATCAATGGCAATATTGAAATTAGCGGGGTTTATTATGTGGAAGGCCTCGGTCACAATCTCTTTTCGGTTGGTCAATTATGTGATGGAAATTTGGAAGTTGCTTTTGGAGAAAACTTGTTTCATTCATGATCTACAAGGAAACGATCTAATGTCCGCCTCGCAAATCTAGTCTATACAAAATCTCAATGCAAGACATGGTTGCTTCATCTCCCATCCGTCTACTTTCAAAGGCAACATCAACAAAATCCTGGCTATGGCACCGTTGTCTCTCACATTTAAACTTTCAAACCATCACCAACCTTGCTCGACACAAACTTGTTGAAGGTCTCCCGAGATTCCAAGATTCTAAAGATCACCTATGTTCACTTGTGAACAAGGAAAAATCACCCGTGATCATTTTCCCTCAAAGGTGGAACACAACTCTCAAAGATGTGCTTCATCTTCTTCACATGGATTTGTGTGGCCCGATGCGCGTGCAAACGATTAATGGCAAACGCTACATCTTGGTAATTGTCGATGACTACTCACGATGGACTTGGGTCTACTTTCTTCAAGTAAAGATCAAGCTCCACAGATGATCATCACCTTTCACGAAAATTCAAGTTCACTCCGAACACCGTCCGCCAAATCGTAATGCATAAAGGAAATGAATTTGTTAACCAAACTCTTCGAGAATTTTATGAGAAAGTTGGAATTGAGCATCGACATCTATTGCACATACACCGTAACAAAATGGAGTTGTTGAAAGACGAAACCAACGTTAGTGGAAGTCGCAAGAACAATGTTAATCAATGCTAAACTTCAGATTACTTGTGGGTGAAGTCTTATCAATCGCATGCTATACTCAAAATCGCTCAATGATTACTAAACGCCACAACAAAACACCTTTTGAGCTTATCCATAACCATAAACCGAATCTCAAACACTTTCATGTATTTGGATCCCTTTGCTATCCGAATAATGATTGTGATGACTTTGGTAAGCTCAAAGCCAAAGTCGACATTGGAGTATTTATAGGATATTGTGAAAATTCCTAGGGTTTCCGGATCCGATTCATCGTATAAAGCAAGTTATGGAAACGATTCATGCTAATTTTGATGAACTTACGTTGAAATGGCTTCTAAGCATAACAACTTAGAACTCGGTCACAACCGCTTAAACTTCCTCAAACCTCATCATTACCGAACTAAGCCCCACTTACTCGTCAACAAATGGAAACGCTATTTGCTCTGTTGTTTAATGATGACATTGATGAACGTGCTCCGATGTATCCAATGTTTCACCGCTCAACCCGATCATACTCTTATACCGATACACTGCTACAACAACCATCGTTGAAGAAGCACCACCGTTGACTCTACAACAACAATTGAACAAACTGCTTCCAACGACTGAACCAATGATGATGTTCGTAATGAAGTACCCCCACCTGCAGATTTTGATCCAAATGCGTTCTTCAACCCTTTTACAAATGAAACTGCTGCCCCTGATGTCGCAGAATCATCAACAAACCATTTGAATCCTCAAAATCTGCACAATGTATACCAACATCAACCCTCTACACATCGTTGGAGAAAACACCATCCTCTTGAGAACATTATTGGCAACCCAAATCAACCAGTCGTTACAAGACAACGCCTTCACACAGATGGTGAACATTGCATTTATGCACTCACTGTCTGCCAAACTGAGCCTAAAAACATTAAAGACGCAATGACAAAAGACAACTGGATTGAATCCATGCAAGAAGAACTCAACCAATTCAAACGCCTTGAAGTATGGGAACTGGTTGAAAGACCAACATGGGTCTACGTCATTGGTCTCAAATGGATTTGGAAGAACAAATTGATGCCAAGGAACGAATCGTAAACAAGTCACGTTTGGTGGCTAAGGATATTGACTTTGAAGAATCTTTCTCGGTTGCTCGCCTTGAGGCTCATATGAATATAACGGTCTTTCGATGGACGCCAAAATTGCTTTTTCGAATGGACAACTAAAGAAACGGTTTATGTCACCACCTGAAGGATTCATTGAACCCGAGTTCCCGAACCATGTCTACAAACCGAACAAAGCTCTATATGGTCTCAAACAAGCTCCTCGGGCATGGTACGATAAGTTATCATCCTTCCTCATTGCCAATAAATTCACCAAAGGTTCGGTCGATCCTACACTTTTCATATAATATCACGGGGCTCACATCTTAATCGTTCAAATCTATGTGGATGACATCATTTTTGGGTCAACACATTTAAAATACTCAAATGCTTTTGCAAAATTAATGACAAAACATTTTGAAATGTCAATGATGGGTGAACTCACATTCTTTCTAGGAATGCAAGTTCATCAATCACCCCGTGGTATTTTCTTGAGTCACCCAAATATGCCCTTGAATTGTTAAACAAATTTGGAATGCAAAACAGTGACACCTATGCCACACCAATGGCTCATACCAAGAAACTAGATGTCGATTTACATAGGAAATTGGTGGACCCTACCAAATACCGTAGTATTATTGGGTCTCTCATGTATCTAACAACTAGCAGGCCCGATATTGTGTTTGCCAGATATCTTTGCTCCGCTATCATCGAGACCAATCGAAACCCACCTCTCGAGGCTAAAAGAATCCTCCGATACATCAAGGGAACCATTAACTTGGGATCCGTATCCAAGGATTCGGTTTTGAACTAATAGCTTTTTAGATCACGATCACGCAGGATGCTTAGATTCACGGAAAAGTAGTTCAGAGCATTACAATTTCTTGGTGATAAACCGTGTCATGGAAATCGAAGAAGCAGGATTGTACATCACCGTCCTCAATAGAAGCGTAATATGTAGCCATGTCGATGCATGTTGTGCTCAAGTCATTTGGATGAGAACACAACTCAAAGACTATGGTTACGTGTTTGACAAAATTACGATGTATCGCGACAATCGGAGTGCCATTGCGATCTCGCAACTCGCTCAACATTCAAACCAAAGCACATCGATCTTCGATATCATTTCATCAAGGACCACGTGGAATGTGGTATCGTTGAATTATACTTTGTGGGTACAGAATATCAATCGCGATCTCCTCACCAAAGCCTTAGCTCCCGCTAGGTTTAATGAGTTGGTCCACCGGATTGGTATGCGGTGTTTGACTCAAGAAGAACTGGATGAACTCTTAAAACATTCTTAAAACCAACCAAACACCAAACCTCTTTTTAAATATTTTTCAAAACAAAATACAAAATTATAAAATCGATAAAACAACAAAATATTCTTCTATCTATATTTCTTTAACATGGCAAGTACAATTCTTCCGTCAACACTCAAATCTTTCAAAATTCAAGATTTTTTCGATCAATTGTTGAGGGGAGAAAATAAATATTCTTAAAGTTCAATAAAACCTTGTACTTGCATGTTACCTTATCCCGTTGTTTCTTTAATAATGGTGGTCACATTACGGTTTTCGACACCCTGACTAAAATTTATGAACTTTCTTTATTTCTTAAGTCGAGGAGGAGTGTCGTCAAATTTCTTTCCAAATATCCTTCGTTTGGTAACCAAAATGGAAGTTAAAGGCATTGGATGAAAATGGAAAAGGTGGAGGGACTAAAACTGTCAAAATATTAAAGTTATTTTTAATAAAACTTGTAAGTTATTGGATTTCACAAACACACTAAACCATAATCACAAGTGGCGTACAAGAAGGTTTTTAGAGAGAGAAAGTTAGAGGTTTAGGGAACTTAGTGAGAGAAAGAAAAGATCTTATTATGAGCTCCAACTCTCTACCTTGGAAGGTAGAGAGTATTTATAGTCTTTACATAAAACGCCACACAACGGGTCGTGGATCGTGCATACAGTGGGTAAAGACCCGTCTGTCCTCCACGGTGTTACTTAACTAAATACTACTTAGCTTAAAAGAACTACGACTACGAGCTTAACGATTACATATAATTGAGGTGACCGACTCTTTAATACCGGAATTTCTAATTCCTAACAATCTCCCCAAGGAGGTCACCTCAAACATATACTAAAATTACATTAAATACAAACAGATATTACATTAACAATTGTTCTTGCATTCTTGATGTAGTACTTTGCTCAAGCTCGTAGTCATTGATTCTTCTCATTGCATGTTTGGTTAATCCAAGTGGAGGTCTTTTCGATCCACGTGATGATAATTTTGAGCCACTTTTGAGATCATCACCAACAAAATCTCGTGACATCCATTGTGGTGTTGGTATTATGTGATGTTGTGACTTTCGGACCGACATGCTCACATTCGGATCATGATATCTTCTCATCGAGTAGCGGAAGCATTCGTTGATTCATGATATTGGCGCAGCAGTAGCGTAAGCATGGAGTGAAAATATCGAGTCATTGATGCACTTATCATGATTTCTTTTGAGATGAATGTGTAGTGTGAGCATGCGGCTATGGATTGACCGCTTCATTCGATCACCGCAAACGTCGGGTGTACCGCATAAAACAGTTAGCAATAAAGCGCATTTAAAGTGTCTTTGATCACTTTCGTTGAATTGAGGTACACGCCCACGGTTCCCGCTGATCAAGACAAGTATCGCTCGTGATCGTAGGATTCCAAGAATTTCCTTGATGTGGTTTCGCAATGCTCTAGTTGTTCTCAAACCGAACGCCTCAAAGAAGACAACACGGAGTGAGTGAACCAATGAATAGAAATTCACCGATTGATGAAAATGATTTGAAAACAATCGTGTATCGCTCAATAGAAATTGTTTTTGCAATACAACGAAGGTTTTAATGAAAATCAAATATCAATCATAAACACCTTTTGATTTGAAATATTCAGACACGGTCGATGTGCTAAAGAAAAGAGTTTTTAAGCACAATGACCGGTTTTTCAAAGGTATCCGTCAATCCATAACTCGAACTGTGATTGATTCAAAAGATTGAATCGCCCATTGTTTCGCTCGGTTGTCACATGGTTGATCTATTGAATAAATCTCACATGCCACCTACCGTGAGCTTGTTTGATGTTGGCTCCGAAGGCTTTCCATCTTCATTATGAATATGTAAGCATATCACTCGGATGTTCCGCAATACCACAAGGATAATGCGAGGAATCAAGATATAATCTCTTTCCACATTGTGTGAAACAGAGAGTCTTCATTGAAAGTGTCCTAATGAGATTTATAGATGATCTCATGGCTCTAGACTCAATTTGTGCATATTTGGTTCCCGTGTCGGAGACTAGGAGAGGGTCTCCTTCTTCAATATCAACAATCTCTAAGAGAAAGTCGATAGATAATGTAGGTTCCCGTGAGAATGAAACAAGCCCTTTAAGAGGAACTTGAGTGGTTTGGGAAGTTGTAGTGCAGAGCGCCACCGGGTCCATGACGCCTTGTCTTCAATACCGATGTTACCATCAAGAGTATATGAATTGTACCCGGTTTACGCCTATGGTTGAATAAATGGAGGGCTATTTCTTTTCACCCTTTTCTCATTCAATTCCTTTTCATTCTTCAACCCTTCAAGCTTACCGAGACTTCATAGCTAGAACCTTGTTGGGTTTATTCCAAGACTAGCCTGTCTCATCCGCACTCTTCCCATATCTCATTTTTCTCCTTTTCTCATCATACCTAAGTACTTCTACACTAACTAGTGGATTGTCCTCGGTAGATCCCTCCGGTTCGGCGGATCATGGGAACAAATACCTAACCTTATCATCCTTATATCACCGTACATAAAGTAAATTTGGTCGGTCTATTTGGTATTGTTCATCCGCTTTTGAACCAATTGAAAACCATTTGAAAATCAATCCAGATACTTGTGATATTATCAAAGCATTTTGTACCGAATTGTTTTTGATATTTTTAGAACAAGTGCTCCCCTCAACATGTGCATCAAATGTTTGAAATCGCTTTGCACATGGAGGCAAGAGAAAGAATTAACTTTGAATTCCATTTTCTAAAAATATCAACATCACTTCCTAATCAAATCAAGTAGATAAAGCATTTTGGGAAGGATGAGGTTTTCAAAGTTTTGCTCCCCCTCAATATGTGCCTCGAGGTTTGAAAAGAGATTTGCACGTACTAGAAGGAACCTGCACATTGAGATAAATGATCACGTTTTAAGTCATTGTTGTTTAAAATAGATGCTCCCCCTCAACATGTGCATGGAAAATTTGAAATCATTTGGCACATGTGGGAAGGAGAGCTTGTACATCCTTATAAAACCATTTACCGAATTATCAGATTAAATCCAATTTAAATCACAAATTCTCCCCCGATCACAATTATCAAATCCTTTGAGATTTGCGATCTCTTGTAGATTTAAATTGATTTTGAAAGCTTTTAAGGAGGATTGTGACTTGATTATGAAAAATGTTTTAACTGATAAGGATCGGATTTAGAGACTTTAAACTCCATTGATTAAACATGCATGATTATCTTTTGAAAACAATTGTATGACAAATAACATTTTAATTTAATTGAAATCATTCTCCCTCAATCAATGACATAAGTTGTTGATTGAGAGATAGATATTTTGACAAACTTCTTATGTCCGATGATTATCAAAATAGAGTACGAGTTATTTTTCAAAACAACTAGTTTTCATTAGATAGTAAGGATAGGTTTAAAGAATCGAGCAAGGAATTTGAAAACCATGATAAAGTATGGCTTTGTTCTATCTTTGAAAAGCGGGTTATCGCTCGAAATGACAATAAACCATTGTTTTACTTTCTCCCATTTTTTTTTTTATTTTTGATTTTTGATTTTTGATTTTTTTAAACATTCGAATGACAACATCTAAAGTCCCGTGTCATTCTTTGTATGACATCACAAAGACCGTAGATATTATCGAATCGAGGAAAACATGACAAAAGACAATATTTTTGTAATTTTTCAAGATTTTTCAATTTTTATGGATTTTTGAAAGTTTTATATTTTTCTATTTGCTTTTGAAGGTTTTGTGATTTTGTATTTTGCTTTTCAAAAGATATTTACAAGAGATAGATGAAGGAAATCTTTACTCCTCTTCTTCCTCTTGAAGACGCTTGAGTGTTTTCGTTGAAGGCTTTTAAGGCCAAGTCGTGGAAGAATAAACTCAAAACGTTCTCTAGGAAGAGCTTTGGTGAAGATGTCTCGCTAACCGGTATTCGGTCCTCACAAAGTAAAGTTCCACCACACCTTTTTCCACTTGTTCCCCGATGAAATGATGTCGAATGTCGATGTGCTTTGCTCTTGAGTGTTGTACGTTGTTGCATGAGAGAGCAATAGCACTTTATTATCACAAGATAGAGGATTTTGTTAAATTCAAAGCCATAGTCGATAATTGAGATCTCATCCATAGGATTTGAGCACAACAAGATGACATGGCTATGTATTCACCTCTATAGAGGAAATAGAAGTACTCATTTGCTTCTTTGAAGACCACTCACAAGCTTATCACCCAAAAACGAGCACCTCCGCACGTTCTTGACGAGTATCTTGACATCCCGCATGATCAAGATCTCGTGATAGGTCGTTAGTGACATACCGGTGTCCTTCGGGTACCAAAGTCCCATATTGATGGTTCCTTGAGATACCGAAGACCCGCTTAACCGCTTCAAGGTGCTTTTTAGTAGGCTTAGCTCGGTATCTAGCACACATGCAAACAAATGAACAAGATGTCCGGTCTACTAGCCGTGAGGTACATCGTGATCCAATCATACTACGATATTTCGTTTGGTCTACCATGATCCCGAGTGGTCCTCATCTAGTTTGGTACGCTCAATCATGGAGTGTCAACATGGTCACATGAATCAAATCCAAATTTCTTTAAAATCTCATTAGCATATTTAGATTGATTTATGAAAATGCCTCCGGACTTTGTGAAATTTGTAGTCCTAAGAAAATGACATTTGTCCCATCATTGACATTTGAAATTTAGAACCCATTTCATTTGAAAACGGTCACACTCATTGGGGTCAATCGAGGCAAAGATGATATCATCAACATAAATTTGAACATGAATTAAATGTTTGCTCGACTTCGGTGAACAATGTTGGATCAATCGCTCCTTTGCTAAATCCGTAGATGGAAGGAACTTTGATAGCATATCATACCATGCCCTTGGAGCTTGCTTTAAACCGTAAAGAGCCTTCTTCAAACGATAAACGTGAGTAGGATGCTCTTGATTCACAAATCCTTCCGGCCATCGACGAGACGACTTCTTTAAGATCTCCGCTCGTAAATGTCGCCTTTGCATCCATTTGATAGACTACCATGTTCTTACTAGCAAGATTAGCCAAAAGATTCGATTGCCTCGATTTGGAGCAAAGATTCTTCAAAGTCAATACCCTCCTCTTGACGGTATCCTTTAGCAACTAATAGAGCCTTGTTATTCAACACATCACCATGCTCATCAAGTTTCACTTTGAAGATCCATTTTAGAGCAATGATCATAGCACAACTGGAGCGGTACTAACTCCCATACATCGAGTCGATCAAACTCATGAATTTCATCTTGCATAGCATTGAACCGCCTATCTTCATTCATGGCGGTTTTAACATCCTTTGGTTCGATCTTAGAGAGTACGGAGTTGAAGAAGCACCATAAGGCATCGGTTGCAAGTTGTTTCGTGTGGATACCGGACGAGAGGATTTCCAATGATGTTGTCTAATGGATGATCGTGAGTCCATTTTCTAAGGTGTTCATGTGGCGCTTGTTGAGGGACCGAGGTAGCAGAGTCGATGTCTCCGAAGAAGATGGTTCGATGATGATTCAGAGCAAATATGTTTTCAAATGGAGCATCTTCGGAGTAGCAAATGGATTAACTTCATCATTGATGCTAGAAGAAGTTCCATGATGTACATTCAAGATTGATGATTTGTTGATGAGATCGAGTTATCGCAGCAGCGCTTCTTGACTTAATGACATTGAGATCAAGGATTGACTTCATTCTCGTGAATATGAGTAGCCTCTGTTGTGGGAATTGTCGGCTCAATAGCACTTGGCTCATAGAGTTCATCAAACATAGGATCAAACAATTTCTTCAAATCATCTTCATTGGAGGTACATATGGAATAATGGAGAGGAATTTGGTACAAGGGATGAACCAATGGGACTGCTTTTGAAGTGCGGGTCCGAACTTGATTGTCCAGAGCCATTTGACCGGTAGCTCATCAAACATAATGTGAATTGTTTCCATGATATCTCGGGTTCTCTTATTGTAGATTGGTAACCTTTTTGTTTGGTGCATAGCCTACAAATACTCCAATGTCTCGCTTTGCTCTCGTTTTCCTAAATCTTGACCATCATTAGTTGGATAACATAAAGCACCAAATGTATTGAAGGTATGATAGATCGTGTTTTGATTGTGGACAAGTTCGTATGGAGTCTTTCCATGAGATGTTTGAATTAGAGATTTATTTTGAGTGTAACAAGCGGTGGCAATAGCTTCACCCATAGAAACATTGGAACCTTTGAGTAGATCAAGATTGTCCTTGCAGCTTCTACAAGAGTTCGGTTTCGTCTTTCAACTACACCGCTCGTTGAGGAGTTCGAGGAACACTTCTTTGAGGACCGATTCCAACATTTTCATAAAATTCATTGAGTACTTTATTAACAAACTCAGTTCCATTGTTAGTTCGGACGATTCGAACTGTTTTGTTGAGTCTGATCTGAAGTTATTTAATGAGTTTAAGGATGACATATGGAGTTTCGTCCTTTGTCCTCAAAAACTTAACCCAAGTGAATCAGGAGTAGTCATCAACCACTACTAACACATATCTCTTCCCATTAATAGTTTGCACTCTCATTGGACTGCACAGGGATATATGAAGGGTATGAAGAACTTCCATTACAGAGTTTGTGGGTTTTGGTTTGTGGCCATATTTCGTGCTTTTTCCCAATTGACAAGTCGAGCAAAGATGATCTTTTCATATTTTAACTGGGTAAGCCTCGACTAGATCCTTTCTCGAAAGTTTGTTTATGGTACCAAAGTTCAAGTGATTGAGACGACGATGCCATAACCAAGACTTTGTTTTAGAAGCCTTTGACAACAAGCGATTGGAGAGGACTTCATCATGTCATCGATAGATATGGTGTATAGGTTTGAACCTCGGCACCTCTTAACAATTCTACACCATCAAGTTCTCTAACGAAACAAGTATGTTTTCTCAAAGCTACTTCTAGGTCGGAATCACGTAATTGACCAACAGAGAACAAATTATGACCAAGTCCTTCCACATAATATACCCCGAAATTACACTTTTACCAACCACATAATCTCCATAACCCATAATAGCTCCAAAATGGTCGCTCCCGAATCTAATCGTCCCGATGAATTTACTCACGAAGTTCATGAGCGCGACCGTCGCCATGGTCATATGCTTGGAACAACTGAGTCCGTGTACCACGAACGATTTGAACGATCCGCAGTTGAACATAGACAAGAATGGATAATCGATAATTGGGATCCCATGCAAGAATGGGTTCCATTTGGTTAGTAACAATGATTGGAACACCCACATCGTAAATAGAAACATTCATATCGTAAATTGAGGCAATGGAATCATTATGAATAGATGCAAGATTAGTGTCCAGATTTGCCCTATTCAAAGTATGTTCACTTCTTAAGGGAATAGTTCTACCAAGAGGCATCCATTTTCTAGTGGGCATTAACTCATTAACCTTATAGCCAAAAGGTATCCATTGATAACCTATCTTACTAAATGTTCTTCTTGTGGGTTTCCATTGTTTTCTAACTCTCTTTCGCTTTGCCTTTTAACCTTTTTAACATGATTGTTTTCATTAGTAATGTTAATCGGGGTATGACAAGATTCGACAAAACATTCACACCACATTCATGATTATAAATGTAATTCAAGAAGACATCATAACAAGGAATGCAAATAGTATCGAATTCAATTAATTACAAGACGCCTATGGCTAATACTAGAATCAACACGATTCATTTTATTCGACTCAAGCTTAAAGTTCCTAGGTTGGTCTTCTACTCTCTTCCAATGCACATTCTTAGCTTGCGAGGTCCTATCATTCCTTGTATTGTCTTGAGACTTTGACCGCTCGCTTTAATGTCACCGATTACTCATGTAGAGGAATGGGAACATTAGTTGGTTTTGCAACTCTTTGCATCTCCTATTTAGATGTTCGTGATCCGAATTACATGCAGCACACTAAGGTTCACTTTCTTAACACTAGAAGTGCTAGGATTTGTACTCCTAGAAGGCACACTAGAGTTCGCTTTCTTAGCATTAATGATCCGAATCAACTACTTAAAGGCACACTAAGGTTCACATTCAAAACATTAGGCATCGAACATGGAATCAAAGGATTAACTCTCTCACCTAAGGACTTTGGGCATATTGTGATTAAGCATTCTAGAATTTCTTGAGATCATTTGGCATATAAGCAAGCATGCCCAATTGCATTGTCAAGTGGTTTCTCTAATTTATCCTCTTCAACAATCTCACGTAGACATTCTAGACAATCCTTAAGGGATGAGAAATATGTTTGAATAGCAAGTTTGTTATTCCGAGATGAGGGGAACATATTTCACGCACAAAGCATATTTATTACAAGAGTGAACCTTTGATACACCATTCTCCCCATTGGTCATTGGCATTTTCCCTTTTACCCGACTCTTCGATTCTCAATTTCCTTTTGCAATGAAGCTATTTGTTCGTTATTTTTGTTACGAGTGACCTTTATTGATTCAAATAACTCATTGAAATGACGTTTAACCTTTTCATTTTCTTCTAGAAAACTTTCGCTTTCCTTTGTAATGCATTTACTAAGTTTTGAAGATGAAACATTTGAGAATTCCGAGAATCTAGAGGAGGAGGCATTTGGGAGCCCGTCATATTGTTCGCTTGACCCTTTAATTGAGAGATTTGGGCTTTCAACTTTTTGATCGTGTTGCAATGAGCTTGAATTTGTTCATCACGCTTGTTAATTTAAAACTTCATCAAACTCGAGCATCCGAGGATGTCTTGATATTTGAAGTTTTGACATTTTCTTTAAGATGTTGATATTTTAGTTGTAAATTAAAATGCTCAACTTCTAGTTTAGAGAAATGTTTAACCAAATTGTCGTGATCATCCAGTTCAATTTTCTCATTTAGTTTAGAATTAGTTTTTCAAGCTCAATGACACGATCATGGGAGACTTTCAGGCAAAAGATAATTCATGAAATTGGGAAGCATTAATAGAACAATTTGTAGCAAATGAAAACAAATCTTGAGCAACACATTCAAGAATAAGAGTCTCATTTAATGTATGCAAGTTCTTCCTCTCAATCTCATTATATTTTAGTGCTCGCTCATAGTCACTAACCTCAACTATCATTGCATCAAACTCCTTTTCCATTTCTTTAATGTCTAAGTTCATTCCCTTTTAAGACTTTCAAAATGATCTTTTAGTTGTTTAAAGAAAGGCATGACTTCGATTAAATAACATTCTTTCGCTTGCTCAAAACCCCTTTCCCCTTGAGTTATGCCAATGGTGTGATCCTTTTCATCTACAAGTTTTCTCAAAATCAACAAATAGTTGAAAATTATAACATATTGACCGATTAAGGTCTTGCTTTTAGTGGCAATAGTCCATAGGTACTAAATGCATAGGTGTATTTGGAGGATACACGGTCGCATTTAGGCATTTTCCTAAAGGGAGGGTTTGTTTCAACAAGATTTTCCGCTTACGCTTATCTAAAATTTCACAAGGAATGTATTTTTACTTTTCTATTAAACACTTGTTCGGTGTTAACAACGTTGTGAGGCTTAAACATGTTCAAGGAAATCCAATTCTCCTTCTTGTAATCATGGGTGTGATCTTTACTTTCTTCTCTTTACATTTAGGATCATCTAATTTCTTGTTCATCTTTTCCTAGTGACTTCATCGATTTCTTATCTTGTTTATGTGCACTTAACGCAACTAGGTTTTGTCTAGGCTTAAGGATTTCATTGCCATCATAAAGTAACCTTATGAGCATTTCTAGTATCCTTTCATTTTTGGAGCAACATGCAAGACATATGTGATTTTTCCATTTTTCATGATTTTAAGAAGTTATATATATATATTTATGGTCATCCTATAATTATCCCCATGGTATTCTTGGTCTGGGATTTGGTTTATCAACAAGGGAATGCTATGCTTATCGCTTAAGACTCTATGCTTAGTGATTAAGTGAGCGATCGAATGGTATTTCCTTGTACGCATAACTTATTTTCAAGCTTGTTTTTCAAGGTTTTAGATTAGAAAATCATTCAAAAGTTTTGATTCCTTAGCATGGAATTCTTGCTTAAGCATTTTAACATTTTCTTGAAGTTCTTCTTTTGCGAGTTAGCAGCCTTTTAGAAAGTTCGACTTATCAAAATATATTAGTATGAGTTAAGGACGATTATACGAGAAAACGAATTTGAAACGATTAAAGATATGCACGCGTAACTATTATTTTCTAAAACTATATTATTTTTACGCTACAAGTGTTACATTAATTTAACGCCCATGTTTCTTGTAACAAGGTTGTGAAACTCTTGGAACACCTTTGGACTAAAACTCCTGAATCGAAACTTCTAGATATCGATACAAACTTTCCAAACCGTCGAGTTCGTTCTCTAACGATCGACGACACCATTTTACGACTAGTTTTTCAAGCCATTTTTGTTACTTTTATAAAATTTCCGACAACATTGTTTTATGATTTAAAAGTGAAAATTTCACCATAAATCATTATAAAACCATTGTAGGATGACATTTTGACGTAAATACTTGAAAAGTGATTTTGATTGGTCAAGACGTCAAACCAGTATTTTTCGACGATAAGTAATATTTTCAAACTCGCAAATGGTATAAATAACATACTAAATGCATGCATAACATTACATTGCAACTCATTACATATCATATCATTCATAATAGGTCAAGATTAACGATCACACTACATCTCGTGTACTCACTTTGCCATTATTCCGTTTACCAAGTGAATTTCATAGCCCCTACTTTTACTTGTTTTCATAACTGTTTTTGGGGAGATACATGCAAGTAAACATTGATACATTAAGTCGCATTATTATGTGAATTCGCTTGACGATGTGGGCTTGAACATAAACTATATTACACTTTGGCAATGGGTTGAAAATGCTTATGAATTACATGTAATCCTGGTTATGACATGTTGCAAGTTTTGTATGGGCGAACTTGGAACCGAGTGGATTTACAATGCCAATAAAAGGAAATTTTGTCGCATAAACGATTTTGAAAGTCTTTACATTTCAACCCAAACTCTATGAACTAATCTCAACTATTTTTATGACTATCTTGATTATTTGAAACTACATGCTTAATCGCACTTAATGAGTAGTCATATCCTATACCATAAATCATTGATCCGAATGTCTTGTCAATGTCTTGGGATTATCATTGTCTTTGAATGTCTTGGGATTATCATTGTCTCTTGAATGTCTTGGGATTATCATCGAGTGAATGTCTTGGGAACATCATTGAACCGAATGTCTTGGGATTTTCATTGAACCTAAGAAGGTGTATGGAATGTCTTGGTATAATTATGTCAAGTAAACATTGATACATTAAGTCGCATTATTATGTGAATTCGCTTGACGATGTGGGCTTGAACATAAACTATATTACACTTTGGCAATGGGTTGTGAATACACGGAGTTGTAGTAACATTAAGTTGCAAGTTTTGTATGGGCGGAACTTGGAACCGAGTGGATTTACAATGCCTTTAAATACTTGAAAAGTGATTTTGATTTGCATAAACGATTTTGAAAGTCTTTACATTTCAACCCAAACTCTATGAACTAACTCAACCTTTGTGTTGACGAACTTTTAGCATGTTTTTATCTCTCTTTCTAAACCTACTTTTTCTAATAGTTGCACGATTTGGTCATCCATTTCACGCTCACGAGTGGTCAACTCAAATTTTGCACGTTGTTCATAAATAGCAACACGTTCTTTAAAGGCATTCGATTCTTGTAAGGAGATGATAGAATCATCAGGGCACATGCAAGGAATTCATCAAAACATAATCATTGTTGATTGCAGAAGATGCATCACTTGGTACAATCTCACTTTCACTTTGTTTCACATATTGATCATATGGGACAACATTGATATTTCCATATTTTCAATATCGACTCAAAATTACAGCTGATTGTACTGTTATGTATCTTTTGCTCATCAACTTCATCGTATAATTTTAATACCTCAAAATGAGTTTGTCTTTGGACGGACGAGCTTGTAGAGATGAAGAGACTTTAGGAGAGACCATTGGAGAAATGCTAGCCATGAAGATGGTTTGTGTAGTGGGTTCTTCATGAACATCGATTCGTATGTATCACGATCACTACTTGAAAGGCATTCGATGATTATGGCCTATCTCCTGAATTGGTTGCTCATCCACATCTCGCATCATATGTCTTAGCATTTCTTAGCCAAGAACAACAACTCCTCTTCATCCAAAGTCGCACCATTATCCCGAGCTTGCACAAGCAACATCTTATCCTCAAGTACTCGATTCGAGGGCATTTTGGTGATGTGCGTTCCTTGCAATGTGTCCTCACCTCCACAATTGTAACATTTGATTGGCTTTGCTTGACCCCGATTTCCATTCCTTCCTCTATTCTCGATTTGCAAAGATAACCTCTACCACTCCACCTCTTGCTTGTTCGTACTATCGTTTTGAACTGGCTGCACCATAACCTTCCCATCTCCGGCGGTGGCTTGATTATGTGGATTGGAAGCGCTTCGAGATTGTTGTTGGTGTGTGGAAGAGAGTTCATGTTTTGACTAATCGGAAGAGCTAGTTGATTAATGAAGTTTCCCACGTGTGCATCAAGATCGCCTTGTTTGAACATAGGATCGTGAATGAGTTTGTGATTACCATTACCCATGGGTATGACTTGTGAGGCTTTGGTTGTGATTCGATGTTTGAGTAGAAGGCGCTTGAATCATTTGAAGAGCTTGTCTCTCCTCGGTTGGTTTTGAACCGATTAAGAATCCTTTTTCAAACATAGCATGTCTCTCATTCTCAAGGAGGAAGGCATATAGTTGCTCATAGTTTGTATTCTTCAATCCTTTGGTTAGCTTTACAGAGGTGACAAACTTGTGCCATTCGGGATTCATGTTGTTCACAAACTTTGAGCTCAAATTGAATGTTTGGCATAGTCATTCGATGTTCCTCATATCATTCACAAGCTTGTGGAATCTCACATAGTACTCATAAACACTCTCATCTTGTTTCATTTTGAAGTGTTCAAATTCATCATAGAGTTGTGATTCTTTGTCTTCCATAGTTAATTCGTAACCCGAGAGAAGCATCTTGACATTATCCCACACCGCCTTGGCTTCGTGTTGTGATTGATCACCTTGTAGATATCTTTTGGAAGACCTTGAAGTATGATGTTAGAAGCCCCGATATCAAGATCGAATCTCTTTTCTCCTTATCATCGAGCTCATCATATGTCTTTGGTCCATCAATTCCATTGATCATTGTTCCATCTTCGTGTGTATCAATTAAGTCTCTAGTAGTCTCAACCCGATACGGTCCTTCATCAATGGATTTGAGAATGTTGACACCATTTTCCTTTCCAAGACAAGACAATCTGATTCGTTGAGCCCAAGAGTCGTAGTCGGCTCGTCAAGCATGGGTGGACGAGTATCCGAACCATTGCTTGAACATCCTCGCCACGGTGGAGATGATAGTAGGAACGTTGGTAGACATGTTAACAGATTACACGGGATTTTGTAACTCTCTGATTAAACCGGGAAATAGATTCTTTCTCGGGATTTTAGTGAATCAAGAGAAAACCACATTAAGCCATCACCCAAGTCGCTAGGAAACCTTGAACCAAGTCGCTAAGTGCCAAGTCGCTATAATCCCAAGTTGCTAAGTAACAACTCGCTAAGCTCCAAGTCGCTAACAAAATTTTGACAGCAAGTCGCTAAGAGCTAAGTCGCTAATTTGTCAAGTCGCTAAATAGCAACTCGCTAGGTACCAACTCGCTAACACCAAGTTGCTAACAATATAAAGAACAAGTCGCTAACTTACACCAAGTCGCTACCCGTAGTGGAGAATCCACTAAGTGTACTTTTTATCGGCTTGTCTCAATAGACAAGTCGCTAATCCAACTCGCTAAGACCTTCAACTACAAATCGCTACCAAATAACAAAGCAAGTCGCTAGCAAGAAAACTTATCCGTGACTCAAGTCGCTAGCATGAAAAACCCATCAACACCACTTTTCAATCCAAAACCAATCTAACCACGATGATTTAAGCCTTCTAAATCAAAACCTAAACACTTGTGATGATTCTAAACACAAAAGTACAATCAAAATCCAAACTTTAACACTAGAAATCAACCAAATGATGCAAAACCACTAAACTTTTCAAACTCAAAACCACCTAAAACCACTAGAAATCCAAAGATATGTAAGAGATGATCTAACCATGGATCTTGATACCAATTGTAAGTTATTGGATTTCACAAACACACTAAACCATAATCACAAGTGAAGTACAAGAAGGTTTTTAGAGAGAAAGTTAGAGGTTTAGGAACTTAGTGAGAGAAAGAAAAGATCTTATTATGAGCTCCAACTCTACCTTGGAAGGTAGAGAGTATTTATAGTCTTTACATAAAACGCCATACAACGGGCGTGGATCGGGCATACGGTGGTAAAGACCCGTCCATCCTCCACGGTGTTACTTAACTAAATACTACTTAGCTTGAAAGAACTACGACTACGAGCTTTTAACGATTACATATAATTGAGGTGACCGACTCTTTAATACCGGAATTTCTAATTCCTAACAAAACTCCTCACCTAATTCATTAAATTCACTTCATTTAATATCTCACCAAACTTAATCCTACGCCTAACATTCGATCTTCAAACCGTGTTTTGGATCATCATTTTGTAAGTGATTTCGTAATCTAAACGTGTTTACAAACAAAGGTTTTGATTTATATTAAAAACTAACGGTTAGATTTTCATTTATGATCGATTTGGTGTTCTACGCATAAGCGTATGAACACCTAATCAAGAATGGGTGTTTGTGGTGAAAAAGATAGTGTCAAAACGTTCATATAACATCATTGAAACTATGTTCATCATAAAAACACACCCAGATACACGAATTGATTGATATTGGGAATTAGTGTTTATGCGTGAAATTGGCGGTTTTCAAATGAGAACGTTTTTGGTTAAAAAGATAGTTGAGTGATGTTGTTCTTATGATGAATTGATGATATCTAGGCTCAGAACCAACCCAGAAACACTAATTGATCTTTAATTAGAAACTAGGGTTTAAGTTCATACGCACTTGGGTATTTTTGGTTCACTCAAATTCTGATGTTAAAACTTGGATAGAACTACTCATAAGACTTCTTAGACTTACCAGAATCATTTTGGTGCAAATCCTATGGCTAAATTACTTAGGCGTAATTCTTGAACTTTAGGGTTTTGGTTACGCGTAACATATGTTCTACGCCTAACTGCTTGACTATGTGTTCGTGATTAAAACTGTTAGAGAATGAATGTATGTGTGAATATTGGTGCTATGATGATCTTATTTCGTGTTTGTTACACGTGAAAATTCAAAATCAAGGTTGTTTGAAATCTCACATAAGGATCACCTTACGCGTAGCATGTTATGCGTAAGAGAAATCTTACGCGTAACGCCACGCCGAAGGTTCTACATAAGGGACCACGCGTATCCTGTGAAGGATATGCGTGTGAGGACCTCACGCATAAGGTTGACTCTCACGAGTAAGCCTTAGGCGTAAGGTTTTATATACGCCACGCCGTAAGCTCCACGCATAAGGTCCCCTTTCCCACGCTGTAATATTTCTTACGCGATGTCGATCCCACGCATCGACTTGCGTTTCACGCGTATATCATTCCCTGCCACGCATAAGCTTGCCATTTCTACGCCTAAGCCTTGTTTAACCTTTATTATGAATTGTTACGCGTGCAAACATGTAAATAAATAAATCATAACGCCACGAAACCAATAATGTCACTAATAAGCTTAAACGCTTAATATGTTGTGAAAATAAGTGATAACGTGGACTTTAAAACTTAAAGTTAATTATCTCATGAAACTTATCACGACGCCATTGGACTATTGGACAAACAAGTGACTTTGGACTCAGAATAATCATCAACATAGCACATTCAATAATTAGACAATAAAACCATCCGTTGACTAACATAATGTCTTTCGATATGTTGGTTCTTTTGGCTAAATATATTTCGTATCACGACATAGACGGTCAAATGCGAATGTGGATGCACCAAATGTTCTCACCATTGTCGATATCTTCCTAATGGCTATCCGATGAAGATTGGTAAGAACAATCTTCGTGTTGACTTTGTAACTCTCACCGCCGTAGTCCTCTTGCTTAATTGTTGTGGATATTCTCAAGAATCATTCGTATCGTAACATGCTCTCCAATTCGCTACGAGGTTCGAGATCTATATTCACCGCCTACGACTACAATGCAAAAGATCAAAGGACAAAACGCTATGACGGTGACTCTCAATGACAAACAAATCACCATCACACCGCTCATTTAAGGGTCGTTCTCCTCATTCCGGTCATCGAGCCAACCGAACTCAATGCCACACCAATCAAGAGATCGCTATACAATTCTTGATCGACATTGGTTATGACGAAGCTTGAGGAGTAATCACTAAGCATTCACATGTGGATCTTAAGAATATTCCTCAACCCCGAGAACTCTCTACATCATCATCACCAAATCTGTTTCCGGTCGTGGCGGTGGCTATGAGCATCCCAAGCTCATGGGCGCAAATCTTTGGGCTTTGGTCAACATGAAGCATATCAAGTTGAAGCTCGATATGGGATGACATGATGACATTCCTCAAAAGCTTAGCTCAAAGATCCCTTATATCGATATACAAAATGTTGATCCAAAGAGCACTTGGGTATAACCCCGATATCCCCAAGAGACTCAATGATCCCAATAATCACGACATGTTGTATGAACCCACTCTAACAATCGGATTTAAGGAATCAACAACAAAGAAACAAGGTCTTTGGTTGCCGGATCACCTTACATCGATGAAATCAAAAGCTCTACACATACAAAAGGTATCCGTAGCAGTTGAAGAAAGCAAAGTTGGTTTTCTCGATGACAAGCCTTCCGCACACCTACCAGAAAACCGTAAGAGGAAGTGCAGGAAGTGCCGCAAGCACCGAGAGTAAAAGGAAGTTCCCAAGAGGAAACCCGACACGTATGAAAGTTCCATCTAAGGAAGTTGTTCCTATTCCCATTCCCAAATCGAACCGCAACGAAAGCTAAAGGATGAAAGCTCGAAGAAACCGAATCAAGAAGAGATAACTTACTCAAACAGGTCAAAGATGACACTCAAACACCACAAAGCCTTCAAGTCCCAAAGGTGATAAAGGAAAGACTCGGTGATTGAGCACGAAGAAGAAAGCTATGATGAAGAGCCTCGATATCGATTACAAGAGGAAGTTCAAAATCATTAGACTCCAACACGCTATGTAAAGAGTTTGCAAAGGATCAAATGGGTGGCCCCGAGGTCAAGTGGTGAAATTCAACCTACACCAACCCCGACGCGTTAATCAACCCGATAAGGAACCGTGCCACCACTCTTGAGCAACAACAACAAAGAATCGGAGGATTCTATTGAGTATGATATTGAGAAACCAGAAACTGAGAAGTTAGAGAAGGAAAAAACTGATGAAGAAGTTGCAGCTCAAGCAAAAGCTGATGCAGAGGCCGCGGCTCAAGCTAAAGCACATGAAGATGCTAGGATTTAGGCTGAAGAAAAGGCTAAAACCGATCAAGATGACAAAGTAAACTATGATGATTTTCTTCTCAACAGTCCAACTCATTCCAAGGAGAAAACTTCTGAACCTCCTAAGGACCCCGAACCTCCTCATGACTCTTCATCATCGATTCATCCTCTCACTCTTCACCACCACCATCCGTAAGATCAACCAAATCCACATCCAAATCAGAAGAAGCCAATGACTCTTGGACTTCTCGGGAAAAGACAAGGATCGTTAAAGCTATCAAGCATGTCGGGAAGAAAGACATGCTTTACGAAAAGTTGAATTTTCTCACGACTGTGTTCAAGATCTTCATGACGAGAATGACAAGATGTCGATGCAAGGAGTACATCCAGTTCATGGAACGTGATCCTCGGGGAAATGAACGAGTCGATCAAAGGTTACACTCACAAGTTCCTTCTTGACATCGTTCCTCGGAGTTACAAGGAGATGTTTACCAAACAACTATATCCGAATCTATTGCATTTGGCCAAGCAAACTATGAGATCAACACCTATGCAAGTAAACATCAATCCAGCTTGATCCCATAATATTCTCGATGTTGAATTGGTTTCGTGCCGGTATCTCAAATGTCGAAACGATCCGCAACATTTGCTTCTTATGAAGGTAAATTGTTTGAAGCATCATTGGAATACCAACTTAAATCAAGATGCGTAGAAGAAGCTAAAGGCCTAAGCGTCCAAGAGACGATGAAGATAAGGATAAAGATAACGAACCCAAACGCTCAAAGAAGTCTCGTGAACCATCATCTATGCCACCACCACCCAAGGACTCCACGACCAAGACGATCTCCTCCTCGCTCTTCTATCGATAAACCTCGAGACTCGAGTTACCACCCCTGCACTAAGAAAACCGGTGATCACTTTGAGTACACCTGGTGGTGACGATGAGGAAGTCTCGAGCCCCAACAACAACCCACCCTCCCACTTCAACAACAAAAAACCATCATCCTCATCAAAGCCTACGAAAAGAAGAAGACTCCCAACGCCGATGTCGTCTCATGGGTTGACGATGACGACACCGAGTATGATTGGTTCTCCACACTTGTTGTCGCTACACCCGCATTAACCGATGACCAAGATATGGTAGAAGGTAGTACGTTGGAGCATGCTATGTTACCGCAAGAAAAGTTCCGTGTGAAGAAGATGACAAAATCGAGTTGAAACGAATCAACAATGAAGCCTTTCAATTACTCAAAGACAACTCGAAAGTGCTATTGAAGTTGAATATCACGTTGAAGCAAACATCGACATCGACTTCACCAAAAGAGACAATCCTCCATACTACACCGATCGGTCTAAACCTCTACCAACAATTGGTCAACCAGATCAACCTAGGATTCCATTTCGCTATTTCTTCAACAAAGATTTGGAATTTCTTCACACGGTAGCGATGGTACAAGAAACACGCTACATCACTTACACTTCCCCTCCGTGACCATATAATCCAACTTCATAGCCATTGAAGAAAAGGCTACCCACATGTTTTCCAATAGCGTAGAACAGTATGACATTGATGCAATATACGGGATTCATCATTGGCCATAATGCCGATGAATCTACTAAAAGAGCTGCCAGGTTCGAAAGTCTCTACATGAAGTGTTCAGTGATAAAGGGATCGTGGCTATTAAGCATATCACCCTTTCGTCTAAATGGGATTACACCTTTCTCAAGACTATCATGGTCAAAAGACAAGATGAAAGGGACTATGAATTCTGTGAAGCGGACTTTCGTAACTTGTCTCTCAACGACATTGAAGATCCGTATCTTGCTAAAGCACAGGAAGAATGAGTCATTTCTCGATCGAAATTCAACGTGAATACATCAAGTCCTAACTCATCTTCATCAAGCATAGTGATCCAAGAACGTGTAGAAGATTTACAACTTGTCGTTGAATCCTATCGGACCGTGTCAACTTCACCAAACCTCGCCTAGAAATACCGACATCAACCAACTCTCACAATATACTCTCATCAACAAACCATTCGGAGTATTTTACCGCAGATGAACTACATCGCAACTACTTGATGGCGTGTAGAGATCTTCACAAGTTTGGTGATCACACATTGAAGATGGTGAGGGACGGTTTGGCCTATAGGTTGAAGGAGATACATGAAGGAATTGGTTCTCCAAAGTTATGGAATTCTAAGGATAGACGGATGTGAAGAGGATCATCACCGATAGATGAAAGGTTGTACAAAGGATCCATTCGTAACACTTGGAGAGCTTTGTAGGTGGTCGTCCCAGATTTCTCTCTCGCTATCAACGCCCGATCGCATTCTGGAAAGATTGATGGACTTCTAGTACCCCTTAAAATGCTTCTATTTCATATTATTTTGGATGTGTGATTTTATATTAATTGATAATGGTTTGTGCATACATAACAATTGTACAACCCGTTCTTGTAATGAAAGGACCCTATGGTATGCTTGATTGCTACAATCCTATAAAAGGAGCTAAAGCTTATTACTTTTGAGTAAAACCTATCAAACCTTTCATTTTTAAGGTTTTGCTCAAAAGAACAAGTATTTCCCCTTACGTTTTCAAAACCTCAAAAGTTAGTATTACTTGTCGAGGGGAGTATTTGCTAAAATCTTTGTTCAAACAACTTGTTCTTCATGATAATCTTCCCACAAAACTCGAAATGGTCATATTTATTATCAAACGTTATAAAAATAACATTTATATGCCATTTTGAAGGGAGAAAATTATTGTGATAAGAAATATGTTGATTTGCTACTTGAATCGTCGTGAAAAGACTTAACCCATGAATTGACGAGATCCGAACAGGTCATACATTGAAAAGATTTGTCTTCCAAAGACTTATCCAAGTAAATTGTATCTATTCGAGAAGCTCTTGATAGACATGAACTTTGACGGGTTTGACAACCTTCGAGGTTTGTCCACACCTTCAAGGTAGTTATTAGAGCTAGTTGTCACCTAAAAGTCGACAATGTAACTCTTTAACTATGCAACGAACCGTGTCCCTGGGAATTATCTATCTTGAGTCGATCAATTCAAAAGTGCGCTCTTCTCTCCGTGCAAATTTACGTCTAAACACTTAAGCACGTGTGGAGGGGAGTATTTCGCAAATGATCAAACTCTTATAGTGGTACAAAATGTTTTTTAATCATAACCATTTTGAGAGATTTTCAAGAAAATGGTTTTATGGCAACATAGGTTAGTCATGGAGTTATAAGGTGACTAGGGTTAGGAATAACTGTTCTATGATCCGCCAGAGTCGGAGGGATCTACCCAAGGACATCACAAATAGTTAGTACTTAGAAGTCCTTAGGAATGATTATAAAAGGAGAAAATGAGAATTGGAGAAAGAAGGAGTTGAAGAATTAAAAGAAATGCAAAGAAAAGGGTGAAAAGAAATAGCCCTCCATATTATTCAACTTAGGCCGACATCGGGTTCAATTCATATGCTACTTGGTTGTCACTTGATGACACCGGTATTGAAGATTAAAAGTCGTCATGGACCCGATGACGCATGCACTAAACCTTCTTAGCCACTCAAGTTTTTCCCAAAAGAAGCTTGTTTCATTCTCACAGGAACCCTACGTAAACTATCGGCTTTTCTTAGAGATTTCGGTATTGAAGAAGGAGACCTCTCCCTAGTCTCCGTCAGATAACCTAAATGCACTATTGAGTCTAAAGCCACGAGATTCATCAAAAGATCTCTTAGGTACACTTGACATTTGATCACTTGTTGTTCAATAATAAGAACAACGGTGGTACGTTATCGAGTCCCACACGCATCCTAGCAACTGTCGAGAACATTTATGAGAGGTTCACCACCGTGATCCTCCGTGATTGAATGGAAACTCTCGCTGTGGTCAACATCAAATAGCCCCGACAACAGTCGCCGGTAACTCCCCGTGGATTACGCTTAGTGGTCTCAAACGGTCTCTGATCGTGAGGTGATGATTCGATGTACCCGACTCATCTCGAACCATAGGTGTACTTTGTACATCGCGTTATCTCACTTGTGGGACTCCGGTTCAAGAACGGCCTTTGTGAGAATTAGAGTTGTGCTTTCACACTATGTCGTTAACACTCTCAAGTTCAAACTTGTAAGTGCGGAACCGCTTATTACTAACCTTTCCTATGTTTACTTCTTATGGAAGCTCTGGAGCGGGTTGATCGTGCAGATTCTCCACATGCTCATATCACCAACATCACTTATGAAAGTTCTCTCATAATGAAAGGCAACACAAAGTCAGAATGATTCTTCGTCAACAAAGAATCTACAAAGTTTTAAAAGAGTTAAAGAACTTCATCAGCTGTAATCCAACGTTAAAGAGCGTGTGAGCATGTTAGAGAAAGACGTGGAGACATTGGAGCGTGAAGGCACTGATGCGATTACCACAACATACTATCACTTTCAAAGAACAAAGAACTAAAGAACAAAGAAAATGAAGACGCCAAAGCGTAATACTTCAAAAGAAACAATTTCTCTACACCGGGAGATTGTTCGAATCAAGACACTTCTTCTCACAAGAAAGAAGAATGTCGAAGACGCCAAAGCTACTATTACATCACATCTACAACGCTTATCACTCATTCATTCATCACTAACACTTAGGGAGATTGTTGGAATCACTCCTAAACCTTATTCAAGTGTTAGTGATTCATATGTAATAGTTAGCTTAATATGGCCTTTATGTTTGTTATTAAGCTTAGGCTTATGTAGAAGGCCCATAAGCCTAGGCCAAGCCCAATAAGGAAAAGGATGGGAACTTGGAGTGTTGCCCTAGTTCCCTCCTATAAATAATCTTGTAATACCCTCACTTGAGGGTTGGTTGTTCACTTTACACATTTACTCTAAGCATAATCTTTCTTATATTCCTACGCGTAAGTGTGTGTGTGTGTTCATCCGATCCATTCTCTTCTCTATTTCTTACATGGATGCTTGTGTTACTAATATTGTGACCTAACAGGGAACAATATCCGGGCCTAAATGGTGTGCTTATTAAGTATAAAGATTAGGAGGGTGATTTTGTATATATTAATGGTAGATTGTTTGATGATATTTTTGTTAGTAGGGGGCTGCGAATCAATCAGACAATCATGTGATAACACTAAAGCGTGATCGAGGGTGGAGAACGTTTAAAGGCCAGGAGTTGATGTCTTCTTGGAGCACCTAGGCCAGTTTTATAAAATCATAGTGTATTTTAATCAGCAACAGATGGTATGTACATTCCTTAATGTCCCTCTCCCTCTAATCTTCCAGATAAAGTTGTAGAGGCAGTTGAAGAGGAGGAAGAACTAGTACCTGAAGTTCGTCAAAAGTGTGGTAAGTCACTTTGTGATGTAAACTGGAAGGAATCTCGAATATTACTGAATTTGTAGTGATTATTAAAAAGTGGTTTTTATGAATGTTGAGTTTGTTTATGGTTGAAGTGGCTTAGTAAAAAAGATGTTCTAACAAAGTTCTTATTCAGGTTATTTTTTATGTTTTAGGTTTCATGTAAACTTACATGCTCACAACCTCATATATAGAAAAAGATATAAAAAAGAATGTATAGATGTATTTATGAGTGAATTTTAACGTTTAGGAGGTGTTAATGTGTATTATATGGCACCCATCAATGACCATTTGTACCCGTTTCTGTTTACTCTAGGCGAACTAAACATGCTGGTTACTTGAGTTTGTTGTTTAGTTTATTCAAGGTTACATTCCATCAGTCAACTATGTTTACGTGTGATTATTTTATATGTTAAGGAGTACTACTGTTTGGTTGTAGGTTACAAGTGAACATGAGGTTGAAAGGTTAAATTTCCGGTCAGTAGTTATTCACTCATGTGATAATTAAATGTGCGTTCTTATTGATTTTTCTTATTTGGCATTTACAGATTTTACTTATACTTTCCGCGTCTTCCGTTAATTTGTCTATAACTTTTTACCAACAAAAGTAATAATTTCAGTTGGTTAACCCTTTTGATTTATTTCTTTCACGCAGGGGGTTAATTTTTGTTGTCTACCATTTGCACAGTAGGAATTTAGTCCTTGGAAATCTTTCTCTATATAATATTTTGTGAGTGAAACCACACTATAAAGATAGGTGGTCTGCTGGATATCACGAACAAGAATGTAAACCGAGGCACGTGTTTATTTGTTTATTGCCTTCGAAATTCTTTGGTTTGATATGACTTATTAATTATGTTTGCATTTAATACACGCTGTCGGTAATCTGCATGCCTTGGTTCACATTATTCTATTCTATATGTCCAATGGAAGACATCCGATTCGTAATCCATTATCGCAAAAGGACATCAATAGGTTAAAATAGTTGGAACCAATCAAGAAATGTGGGATCAAGAGAGAAGAAGGTCAAGAGCGTGCAGTGCAAAGATAAAGGCATCGTGAAAGAAGAAGGAATGTGAGTTGATCTCAATCATAGCGACTTATAAAACTATACCAATCGCAAATTTTGTTTTGTTTTGTTTGTCGACGTGACTCATATTTGCTTTTCTCATTTTGTGGTTATCTTATCACCGGCAAGTCTTGATCCTTATGGATGTCAAGCCTTGGGATGATGAAACCGACATGGTAAAGCTTGAGGAGGTCAGTCCAAGTGTACAGGAGGGTGATCTTGGGTGTTTGGAAAGTTAGTTTACTATAACATTCTTTTCAAAAATTTGTCTCGTAGGGCATATCATTTGTTTTGTCATTTATAGTTTTAAAAGATAAAAGGTCGAACTAGATCTTGCTTAATCGACTTTATTGATAATCAAGACTATTTTAGGCCACCCATCGTCTGTTAAGTCAATTCTAATTTAGAATATAGAAGGTTATACTTAATCGAGGTTTCACATTGTTAATCTCATAGCCGTGGTTTTATGCTATCATCGGTTTTTGTGATGGTACATAGTTATCATGAGATTGTTTGTTGAATCTTACCATTATGTCGAAAATATGAAGCAAAGTGTAGGAGATGGGATAAACTTGTGTTCATAGTTCTTGATTCAGGTTTTTCATGTGTAGAAGGTTTAGGTGTCTTGGTGTATGTGTTTTCATATGTCTTACACCGCCAAAGTTATAGTTAATCCGAGGTTTTACATTAAGTTAATCTCTTAGTCGTGGTTTTGTGATATCCCGATTTTGTGATGGTACATAGTTATCATGGGATTGTTTGTTGAGTCTTATCATTATCGACAATATTCGACAATATGAAGCAAAGTGTAGGAGATGGGATAAACTTGTGTTCATAGTTCTTGATTTAGGTTCTTGATATGTAGATGGTTTATGTATCTTGGTGTATGTGTTGTCATGTCTTACATCGCTTAGGTTTTGGAACAGCAAAATTGTGAGCGGTTTTTCGTGATAGGCAATCATAGGGTGACTTAGGTGCTACATAACGTAGTATTGTGATTTGAAGTAGCAATGATCCGTTTCTATGTTTCTTTTGTTGCTTATGAATAGGAGGTGTTTCAATGATGTCATTTCCATCAGACCATTAAAGATTGTTCGTCAACTCTATAGTTATCTCAAGAATCTATTTTTCTGGGCGGCTATCTTTTGTTTTGTCAATTCTAATTTACAAGATAAGAGGTCTAAATCAGGAGATTTTGTCAAAGTGCCTAAACTCATTATTGAGACTTGGCTATGAGTTGCTGCAATCTAACTATTCTCTTAGAGGATTTTTGGGTGTCCGACTGTCTAGTTATATTAATTAGTCCGATTTGAATCACAATAATAGTCTGATAATCAAAATTATTAAGTTTCATGTCACAATAATGAATTTGGAAAACCACATCCAAACACTGTTGGAAAATTTAGTGCACTTGTGGGATTAGTTCACACCTTGTAATGGGTTAGAGGTACATGAGTGTACACCCATAAGGTCCATGATCACCCCGACTCTTATCTTGGTTTGTATTGGTAGTGCTAGTGGAAAGTATCGCTTGTGGAAAGTACCGCTGTGGTTTCCACCGACAAGCATGTTTCCACCGAAGCTTGTGCTTTCCACCGAAGCTTGTGTTTTCCATCGAAGCTTGTGGTTTCCACCGAATCGGTGTATCCACTAATAGCGCTATGAAAGTATCGATAAAAGTACCGCTTGTAACGGCTTTAACCTATTCAAGTGGCGCTTCAATCGCTTAATGACCACGCTTAATTGGTCATGTAACCACTAACGACTATAATGGGGATAATTATGAGGCTATTAATGGGCCGATTAATACTCATAATTCCATTTGACTAGCTAAGAGTAACCTCCTATAAATAGGAGATCTAATTATGCATGAAGGATAGACGTAAAACCATAAACACTTATTAGCGCAAGGGTTATAGAATTGTGCCTAATTCCATAACGCATTTGGTCTTATCCCAAGTAGATATTCATGTAACCTGCATTAGGGTCGAATAGTTTACTTTGGAAAGTGATCACATGATTCCAAGTGATATCCAAGTAACCACCTAGTGGTATTTGTTTCTCACGACTTTATGCTTGTTTCTCACCGAATTGATTATCTTACCTGCTTTGGGAGTTACACGCCAACAATCAAAGTAAACTATTCGCGATAATCAAACGCACGCCAAGCTTGATAAGTTTGAAGGGGTGGACTTTAGGAGGTGGCGAAGAAGATGCACTTCTTGTCATCAAGCATGAGTGTGGTGTATGTGCTAACTACACCTATTCCCGATGATGGGGATGATGCTACCGTGGAGCGGATCATGAGAAGGAGCAAATGGGAGAATGATGACTACATATGCAGAGGTCTTATTCTCAATGGTATGTCGATTCTCTGCTTGATATTTATCGAACTTTGAATCTTCCAAAGAACTTTGTGATTCCTTGGATGCCAAATATATGGTCGAGGATGCATCAAGTAAGAAGTTTCTTGTTAGTAATTTCACAAATTACAAAATGACCGATTCAAGACCACCATGGAACAATACAATGAACTTCTTGGAATACTTGGAAGGTTTACACAACACAATATGCACATGGATGAGGCTATTCAAGTCTCTTGTGTTATTGATAAACTTCCTCCTTCTTGAAAAGATTTCAAGCATACCTTGAAACATAAGAAAGAGGAATTAACTCGGTTGAGTTCGGTATCATCATCGCACATTGAGGAATCTCTCAAGGTGCGTGATAATGACAAGCCAAAGGGTAGCAATGTCGCTTGGACCATCTGTTGTCAATATGGTAGAGCATAACAACTCCACCGTACAATGACAACAAAGGAAAATGCAAATATCATGATAACACAAGGCATATCCTAACAAGAAGGCAACACCTACTTGTTGGAAATGTTGCAAAACCGGTCACATTAAAAGGAACTGCAAGGGTGTTAAAGTTGGTGGTAAAGCCAATGGATCGCACTAACGGTTCGTGGAGTGGTGGTTCTTCCAACTCACCGAAAGGTCGAATATGGTTAATAAGTCTTTTCGATTTATTATGTTACACATGTATCTTAATCTCATTATGTGCGGGATGATGATGTTGCGTGGTGGGTTGACTCGAGCAACAATTCATGTGTGCAAAGATAGAAGTTGGTTCAAGACTTATGAGTCACCGAATGATGGTTCTATTCTTCACATGGGAAATGAGTCAATGACCTTGGTGCATGGTCGTGGTTATGTAGATCTTAGGTTTAGTTCGGAAAGATTGTAACTTTGTTTAATGTTATTCATGTTCTCGATATAAGGAAAAGTTGGTTTCAAGTAGTGTTTTGAATAATCATGGATATAAACAAGTTATTGAGTCGATAAATTTATGCTTTCTAAGCATGGTGTTTTTATTGGTTTTGGTTATTTATGTAATCAAATGTTCAGGCTTAATATTTCTACTGACAGTGTTAATTCAACATTTGTGACCACCACTGACCTGACTGACTCTAACCTATGGCATGCAAGACTTGGCCATGGACACTATAAAAGAATGCAAGATATGTCTAGGGATGGTTTAATCCCAGCTTTTGACATGGTGTAGGATATTGGATTTCACAAACACTCTAAACCATGATCAAAGTAGGCGTATAAGTATGTTAGAGAGAGAAAGTTCTAGTGAGAGAGAGGAAGAGAGTTGGGAACTATAGTGAGAGAAAGAAAATGTTATTATGAGCTCCAACTCTCTACCTTGGGAGGTAGAGAGTATTTATAGTCTTACATAAAACGCCACACAACGGGCGTGGATCGGGCATATAGCTGGTAAAGACCCGTCCGTCCTCCATGGTGTTACTTAACTAAATACTACTCAACTTAAACTAACTACGACTATGAGCTTTTAACGATTACATATATTTGAGGTGACCGACTCTTTAATATTGAATTTCTAATTCCTAACAATCTCTCCCTAAGGAGGTCACCTCAAACATATACTAAAATTACATTGAATACAAACAGATATTTCATTAACAATTATTCTTGCATTCTTGACGTAGTACTTTGCTCAAGCTCGTAGTCATTGATTCTTCTCATTGCATGTTTGGTTACTCCCGGTGGAGGTCTTTATTGATCCACGTGATAATAATTTTGAGCCGCCTTTTGAGATCATCACTATGAAAATCTCGAGACATCCATTGTGGTGTTGGAATTTTTGTGATGTTTGTAACAATTGGACCGACATGCTCACATTCGGATCATGATATCTTCTCATTAGAGTAGCGGAAGCTTTCGATAATTCATGATATTAGCAAGAAGATAGCGTAAGCATGGAGTGAAAAATATCGAGTCATTGATGCACTTATCATGATTTCTTGAGAGATGAATGTGTTGTGTGAGCATGCGGCAATGGATTGACCGCTTCATTCGATCACGCAAACGTCAGCGCACTCGCATACAATGAGCTAGCAATAAAGCGTACAAAAGTGTTTTGACCACTTTAGTTGAATTGAGGTACACGCCCACGGTTCCCCGCTGATCAAGACAAGCATCGCACTGTGATCGTGTAAAATTCAAGAATTTCTTGATGTGGTTTCGCAATGCTCTAGTTGTTCTCAAACCGAACGCCTCAAAGAAGACAACACGGAGTGAGTGAACCGTAGAATTTAAGTCCACCGATTGATGAAAAGAGATTTGAAAAGCAATCGTGTATTTTCAATAGAAATTGTTTTTGCAATACAACGAAGGTTTTATTGAAAATCAATTATCAATCATAAAACACATTTTGATTTGAAAAATTAGTACACGGTCGATGTGCTATAGAAAAGAGTTTTTAAGCACAAAGACCGGTTTTTCAAAGGTATCCGTCAATCCATAACTCGAACCGTGATTGATTCAAGAGATTGAATCGCCCCATTGTTTCTCGCTCGGTTGTCACATAGTTGATCTATAAAATAGATCTCACATGCCACCTACTAGGAGCTTGTTTGATGTTGGCTCCGAAGGCTTTCCATCTTCATCGTGAATATGATAACACATCACTCGGATGTTCGCAATACCAGGATAATGTTAGACTCAAGAGATTATCGCCTTGGAAGCGGCGTGGTAACGCTTTGGAAAGCGGAAAGTCAACCAGATACATTGGACCATTCAAGATTTTGAGCGAGTAGTTGGTCCTTAGGCTTATCGACTTGATCTTCCGCCGAACTCACTCATGTGCACAACACGCTTCACGCTTCAAACTTGAAGAAGTGTCTTTCGGACGAATCGCCGTTATTCCATCGACTTAAGTTCACTTGACGACAAACTCAACTTTGTGGAAGAACCTCAGAGAAATCATGGACCCCGAGGTCAAGCAGCTTGAACAGTAGTCGATTCCGATTGTGAAAGTTCGTTGGAATTCTCGACGAGGTCCCGAGTTTACTTGGGAACGGAAGATCGGATGCACACAAGTATCCTCATCTTTTCGCCGACACCGTTAGACCTAACAACGATTGAATTCAGGACTGAATTCCTTTTGGATGGGCGAATGTGACAACTCGACTTTCAGTCATTTCTCGACACCGCTCATGTCTCATTATTTCAACATTTTTAGTAAACTTGGTTTATTTGTTTCAAATTGCCTAACCTTGGAGGTTTAGCGCTAATTCATGATCATAACATCACGACATTTCATATGGACTATGATTAGTCTACATTTCATTGACATCATGCGCATCTCATTAGTACATTCACTGCACATTTCATTTTACCTTCAACGCGTAATTTTTATATTTAATAATTTTTATCGCGTGAGTTTTATTTTGTATATTTAACCCGTTACTTTCAAAAATGATCCCGAGGTATTTTTAAACTTACATTTAGTTCATAAAAACTATATTTTTAGTTTTCCTAGTGTTTAAAATTTATTTGGTATAATGATCGTTAAAGTTTAATTATTACGTCGTTTTCTTAAAAATTATACGATAATTATTTTTATCACTCAAATTTTCACAAGGAAAGTATTTTTACAATTTTTATTAACTCAATACATTCTATTTTGACTTATTAAAAACTTACTTGCACCAAGTATTACCAATTACTACACAAGTTAATAATAATTATACTTTACTTACACTTTCTACACAAAATATATACAAGCTACAAGTTAAAAAAAATATATATATATATTTATTGAGATACAACCTCCCTAAATCCGCCAAGTGGGAGGGTGTGTTTTAAATGAGGCATGGTTGAGATTACTTATACTTTCACTCAAACAAAAGTCTACTCTATTATTACTACCTCATTCATTTCTCATTTCTCATTTCTACAAGTATTAGCTAAATAAAAATTTTCTCTCCTTTCTTTGGGTCTTCAAGAACCGGCCAAGCATCAAAGGTGCCAAGGGATCAAGATTTTTGCAAAATCAAGTGTTTATCAACCTAGTTATACTCTTTTTATGGTTTTGAAATAAAAACCAAGGGTATTTAAGTTTAATCCTTGTTACCTACACCTCATCACTTGCACTTGTAAGCATGTTTTATTCATTTTCATGTTTCCTTTTCAATTTCATATGTTTCTTTTCATTTTTGGAGCTTATATGCATGATATGTGATTTATACCATTTATTTCATGATTTTAGAGTTATTTATATACTTATGGTCATCCTATAAATATTCCCATGGTATTCTTTTGGTCTTGATGGTGATTAGGAACCCATGACACCCTAAGAAGGTGTATGGTAGGATTAGATTAGTTTTGGAGTTGATTTGAAGGGATTAGAATAGGTTTTGTCCGAGAAAACTATTTTCGATACGTATATAAAAAGGTTCTGTCCTTGTTTCTGAATTTCTGGAAAAACCTACTGATGGTACGTAAACTTTGGCCTTGATATTTAGAAAATATACTTTAAAACGAATCCGTGGCCTTTTGAACGGATAAAACGGAGTTATAACGAAGCCGTGGTGAATTTTTAAAGTTTGACGACGAAATAAATACTTTTCAGAAAATTCAGCTTGCGCTTTTAGTTTGTTCGGGTCAAAACGAGCCTTAAGCTTCACAAATTATTTCGACTTATCAAAATATATTAGTTTACTTCGATACGAAGCTAAGGACATATTTTACGTAGAAACGGATTTGAAACGACAAATATATGCACGCGTTTTATAAAGTTGCCAGAACTATTATTTTCTAAAAACTATATTATTTTTACGCTACAAGTATTTCATTAGTCAGAATTGACCATGTTTTGTGCGCTTTTAACAAGGTTGTGAAACTTTTTAGAACGAAATGTCTTCTAGTAAAATCAAGTTCACCGCCATATTTTTCAAAACAAAAAGCCGTTTGTCAAGCGGAGTCATAGTAAATTATTTACGGATGTTCAAACTTGGCTCGAAACTCATTTTTCCGCATACAATTAGCAAAACCACCATCTTTAGCCTTTGATATCTTTATGATCGAGACCTTTTGGACTAAAAACCTCGAACTGAAACTTCTAGATATCGATACAAACTTTCCAAAACCGCTTGAGTTCGTTTTCTAACGATCGACGACACCGCTTTTACTCGCTAGTTTTCCAAGCCATTTTTGTTGATTTCATGATTTTCCGACGACATTGTTTTGCGATCGAAAAGTGGTAATTTCACCAAAATCATTATAAAACCATTATAGGATGACATTTTGACGTAAAAACATGTAAAGTCATTTTGAAGGGTCAAGACGTCAAAAGAGTATTTTTCACGACGTGTAATATTTTCAAAACCGTAAATGGTATAAATAACATACGGCGCATAGCATAGCATTACATTGCAACTCATGACATATCATATCATTGATAATAGGTCCGGTTGACGATTACATCATACCTCGTGGCTGTACTCACTTTTGCCGTTATTCCGCTTATCCAAGTGAGTTTTCATAGCCCCGCTTTACATGCTTCGATTATTTTCAAACCCACGGGAGAATACATTGCACCACATTTTTGTACGATACCAAGTATGTTAAATTCAATTACATTGCTTAAGTTCGATTTGCCAATTTGAAAGTCCCCATTACTTGAACATGAACCGTTAATCTTTGAAGCGAGGATGAGTGGATAGATCTATCGAGGGTGACGCGCTCCATCCGGGTCAGCGTAATCCCAACCAGCAAACGGATGCATTTCATTTGATGGTATTACGGAGTTGTTCGCAAACACTCATAGGGCATACATTATTGAATGCCTAGTTTCGGGGTCATGGGCTTAGAGCAATTGTAACATTATTTTTACGGATCGATTGTCATGCATGGTCTATACTTGTGTAGTCGTATAAAACATTTACATAAACCTATGATTTCTCACCAACATTATTGTTGACCGCTTTTAGCAATGTATTTTCGTGTAACCGAGGCATTCATCATGACATGGTTTAGGGACTACATTTTGAGTCAAGGTCGACTTACATTATGTACATTATGGCACTTTATTTCAAAACATCGTTTGGATTTGTAACATGGATGTATTTCCGCAAACTTTGTAAACCTTTTGGGACCGATGTTGTAACATGATTGTTTTATGAAATATCCAACGATGTGTTTTTAAAACGACACTTTAGGTCGCTCAATATAATCGTGATGTGGTGCTATGACAATAATCCCGTGAATTCCATTCCATCACCAAAACAGTAAATTGGGGTGTGACAAAACCGGATCATAAATTTCAAAGTACATGTTTGGTCCTCGGAGTTTCGCTTTTACAGATTTGGTCCTTTGGTTTTGAGATATTACACTTGTGGTCCTTTTGTATTAATAATTCCACAAACCAAACGGATCACACTTATTCCCCAAGCCCAAAACTAAACCCCTGGCCCAAAATTATTACCCAACCCAATCATCCAACCCGTCCAAACCCTTGACCCGTCAACCCATTTACCCAGTGTTTAAACAAAAACACCTCCCTAAAACTGCCATCCCCGACAAACATATCGCATCCCTCCTCCGACCACCTACTACCACTCTACTCCACCATTTGTCTCCCCCCACCTCACCTAACATCCCACCACATTTAATGCTTCCCCTTTTCCTGTCTAAAGTCTCAAACCCAGTTTTGGCGCCAAAAATACATATATGGCTAGGATCACTTCTAGCCAATCAATGGCTTAGATTGCAGCTGGGAAATGCTCAGAGGAGTGAGAAAGAAGCCTTGGATTATAAAAAGACCAAGAGGAAGACAGAGAAGACAATAGTTAGTTTTAGTTATTTTTCTTTAGTGTCGTTTTTAAATAAAAGTCTTAGTTTAACTCCAAATGATGTAATTTAAGTTTCTTGGCATCACACTTATGTAAAATTGTTATTGTAATGTGTTTGTGAGTTTCAATCCAAGTTTTTGCTCAATTTCCAAGTTTCATGTTGATTGGTGAAATTTCAGTTTCAAAATTTTGGTGATAAAGCTTTTAGTAACTTAATTGTAAGCTCCATTAAGTTTATTTAAGCTAGTGAAAGCTTTTTGAAAGCTTATGTATTAAAATTCAAGCAGTTTGGTTCAAGGTCAACAAAAGTCAAACTGACCCTCAATTGGGTTTGGAAATGGTTACTGGTGTTGCAGATCATTGAATTTGGTTGGAATAGCTTCATTTAGAATAGTATTGGTTCTGGTTTTGGTCTGCAATAGCTGGATACAGTGGTTAGTACCTGTTTCACTTTTCAATTTTTAAGTCATATTGCAGTTTTAGCTTATCTTGTAACTGTGGTCATCATAGTGTAAAACTTGCTCATATAGTTGTACTTAGGTATTGTAGACTTAGTTTGATCCTTATCACATGTTGGATCAGTAGTTGGTATAAGTTTAGTTCCATTACAGTTTAGATTAAAGGGTGTTTGGATCAACTTGGTACACTGTGTCATAGGTTAGTTCAGGGTTTGAGATTTGTTGTTTTATGCTTGATTAGCTCTAATGTACTAATATCTGTCTTTAAATTGTGTCTGCAAAGCTCATAAGTCAACTTTCACATTAAGCACCGCTTTTATAGCTTATCTCGTTGTTATTTTGCCATATCAAAAGCTCACCCGTGTTTATAATCCATAGAGTAAAGTTTCAAGAGCTTAATTTTAGCCATTAACTTCATAAATGACCTTAAAATTGAGCTCAAAATCCATAATAGTCAACTTTTCTTAATTACTCAAAAAGTCGAAAGTTGAATAAGATAAAGTCGATAGATAATGTTGGTTCTTATCGAGAATGAAACAAGTCCTTTTAAGAGGAACTTGAGTGGTTTGGAAAGTTTAAGTGCTTGTTTGCTATTTTTCTTAATTTAAATTAGTTTTAAGCATTCGGGTCCATGACGCCTTGTCTTCAATACCGATGTTACCATCAAGAGCATATGAATTAAACCCGTTTCACGCCTCTAAGATTGAATAAATGGAGGCTAATTGTTTTCACCCTTTTCTCATTCAATTCCTTTTAATTCTTCAACCCTTCAGAAACACTATACCCCCGGATCTTCAAGCTTACCGAGACTTCATAGCAAGAACCTTGTTGGGTTTGTTCCAAGATTGCTCGTTTTCACCCTTTTCTCTCATCCGCACTCTTCCCATATCTCACTTTTTCCTTTTATCATCATACCTAAGGACTTCTACACTAACTAGTGGATTGTCCTCGGTACCCTCCGGTTCTAGCGGATCATGGGAACCAATACCTAACCTTATCATCCTTATATCACCGTACATAACGTAAAGTAGGTCGGTCTATTTGGTATTGTTCATCCGCCATTTGGAACCAATTGAAAACCATTTGAAAATCAATCCGAGATCGGTGATATATTATCAAAACATTTTGTACTGCACTTGTTTTTGATATTTTTAGAACAAGTGCTCCCCTCAACATGTGCATCAAATGTTTGAAATCGTTTTGCACATGGAGGCAAGAGGAAGTATTAACTTTGATTACCATTTTCTAAAGATATGAACATCACTTCCCTAATCGAATCAAGTAGATAAAGCATTTTGGGGAAGGATGAGGTTTTCATGATTTTGCTCCCCCTCAATATGTGCTTCTAGGTTTGAAAAGAGTTTCGCACATACTAGAGGGAACCTGCACATTGAGATAAGTGATCACATTTCAAATCATAGGTTTAAGATAGATGCTCCTCCTCAACATGTGCATGGAAAATTTGAAATCGTTTGTCACATCTGGGAAGGATAGCATGTACATCCTTATAAAACCATTTACCGAATTATCAGTTTAAATCTAATTTAAATCACATTCTCCCCGATCACAATTATCAAATCATTTGATATTTGTGATCTCTTATTGATTTAAATTGATTTTGAAAGCTTTTAAGGAATTGTGACTTGATTATGAAAGCGTTTTAACTCGATAAGGATCGGATTTAAAGACTTTAAACTCCATTGGTAAAACATGCATGAATATCTTTTGAAAAACAATTTAATGCCAAATAACTTTTAATTTAATTGAAATCATTCTCCCTCAATCAATGACATAGGTTGTTGATTGAGAGATTGATATTTTGACAAATAAGTCCGAGATGATTATCAAAAATAGAGTCCGAGTTATTTTTCAAAACAATTTGTTTTCAAGAGATAACATGTTAATAGAATCGAGCATGGAATTTGGTTGATAAGAAGGCTTTTGATGAATGTTCAAACAAATTCTCAAATCTTGAAAAACATGTAAAAGCATGGCTCTGTTCTTTCTTTGAAAAGCGGGTTACTGCCTGAAATGAAAATAAACCATTTGTTTATCTTTCTCCCAATTTTTATTTTTTTTTATTTTTTATTTATTTATTTATTTTTTTAAATTCGAGCAACATCTAAAGTCCCGTGTCATTCTTTGAATGACGTAACAAAGACCGTAGATATTATCGAACCGAGAAAACATGACAAATTGATATATATATATATATATATATATATATATATATATATATATATATATATATATATATATATATATATATATATATATATATATATATATATATATATTTTCTATTTGATTTTGAGGGTTTTATAATTTTGTATTTTTGTTTTTCGAATAGATATATATAAGAGATAGATGAGCGAGACCTTTACTCCTCGCCTTCCTCTCAAGACGTTTGAGTGTTTCGGTTGAAGGCTTTTCAAGCCTAGTCGTGGAAGTATGAACTCAAAACGTTTTCTTGGAAGAGCTTTGGTGAGGATGTCGCTAACCGATATTCGCACCTCACAAAATAGAGTTCCACCACGCCTTTTTCCACTTGTTCCCCGATGAAATGATGTCGAATGTCAATATGCTTTGTTCTCGAGTGTTGAACGTTGTTGCATGAGAGAGCAATAGCACTTTTATTATCACAAGACAGATGGATTTTGTTGAATTCAAATCCATAGTCGGATAATTGAGATCTCATCCATAAGATTTGAGCACAACAAGATGACATGGCTATGTATTCACTCTGTAGAGGAAATAGAAGTACTCATTTGCTTCTTTGAAGACCAAATCGTAAGCTTATCACCCAAAAACCGAGCACCTCCGGATGTACTTGACGAGTATCTTGACACCGCATGATCAACATCTCGTGATAGGTCGTTAGTGACATACCGTGTCCTTGGTACCAAATACCCATATTGATGGTTCCTTGAGATACCGAAGACCCGCTTAACCGCTTCAAGGTGCTTTTTAGTAGGCTTAGCCCGGTATCTAGCACACATGCAAACAATGAACAGGATGTCCGGTCTACTAGCGATGAGGTACATAGGGATCCAATCATGGTCACTTGGTCAATCAAATCATGGGAGTGTCATGTGGTCACTTGAATCAAATTCAAATTTCTTTAAGATCTCGGTTGCATATTTAGATTGATTAATGAAAATGCCTCCGGACTTTGTGAAATTTGTAGTCCCAAGAAAATGACATTTGTCCCATCATTGACATTTGAAATTTTGAACTCTTTTCATTTGAAAATGGTCACACTCATTGGGGTCACCAAGGCAAAGATAATATCATCAACATAAATTTGAACATGAATTAAATGTTTGCTCGACTTCGGTGAACAATGTTGGATCAATCGCTCCTTTGCTAAATCCGGTAGATAGAAGAAACTTTGACAAATGTATCATACCATGCCCTTGGAGCTTGCTTTAAACCGTAAAGAGCCTTCTTCAAACGATAAACGTGAGTAGGATGCTCTTGATTCACAAATCCTTCAGTTGGTCGACGAGATGACTTCATTAAGATCTCCGCTCGTAAATGTCGTCTTTACATCCATCCGATAGACTACCATGTTCTTACTAGCAGCATTAGCCAAAAGATTTCGATTGCCTCGATTCGAGCAAAAGGAGCAAAAGATTCTTCAAAGTCAATACCTCCTCTTGACGGTATCCTTTAGCAACTAATCGAGCCTTGTTCTTCAACACATCACCATGCTCATCAAGTTTCACTTGGAAGATCCATTTAAGAGCAATAATCATAGCACGCCTCGGAGCGGTACTAACTCCCATACATCAAGTTGATCAAACTCATGAATTTCATCTTGCATGGCATTGAACCACTATCTTCATTCATGGCGGTTTTAACATCTTTTGGTTCGATCTTAGATAGTATGGAGTTGAAGAAGCACCATAAGGCATCGGTTGCAAGTTGTTTCCGTGTTGATACAGGATGAGAGGATTTCCAATGATGTTGTCTAGTGGATGATCGTGAGTCCATTTTCTAAGGTGTTCATGTGGCGCTTGTTGAGGGACCGAGGTAGCAGAGTCGATGTCTCCTCAAGAAGATGGTTCGATGATGATTCGAGAGCAAATATGTTTTCAAATGGAGCATCTTGAGAGTAGCAAAGGGATTAACTTCATCATTGATGCGTAAAGCAGTTCCATTATGTACATTTGAAGAATGATGATTTGTTGATGAGATCAAGGATCGCAGAAGGTGCATCTTGACTTAAAGATATTGAGACCGAGGATTGACTTCATTCACGTGAATATGAGCAACCTCTTTGTATGAATCGACACCTCATTAGTACTTGGGTCATAAAGTTCATCAAACATAGGATCAATCAATCTCTTTAAATCATCTTCGATGGAGGTACATATGGAGTTTCTTGAGAAGAGTTTGGAACAAGGGATGAACCAATGGGACTGTTTTGAAGTGCGGGTCCCGAATGGAGTGTCCAGAGCCATTTGACCGGTCGACTCATCAAACGTAACGTGAATTGTTTCCATGATATTTCGGGTTCTTTTGTTGTAGATTCGGTATCCATTTTTGTTTGGAGCATACCCTACAAATACTCCAATGTCTGCTTTAGCTCTAAGTTTGCCTAAGTCTTGTCCCTCATTAGTTGGTGTCACACCCCCAAAATATCGCAGCGGAACGATAGTGTCATTGGGGTATGACGTCATAGCACAAAGTATGGATAAAGAAAACGACCTCTATAATGAGACGTTTTAAAGAGTTTACCATTCGATTATATAAGTTAAAGTTTACAACACATGAGATTCCAAAGTTTGATAATACATAAAAGTTTACAAAACATGTCGAATGGTAATAGATAACAACACTAGACTCCAATGTATGCCATGAGACCCAAAAGCTCCATGAAATGCTATCGCCTTACAACCTGAGATAAACATGCTAAAAAGTGTCAACACAAAGGTTGGTGAGTTCATAAGTTTGTTGAAAATGATTTGAAAAAGTCTATAAAGAATGTTGATGCATCAAAGGCCTTGTAAATCCACTCGGCCCAAGTTCCGCCCATACAAAACTTGCAACTGTGTGTTTACAACCCATTGCCAAAATGTGGAATTGTCAATCTTGTTTGTAAGTAGGACATAGGTGCATACGATATATACATGTACTTAATGCAAAGAATCACGACCAACCGAACCTCTTGACAAGTCTAAATTGTTTGTTGAGTTTCATTGAATAATGATTATATTCACCCCATGTCACGTCATCAAGGACCCAAGGGGGGGCGCCACCGATAGTACTATCAATACCTCTCCGGCCCCGCAGGAGTTAACCAGTTGCTAAAGTATGTATGTTGATGCATAATTGAAAACAAGTTTAGCACATTAAGGCACATATCGCAATAAACCACACATAATGTCCAAAGAGTATAAGAAGTATAGTGTAACACAATTGTATAAATGGTTTGAGTATTCGCAAGAGTAAAAACAAGTATTTAAGCATGTATCTCCCCCAAATAGTTTGTAAGAATTTAAACGAGTAAAAGCGGGGTATGAACTCACCTGGTATGATTGATATGCTAACAAAATGAAGTGCACTAAAATGAGGCTCGGAAACTATCCGCGACCTAAAATGAATGTCATGACTTGAGTTATGATATGTTGTCGTGAATGCGTGATACAATGTCGTGCATGCAAACTCATATGATATCCATACCACTTGTACGTTTTGGAAATAATGTTTATCGTCAAAATATATGTTTATGACATCCCGTCGTATTAAAAATACTCTACAAATAGTTACGTTGAAACAACCTCCTATGATAGTCGCAAAATGGTGCACATCGAGTGTTAAGAAACGAACCCAACAGCTTTTGGAAAGCTTGTATCATTATCTCAAAGTTTAAGTTTCCATCCTAGAGGTCTCGATCACAAAGAAAAATATTGGTTAAGTATTGTACTTTAGTCCAAAAATATAGTTTAAGAGTGGTTTTCGCAAAGTTTTAGTGACTATATTTTATTCGTTATAACTCCGCTCAACAAACGGTTGGACATTTTGGAAAATATGCTAGGCGAACTTACTTTTACTAGAAGACATCACGTTATAAAAGTTCTACATCATTGTTAAAACGTCCGCCAACATGGTCCTTTAGTTGCCGTAGTATGTTTTAATAGAGAATATATTAATTTTGCTAATAGAATAAAGTTACGGCAACTTGGTTTATCGCGTGTAATTTAATCGTTACAAGTCCGTTTTCACGCTTTCTACATCCTTAGATTCGTGTCAAAGTATACTAATATATTTTGATAAGTCGACACAATTTATAAAGCTTAAGACTCATTTTTGACTCAGAAGAGTGACATTTTCATGCTGAAATTTCTTAAATTAATAGTTTTCATCGTCAAACTTGAAAAATTCATATCTTCTTCGTTATAGCTCCGCTTTAATCCGCTCAAGCGCCACATTTTGTTTTAAAGTGTATTTTCTAAATATCTAGCCCAAAATATCATACCCACTTTCGGATTTTCCAGATTTTCAAAACAAGGACAGACCTTTTTTAAAACGTGTCGAAATGAGTTTTTCTCGCGCCAAACCTATTCTAACTCATTCAAAACAACTCCGAAGCTATTCTAATCCTACCATACACCTTCTTAGGGTGTCATGGGTTCCTAGACATCACCAAAAATAATATATAACAAGGAGTAATTATAGGATGACTTAGATATATATAACCCTTAAAAATCAATGAAAAAGTGGTACAACATCATATGACTTGCATGTTTTTGCTCAAATATGATGAAATGAATATGAAATGAATATGAAAGATGAAAAATGGACATGAGATGCTTACTAGAATACTTGATGAGGTTTATGAGAACAAAAGGGTTAATCCTAATCACCCAAGGTTTTTATTTCAAAACCTATACAAAGAGTGTAACTAGATTGAAATATACTTGTCTTGAAAATATTTTGGTGATCACCTTGATGGTCCTTGTGGTGGCCGGTTGTGTTGGAGAGAAAGAGAGGATATTTTGTTGTTTCACACTTTGAGATTAAGCTATCTATGTGTGGAATGAAATATAAAAATGATATTTGTAAGATATTTAGGCAAGACTAAATGAGTCATCTAGGAGATGTCGACATATTTGAAAGAATGAAAAGATTAGATAAGTTTTGACATAGGTAATTACTTGTATGTATAAATAGAAGTGTAGTTTGTTAAGAATTATTAGTAACTTGTATATTTATTTAAGCATTTAGGGTAGCGTTAGATAAAAATAACTTTTCACGGGTCAAGATAAAATATATTGAGGTCATAAAAATTATAAAAATACATTTCTTGAAAGATTTGAGTGAATAAATATTTATCGGGTTGAATTTAAGAAAACCGTCGTAATTTATATAAACATAACAATTTATATACGAAATAAATTTAAAACACTGGGTAAACTAATAATAATATTTTTATAAACTTAATATGAGTATAAAAATATATTGTGATAAATTTTTGGAAGTAACGGATCAAATGTTCAAAATAATTTATTACGCGATAACGTTTATTTAATAAGAAATTATATGTTTAATGTGAAATGCAAAACCCATGCATGACTAGTATGATGAATGTAGAGTTTGAGAAATGACCAAAAATTGAGAATTGTGACATTCTTCCCATGTCAGAGGAATCACGTCCTCGTGATTCAATCGATGATACATAAAGTTCTACCCTAAGGTTTCGCGAAATCAAGTGTATGGTCAAAGTGTTTATGCCAAAACTTATGCGCCTAGGGAAAACGCGTGCCACGCATCATGGGTCGCCTCGGTCCCTATATAGAATGCTCGATCTCGGTGGACCGATATTGAGTATGTGGTTTGGGTTGTTTCCTTCAATTGCTAAAGCTAGGTGTTGGTTACCTTGTGGTTGCCTCTGCGCTCCATTCAACTTAGGACAATTATTCCGAAGTGGTTCGGTTGTTACATTCAAAGCAAGTCCTTTGATTATTCCTCATGTTGCCCACGTTAGCGGTGCTACCGTGTTTTACATCGCTCCTTAAAATGGCCGATCGATTGCAATTTGTACAAAAGCGGTGGCTTGGTCTTCGGATGATGATAAGCACATTTAGCACACTTGGGATGTGTACCGCATACTCTCTTTGTTCAAGCATCAGTTGCCACAAAAACTCTTGCCCTTTGTTGTTCTCGCTACCACGTCCATTTGCTTATTCGACCCACTCGCTTCCTTCCTCTTGTCACCGCTCTTCAAAGTACCATTTCTAACCATCTCGTCTGCATCGGGGTTCCCGCCTCAAGATTGCACTTTGTATTGTAGACGGCTCGATCGTTTTCACAGATTCCACGGATTTCGTGCACAAGACCATATATGTACCTCGCGATTCTCTTGGATTCGGGGTAACCATATGAGGAACTAGTCCGCTAATTCATGGAATCGATCCGTAGGCTGCGTGACCACTCCTATCATAGAGTGATGATAAAGTTCATGTTCCAGTTCGCATTTCATTGTCCGGCAAGACTCTTCTTGCAATAACGCCTTAAATTCGTCCCATGTCATACCTATAGTCGCTTCTCCGCCCTAGCTTGTAGTTGTGTGTTCCACCATGTCAATGCCTTCCCGATAGCAAGCAAGTCGCATACTTCACCCTCGATGTGTGGCACAATTGTCGATGTCGATCATCGACTGTCTTCTCTACCCATCGAGTATACGCCAAAGCACCTCCTATACCATCAAACTCCACGGGTTTGCATAACGAAAATTCCTTATCGTGCATCCAATTCATTGTTGTTGTTGTTGGTGTTGTTATTGTTGCCACCGCCAACTACATTGTTGGTGTCGCCAAGACTGTTCCGTGGTTTCGAGTTATTCATATGGTTTCCAACTTGTGTGACAATAGTGGGAAGCAAGATTTGAAGTTGTTGAGCGATGATGGCGGCAAAATCGTGGTTTCGCTTGATGTTGTTGTCATTGTTACCCATGTCGCTACCGCCTTCTCTACCTCCACGCCACCGTCCTTCCACCCTTTGTGCCGCACCACCCGGCCAAGATCTGCGTGTTACCCTCTTTGGTGCCATGATCTCGCAAGGAAAGGACGGTTGAGTTCCCAATGTCTATACTTAACGCCCTCAAACATAATACCACGCCACAAATTGGTTCCTAGGTGTGCCCACATCGATCTACGTATGCGATGGTCGCATATGTCCACGTGGGTTGTGACGCATTTATAATTATGTTGGCCACCATAATTATAATTGCCTCATTTCACACGTGTACACACCACCAAGCATACATGTCTCGGCGATTGTTGTTCTTGAAATAGGTAGCCATTCTATCATCCGATTCTAAACGGTGGAGGAGGAATTTAGGTAGGTATCTAGGAGAGTTGCACTTGGTGTATAGGAAATTCCTTTAGGTTCTAAAGTCACGATGAGGTTTAGTCGCCGCTAGCTCCCAAAGTATCCTCAAGAGAACTCCCATCCTCGGGCAAAATCATCAAATCTATCTGACTATATAGTAACACTTATTTAGCTCGATCTCGCATCTCATCAAACAAGAAGCATCACGAGATCAAGTTAGATAAGTGCTCATTCGAGCTCCATATCTTTGATGACCCAACTAGATTTTGGGACTCCCTATTGGTACAAGGAAACCACGTTATCCAATGAGGTGGTTCTAGAAGAAATATTTAAGAAAACATATGCGCATCGAAAAGTGTGTAAGGCGATAGGAAAAGAAAGGATCGACGTGAAAGCGGTTATAGTCTAGGAACTAAAATGCAACCTAGTTCTCTATAACCAAGTCTCGATACCAATCATCACACCCCAAAATATCGCAATGAACGATAGTGTCATTGGGGTATGACGTCATAGCACAAAGTATGGATAAAGAAAACGACCTCTATAATGAGACGTTTTAAAGAGTTTACCATTCGATTATATAAGTTAAAGTTTACAACACATGAGATTCCAAAGTTTGATAATACATAAAGGTTTACAAAACATGTCGAATGGTAATAGATAAAACACTAGACTCCAATGTATGCCATGAGACCCAAAGCTCCATGAAATGCTATCGCCTTACAACCCGAGATAAACATGCTAAAAGTGTCAACACAAAGGTTGGTGAGTTCATAAGTTTGTTGAAAATGATTTGAAAAAGTCTATAAAGAATGTTGATGCAAAGAAAGGCCTTGTAAATCCACTCGGCCCAAGTTCCGCCCATACAAAACTTGCAACTGTGTGTTTACAACCCATTGCCAAAATGTGGAATTGTCAATCTTGTTTGTAAGTAGGACATAGGTGCATACGATATATACATGTACTTAATGCAAAGAATCACAGCCAATCGAACCTCTTGACAAGTCTAAATTGTTTGTTGAGTTTCATTGAATAATGATTATATTCACCCTGTGTCACGTCATCAAGGACCCAAGGGGGGGCGTCCACCGATAGTACTATCAATACCTCTCCGCCGGCTCCCGCAGAGTTAACCGATTGCTAATGTATGTATGTTGATGCATAATTGAAAACAAGTTTAGCACATTAAGGCACATATCGCAATAAACCACACATAATGTCCAAAGAGTATAAGAAGTATAGTGTAACACAATTGTATAAATGGTTTGAGTATTCGCAAGAGTAAAAACAAGTATTTAAGCATGTATCTCCCCCAAATAGTTTGTAAGAATTTAAACGAGTAAAAGCGGGTATGAACTCACCTGGTATGATTGATATGCTAACAAAATGAAGTGCACTAAAATGAGGCTCGGAAACTATCCGCGACCTAAAATGAATGTCATGACTTGAGTTATGATATGTTGTCGTGAATGCGTGATACAATGTCGTGCATGCAAACTCATATGATATCCATACCACTTGTACGTTTTGGAAATAATGTTTATCGTCAAAATATATGTTTATGACATCCCGTCGTATTAAAAATACTCTACAAATAGTTACGTTGAAACAACCTCCTATGATAGTCGCAAAATGGTGCACATCGAGTGTTAAGAAACGAACCCAACAGTTTTGGAAAGCTTGTATCATTATCTCAAAGTTTAAGTTTCCATCCTAGAGGTCTCGATCACAAAGAAAAATATTGGTTAAGTATTGTACTTTAGTCCAAAAATATAGTTTAAGAGTGGTTTTCGGCAAAGTTTTAGTGACTATATTTTATTCGTTACAACTCCGCTCAACAAACGGTTGGACATTTTGGAAAATATGCTAGGCGAACTTACTTTTACTAGAAGACATCACGTTATAAAAAGTTCTACATCATTGTTAAAAACGTCCGCCAACATGGTCCTTTAGTTGCCGTAGTATGTTTTTAATAGAGAATATATTAATTTTGCTAATAGAATAAAGTTACGGCAACTTGGTTTATCGCGTGTAATTTAATCGTTACAAGTCCGTTTTTTTTCTACATCCTTAGATTCGTGTCAAAGTATACTAATATATTTTTGATAAGTCGACACAATTTATAAAGCTTAAGACTCATTTTTGACTCGTAAAGAGTGACATTTTCATCTTTGAAATTTCGAAATTAATAGTTTTCATCGACAAACTTGAAAATTCATATCTTCTTCGTTATAGCTCCGCTTTAATCCGTTCAAGCGCCACGTTTTCGTTTTAAAGTGTATTTTCTAAATATCTAGCCCAAAATATTATACCCACTGTCGGATTTTCCGATTTTAAAAACAAGGACAGACCCTTTTAAAACGTGTCGAAATGAGTTTTCTCGCGCCAAACCTATTCTAACCCATTCAAAACAACTCCGAAGCTATTCTAATCCTACCATACACCTTCTTAGGGTGTCATGGGTTCCTAGACATCACCAAAAATAATATATAACAAGGAGTAATTATAGGATGACTTAGATATATATAACCCTTAAAAATCAATGAAAAAGTGGTACAACATCATATGACTTGCATGTTTTTGCTCAAATATGATGAAATGAATATGAAAGATGAAAAAAAATGGACATGAGATGCTTACTAGAATACTTGATGAGGTTTATGAGAACAAAAGGGTTAATCCTAATCACCCAAGGTTTTTATTTCAAAACCTATACAAAGAGTGTAACTAGATTGAAATATACTTGTCTTGAAAATATTTTGGTGATCACCTTGATGGTCCTTGTGGTGGCCGGTTGTGTTGGAGAGAAAGAGAGGATATTTTGTTGTTTCACACTTTGAGATTAAGCTATCTATGTGTGGAATGAAATATAAAATGATATTTGTAAGATATTTAGGCAAGACTAAATGAGTCATCTAGGAGATGTCGACATATTTGAAAGAATGAAAAGATTAGATAAGTTTTGACATAGGTAATTACTTGTATGTATAAATAGAAGTGTAGTTTGTTAAGAATTATTAGTAACTTGTATATTTATTTAAGCATTTAGGGTAGCGTTAGATAAAAATAACTTTTCACGGGTCAAGATAAAATATATTGAGGTCATAAAATTATAAAATACATTTCTTGAAAGATTTGAGTGAATAAATATTTATCGGGTTGAATTTAAGAAAACCGTCAGTAATTTATATAAACATAACAATTTATATACGAAATAAATTTAAAACATTGGTAAACTAATAATAATATTTTTATAAACTTAATATGAGTATAAAATATATTGTGATAAATTTTGGAAGTAACGGATCAAATGTTCAAAATAATTTATTACGCGATAACGTTTATTTAATAAGAAATTATATGTTTAATGTGAAATGCAAAACCCATGCATGACTAGTATGATGAATGTAGAGTTTGAGAAATGACCAAAATTGAGAATTGTGACATTGGAACCTTTGAGTAAATCGGCATTGTTCTAGCGGCTTCTACAAGAGTTCGATTTCGTCTTTCAACTACACCGCTCGTTGAGGAGTTCGTGGAACACTTCTTTGATGGTGATTCCAACGCTTTCATAAAATTCACCGAGTTGTTTGTTGACAAACTCGGCCCATTGTCTGTTCGGATTATTTCGATTGTTTTGTTAAGTCGAACTGCGGTTTGTTTGATGAGTTTGATGATGATATCGGAGTTTCATCCTTTGTCCTTAAGAACTTGGCCTGTGAATCTAGAGTAATCATCAACCACAACTAACACATATTTCTTCCCAAAGATGTTCTCGCACCTCATTGGTCCACATAAATCCATATGAATCATATGAAGAACTTCGTGATGAGTTAGTAGGTTTGGGTTTATGGGCATACTTTGCTTTTTCCCAATTGACATGTCGAATACGGATGATCCTTTTCATACTTGAGTCTAGGTAAACCTACAACTAAGTCCTTTCGAGAGATCATTGATGGTATTGAAGTTCAAGTGATTGAGACGACGATGCCATAACCATGACTTTGTTTTAGAGGCCTTTGACAAAGAAGCAAATTGAGAAGACTTCATCATATCTTCGATAGAGATGGTGTATAGATTTGAACCACGTGAACCTCTTAAAAGTTCCTTACCATCAAGTTCTCTAACAAAGCAAATATGTTTTCTCAAGGCTACTTCTAGATCGAGAATCGCAGAATTGACCAACAGAGAACAAGTTGAGACCAAGACCTTCTACATAGTAAACCACGGAGATAACACTTTGCCAACAACATAGTCTCCATAACCCATAATAGCACCGAAATGATCATTCCGAATCTAAATGTCCCGATGAATTTGCTCACGAAGTTCATGAGCCGTGACCGTTACCAATCATATGCTTGGAAGCAACTGAGTCCAGTACCACAAAACGATTTGAACGATCTGCGGTTGAACACGATCAAGAATGGATAATCGGATAATTGGGATCCCCATGCAAGAATGGGTTCCATTTGGTTAGTAACAATGGTTGGAACACCCACATCGAAATAGAAGCATTCATATCGTAAATTAAGGCAATGGAATCATTGTGAATAGATGCGAGATTAGTGTCTCAGATTAGCCCTGCTCACGGTGTCCTCACTTCTTAAGGAATAATTCTACCAAGAGGCATCCATTTTCTAGTGGGCATTGTCTCGATTAGTCTTATGACCAATGTATCCAATAATAGCCTATCTTACTAAATGTTCTTCCTGTGGGTTTCCCTTTGTTTTCTAACTTTCTTTCATTTTTTCCTTTTAGCCTTCTTAGCATTAACAATAACAATATTAATCGGACAATTAACATCATTAGGCAAGACATTAACACCACATTCATGATTAGAAAGCGAATTCAAGCGACATCAATACAAGGTTTGCAAATAGTATCGAGTTCGAATTAATTACAAGACGCCTATGGCTAATACTAGAATCAACACGATTCGTTTTATTTGGTTCAAACTTAATGTTCCTAGATTGTTCTTCTACTCTTTCCAAAGGCACATTCTTAGCTTGTGAGGTCCTATCATTCCTTGTATTGTCTTGAGACTTTGACCGCTCCCTTTAATGTCATGATTACTCTTGTAGAGGAATGGGAACATTAGTTGGATTGGCTACTATTTGCTTCATTGTTTAGATGTCTTTGGGATCGAGGTACATGCAGCACACTAAGATTAACTTTTTAACACTTGAATAGTGGGATTTGAACACCTAGAGGGCACACTCGAGTTCACATTCTTAGCACTAACAAATTTGAAATCGAACTACTGAAGGCACATTAGAGTTCATATTCATAACATTTGGCATTGAATGACTTGCATGCTTGGCACTAGGCATAGAACACGGTATCAAGGGATTGACTTGCTCACCTAAGGTTTTAGGGCATATTGTAATTAGGCATTCTAGAAGTTCTTGAGATCGTTTGGCATATAAGCATGCATGGCCAATTGCATTATCATCCGGTTTCTCTAACTTATCCTCTTCTACAATCTCACGGAGACATTCTAAGTCGTCCTTAAGGTATGAGAAATATGTTTGAATAGCAAGTTTGTTATTCCTAAGATGAGGAGGAACATATTTCACAGACAAAGCATATTTATTACAGACATGTACCTTTGATACACCATTCTCCCCATTGGTCATTGGCATCTTCCCTTTTACCTGACTCTTTAGATTCTCAATTTCTTTTTGTAACAAGGTTACCGTTTCGTTGTTTTTGTTACGAGTGACCTTTATAGATTCAAATAATTCATTGAAATGATGTTTAACCTTTTCATTTTCTTCAATAAAAACCTCATTTTCCTTTTGTAAAGCATTTACTAAGTTTTGAAGATGAAAGTTTTGAGAATTCGAGAATCTAAAGGAGGAGGCATTTGGGGACCGATCACGTTGTTCGTTTGACCCTTTAATTGAGAGATTTGGGCTTTCAACTTTCGATCGTGTTGCAATGAGCTTGAATCTGTTCATCACGTTTGTTAATTTGAAAAGCGCATCAAACTCGGAGCATCCGAGGATGTCTTGATATTTGAAGTTTTGACATTTTTTTAAGATGTTGATATTTTAGTTGTAAATGAAAATGCTCAACTTCTAGTTTAGAAAAATGTTTAACCAAATTGTCGTGATCATCCAGTTCAATTTTCTCATTTAGTTCGAATTAGTTTTTCAAGCTCAATGACACGATCATGGGAGACTTTCAAAGCAGCAGATAGTTCAAGGAATCGAGAAGCGATAATTAAACAGTTAGTAGCGATGTAGAACACATCTTGAGCAATACATTCGTAAATCGGGTTCTCATTTAGTGTATGCAAGTTCTTCCTCTCGATCTCATTATATTTTAGTGCTCGCTCATAGTCACTAACCTCAACTATCATTGCATCAAATTCCTTTTCCATTCCCTTAATATCAAGATCTATCCCTTTTAAGACTCTCAAAGTGATCTTTTAGAAGTTTAAAGAAAGGCATGACCTCGATTAAATAACATTCTTTTGTTTGCTCAAAACCCTTTCTCCTTGATTATACCGATGGGTGTGATCCTTTTCTTGCAAGTTTTCTCAAAATCAACAAATAGTTGAAAGATAACATATTGGCTAATTAAGGTCTTGCTTTTAGTGGCAATTGTTCTAGGAACAAGATGCATTGGTGTATTAGGAGGATACACGATGCTCTAGGCATTTTCCAAAGGGAAGGTTTGTTTCAACAATATTTTCAACTTTACGCTTATCTAAATCTTTTTCCAAAAACTTGTTCGGGAGTCAACAATGTCTCGAGGCTTAAACATGTTCAAGGAAATCAGTTTTCCTTCTTGTAATCATGAGGTGTGATCTTTATTTTCTTCTCTTTACATTTAGGATCATCTAATTTCTTGTTCATCTTTTCCTAGTGACTTCATCCGATTTCTTATCTTCCTCAAGACACTCAACGCAACTAGGTTTCTGTCTAGGTTTAAGGATTTCATTGCCATCATAAAGAACCTTATGAGCATTTCTAGCCTTTTAATGACCTCTGGATTTGGTTCCTCAATAAGGGAATGTTGTGCTTATCGCTTAAGACTCTATGCTTAGTGATCATGTGAGCAATCGAATGGTGTTCCTTGTATGTACAACTTGTTTTCAAGTTTGTTTTCAAAGTTTTCGATTAGAAAAATCTTTCAAGAGTTTTGATTCCTTTGCATTAAATTCTTGCTTAAGCATTTTCACATTTTCTTGAAGTTCTTGTTTTTGTTTAGCCATTTTAGAAAGCTTTTCTTGCAAGGAATTTAACTCTTGTTTTAATACTTCTTCTCTAAAATTACTTTTCTAATGATTGTATGCACTTGGTCATCCATTTCCGCTCACGAGTGGTCAACTCAAATTTTGCACGTTGTTCATAAATAGCAACACGTTCTTTATAGGCATTTAGTTCGTAAACAACAGAATCATCGAGGCACATGCGGTGAATTCATCAAAAACATAATCATTATTGACTGCGAAGATGCATCACTTGGTACAACTTCACTTTCACTTTGTTTCACATATTGATCATATGGGACAACATTGATACTATCCATATTTTCAATATTTGATTCAAAAGTTTCATTGATTGTAGTTTGTCATGCATCTTTTGCACATCAACATCATCGATAATTTTAATACCTCGAGATGAGTTTGTCTTTGGATGGGCCAGCTTGTGGTGAAGAAGAGACCTTGGGAGAAACCATTGGAGAAATGCTAGCCATAAAATTGTGTGTGCAGAGGTCCATCATCCACATCAGTCGTATGCATCACGATCACCGACTTGAAAGGCATTCGATGATTGTGACCTATCTCCGAATAGGCCGCTCATCCACATCTCGCATCATAGGTCTTGGCATTGCCCTCAAAGAAGAAACAACAATTCCTCTTCATCCAAAGCAAGACCATTATCCCGAGCTTGTACAAGCATCATCTTATCTCAAGTAATCGGCGATTCATTGACGTTTGGAGATGTGCGCCTTGAAATGTGTCCTCATCACCACAGTTATAACATTTGATCGGCTTAGCTTGACCTTGATTACCATTCCTTCCTCGATTCGATTACCAACATAACCTCTACCACTCAACCTCTTCCCCGATCATACTATCTTTCCCGAATCGTGTTGAGTTGAACTAGTTGCACCACGATCCTCCCATCTTTAACAAGAGCTTAATTGTGTGGGTTAGATGTCGTTCGAGGTTGTTGTTGGTTTGTGGGAGAGAATTCATGTTTTGACTAATCGGAAGAGCTAGTTGATTAATGATGTTACCCACGTGTGCATCAAGATCGCCTTGTTTAAACATAGGATCGGGAATGAGTTTGTGTTTGCCATTACCCATGGGTATGACTTGTGAGGCTTTGGTTGTGATTCCGATGTTTGAGTAGAAGGCGTTGAGTCATTAGATGAGCTTGTCTCTCCTTGGTTGGTTTTGAACCGATTAAGAATCATTTTTCAAACATAGCATGTCTCTCATTCTCGAAGGAGGAAGGCATAGAGTTGCTCATAGTTTTATTCTTCAATCCTTTAGTGAGCTTCACAAAGGTGACAAAGTTGTGCCATTCGGGATTCATGTTGTTCACAAATTTTGAGTTCGGTGAATGTTAGGCATAGTAATTCGACGTTCCTCATATCATTCACCGCCTTATGAAATCTCACATAGTACTCATAGACACTCTCATCCGGTTTCATCTTGAAGTGTTCAAATTCGTCATAGAGTTGTGATTCTCTGTCTTCCATAGTTAATTCAGACCCGAGAGAAGCATCTTGACATTATCCCAAACCGCCTTTGCTTGGTGTTGTGATTGATCGACTTGTAGATGTCTTTAGGAAGACCTTGAAGAACAATGTTAGAAGCCCCGATATCAAGATCGAATCTCTTTTCTCCTTATCATCAAGCTCATCATACATCTTTGGTCCATCCATTCCGTATATCGTAGTTCCATCTTCAAAAGATCAAGTACATCTCTAGTCGCCTCAACCCGACACGGTCCTTCATCAATGGATTTGAGAATGTTGACTCCATTTTCTTTTCCAAGACATTACAACTCGATTCGTTGAGCCCAAGAGTCATAGTCGATTCATCAAGCATGGGTGGACGAGTATCCGAACCATTGCTTGAACATCCTCGCAGCAATGGAGATGATAGTAGGAACGCTTGTAGACATGTTTCAAGCTCTACGGGATTTTACTATTCTTTGATTAAACCGGAAATTGATTCTTTCACGGATTTTACTAAACCAAAAGAACAACCGTAAGAATGTATCACAAAGAAGTAACAAACCTAAATGAATAAGTACCTAACTACACAACTCGCTTAATTAAGAACTCGCTTAAGTAATCAACTCGCTTAATAGCCAAGTCGCATCAGCATCAACTCGCAACACATGCAACTCGCTTAATGAATCAAGTCGCTAAATAGCCAACTCGCAACACAATCAACTCGCTTGAACACTAAGTTGCTTAAATTAACTCGCTAACGTTACAACTCGCTAAATAGCTAAGTCGCTTTAGATCTCAAGTCGCTTAAAGAAACAACTCGCTTAGAACCCAAGTCCCATAAATATCAACTCGCTAAACAGCTAAGTCGCATGTACCAACTCGCATCTAATAACAAAGCAACTCGCTTTGAAGAAACACAAGTCCGAGACTCAACTCGCTTAGTCCTTCTTTCACAAATAACCACTTTATCAATCCAAAACAACCAAACCACAATGATTTAAGCCTTCCAATTCAAAACATAACCACATATGATGATCCTAAACACAAAAGTACAAGCAAAATTCAAACTTTACCACTAGAATTTGTCCAAATGAATCAAATTCTCCTAAACCCTTAATACACCAAAAACCTTATGAAATCCACCAAAACAAAGAGCATGAAAAATGAGTGATCAAACCATGGCTCTTGATACCAATTATAGGATATTGGATTTCACAAACACTCTAAACCATGATCAAAGTAGGCGTATAAGTATGTTAGAGAGATAAAGTTCTAGTGAGAGAGAGGAAGAGAGTTGGGAACTATAGTGAGAGAAAGAAAATGTTATTATGAGCTCAACTCTACCTTGGGAGGTAGAGAGTACTTATAGTCTTACATAAACGCCACACAACGGGTCGTGGATCAGGCATACAGTGGGTAAAGACCCGTCCGTCCTCCATGGTGTTACTTAACTAAATACTACTCAACTTAAACTAACTACGACTACGAGCTTTCTAACGATTACATATATTTGAGGTGACCGACTCTTTAATACCTGGAATTTCTAATTCCTAACACATGGACACTGAAAAGTGTAAAATTGCATGTTGAGCAAGATAGCCAAGAAACCTTTTCAAGGTGTTAGTCGTGAGACTAAGGTCTTGGAGCTTATACACAGTGACCTGTGTGATTTGCATGCCACTCCTTCTTTCGGGAATAAGAAGTACTTTGTGACATTTATTGATGATGCTTCTAGATTTTGTTATGTCTATCTTTTACATACCAAGGATGAAGCATTAGATAAATTCAAAGTGTTTAAAATCAAGTTGAATTACAACTTGGATCCCCGATCAAAAGATTAAGGATCGATAGGGAGGTGAGTACATGGATACTCAAGATGCTTTCTGTCTGGTATAATCCATGAAACCATCGCCCTTATACTCCTTAGCAAAATGGTATTTCGAAAGGAAGAACAGGTGTCAAGGAGATGGTTAATTCCATGTTGTCCTATTCAGGATCGAGTCAAGGGTTCGGGGTGAAGCTATGTTATGACTTGCTATTTATTAAATAGGGTTCCAAACAAAAGGAACAAGGTTACCCCTTATGAACTCGGACTAAAAGGAAACCCAACTGAACTATCTCAAGGTTTGGGGTTGTAGGTGTTGTTAGACTCCTTGATCGAAAGCTTAAGACTTTGGGTGAAAGAGGCATTGATCGCATATTTGTTGGATATGTCGAGCATTCCAAGGCTTTTAGGTTCTATGTTATTGAACCTAATGAATATGTTTCGCTTAACTCAATAATTGAATCAAGGGATCTCGACTTTGATGAGAATAGATTCTCATCGGTCCCTAGACCAAGTCAAAGGATTCCTAATGGAACTCATGACATTGGTGTATCGAGGTCCCTAATGATGAACCATCGGTGGTCCCTCGATGAGGTTGTGGTTCAACAACTGAACCTATGCTCGGGAAGAGCAAAAGGGTCAGGACTCCAAAGTCATTTGGACCCGAGTTTCAACTATACTTGGTTGAAGGAACAAGGATGAGGTCTCGCACCAATACTCTTATTGCTTCATTGTTGAGGATGATCCGAAGACATTTGAAGAAGCAATGAGGTCCCGTGATATTACTTTACGGAAAGAAGCAATCAATGATGAGATGGATTCCATCATGGGCAACAACACTTGGGTGTTGGTTGATCTACCACCAGTTGCAAACCTTTGGGTTTCAAATGGATTTTCAAAAGGAAAATGAAGGTAGATGGAACTATTGAAAAGTTCAAGGCTAGACTAGTCATTCGTGGCTTTAAACAAAAGTCGTGGATACACTATTTTGATACTTATGCCTCGTGGCTCGATCGATACCATAAGATCGCCGATTGCCTTGGCATCTATTCACAACTGGTTATTCATCGATGGATGTGAAGACGACTTTCTTGAATGGTGAATTGGATGAGGAGGTTTACATGAACCAACCTCGTGGCTTCATCATGCCCGGCAATGAAAACAAGGTGTAAACCGATTAAGTCTCTATGGACTTAAGCAAGCACCTAAGCAATGGCATCAAAATTTGATGAAGTGGTTTTGTCTAGTGGTTATGTTCTTAACCTAGCTGACAAATGTGTATATAGCAAATTTGATGAATCTGGTAAAGAAGTCATCATTTGTCTATATGTAGATGACAATTTGATCTTTGGCATTGACCAAAATTAGGTTGACTTGACAAAGGAATTTTTGTCATCAAGGTTCTCCATGAAAGACATAGGGGAGGCTGATGTTATCTTTGGTATAAGGATTAAACATGAAAGTAAAAGAATTTCTATTTCTCAGTCTCATTATATTGAGAAGGTGCCGAGGAAATTCAATTACTTTGATTGTACTCCTGTGAGTACACCTATGGATACTTGTGAGAAGCTGATGCCTAACAATGACAAGGCTGTATCTCAACTTGAGTATTCTAGGGTAATTGGTGCCGATGTATGCCATGACTTGTACAAGGCTTGATATTGGTTTTGCGGTGGGAAAATTGAGCGGTATATTAGTAATCCTAGTGCTCATCACCGTAAGCGCCTCGAGAGGGTATCAAGTATTTGAAGAGAACTATGGATTATAGTCTCTCGACATTGGTTTTCCTTCATTGTTGGAAGGTTACACCGATGCAAGTTGGATCAAGAACATCAAGACAATTAAATGCGCCGATGGTGGGTATTCCTACTTGGTGGAGGTGCAATTTCTTGGGCATCCAAGAAGCAAACTTGTATCACCGGCTCAACAATGGAATCAATTTGTGGCTCTAGCATTACTTTGGTAAAGAAGCTAAATGGTTGAAAACATGCTTGAGATTCCATTATGGCCTAAACCTATAGCACCTATTTCTATCCGTGTGATAGTGCGGCTACATTGGCTAAGGCTTATAGCCAAATATACAATGGTAAGTCTAGACACTTAGGTGTCGACATAGCATGATTCGAGAGCTTATCATGAATGGGTGGTATCTATAGAGTTTGTTAGATCTCAACGTAACTTAGGCGATCACTTAACGAAGGGTCCGCTAGAGACTTGGTTATAAAGTCTCGCTAAAGGGATGGGTTTAAGTCCAACTTAGTCATCGAATGCTAGGACACCCAACTCCTCCCGAGGAAACTTGGGAGCCGAGTTCAATGTGGAAAGTCGAACATTCAAAGGTGGTAGCACATGTTTTATTTACATCCCAAGGTTGTGCTCGTAACTCTTTGAAATGAGGATGAAGTCTTTACTTCTCAATGGTTAATTTTCTTTGAAAAGTGCTTGGCATGGAGCATGAATAAAGAGGAACCACCTATGTAAATGTTGAAGTTTTGCCGCTTCAGAAGCTTTGGACTTTTAGCTTTACAACATTTATGAATTTATGAATTTGAAAACTTGTGTATTTTATCTTGGTATTCAAATGGGTTGAAGGTTCAATTCTTAGAACACCACGATTCTCGAATATTTGAACGTGTAATTTACTAAGATGGAAATTCAATCCTCGTGACATTTTCGTTTATGCACATGTTTTGCTTGATGTTTATTTTTCATGCAAAGGAAGTGAACTAAATTTGGGAGGATTGTTGGAAAATTTAGTGCACTTGTGGGATTAGTTCACACCTTGTAATGGGTTAGGAGGTACGAGTGTACACCCATAAGGTTCATGAACACCCGACTCTTATAGTGGTTTGTATTGGTAGTGCTAGTGGAAAGTCTTGCTTGTGGAAAGTATGCTTGTGGTTTGTGGTTTCCACCGATAAGTAGTGTTTCCACCGATAAGTAGTGTTTCCACCGAAGCTTGTGTTTTCCACCAAGCTTGTGTTTTCCACCGAATTAGTGTATCCACTTATAGCGCTATGCTAGTATCGATAAAAGTACCGCTTGTAACGGCTTTGACCTATTCAAGTGGCGGTTTAAGCGCTTAATGACCACGCTTAATTGGTCATGTAACCACTAACGGACTATAATGGGGATAATTATGAGGCTATTAATGGGCGATTAATACTCATAATTCCATTTGACTAGCTAAGAGTAACCTCCTATAAATAGGAGATCCGATTATGCATGAAGGATGAGCAGAAAACCATAAACACTTATTAGCGCAAGGGTTATAGAATTGTACCTAATTCCATAACTGCATTTGGTCTTATCCCAAGTAGATATTTGTGTAACCCAGGCATTAGGGTCGAATAGTTTACTTTGGAAAGTGATCACACGATTCCAAGTGATATCCGGTAACCACCTAGTGGTATTTATTTCTGCTGACTTGTTGCTTGTTTCTTCTGAATTGATTATCTTACCCTATTCTGGGAGTTACACACAAACAAACACCAATGATGGTGAGAGCTCAAGAGTGTTATCAGATATTTTTGTAATCGTAGGAGTTGTGTCAGAGTTTCTTTTGCCTTATGATGTTGTACCGTTTGTTTAATATATATAAACCCAAGAGTTGGATGTCCAAATCTCTTTTGTTGTCATAAGATGCAAATATTATGCTGTAGACATTTGATTTTCCAAACAAAGTTAATCTGTTAGATGATTGAGGCAATCATCTAAGTCTAAGAGATCATATATATATGAATTCAAGTACGTTCATGATCATGTGTTTCTCGCAAGTGGCACATTACTTTTGTCGAGTGATGGGCATTTTTTTAGACATGGCGATTTGTGTAGTTGGATATAAATGAAAATGTTACTCAACTGACAACTGATTAATCGGTTTTAGATTACGATGATCAGATTCCTCATTTTTCCTATATTGCCATGATTCTTGTCAACACAAATACGGTTTGTCCGCAGACTGCAGTACCAGAGCCCCATGTTCTTCCTACTTCAAACATCAGTTACAAAGAAGGAGATATAAAAAGGTATTTGATTTCTTCAACTTCATCCCCTTCTAAAGCAAATATTCTTTTTCTTGGAACTATACTAGGTGTAAAATCAGCTCCAAAGTAGTCAAGAGGGCCTAACCTTGCAAGTCCCGGAATCCTTAAACCAAACATCACTGGACCAGGCGTTGACATCCTTGCAGCTTGGCCACAATGTACAAAAGTAGTGTTTAACCTCTTATCTGGGACATCAATGGCATGTCCTCATCTAACAGGCATATATAGCAGCACTCCTTAAACGTGCCAACCCGGAATGGTCTCTTCGCTATCAAGTGCGCAATAATGACAACAAAGAACCCAATTAAGCTTAAATGGAAAAGCCATTGTAGAAGAAAGAGAGCTCCCATAAGCGTTTTTGCTATTGGTGCAGGTCACGTGAACCCATCAAAAGCCAACGATCCAGGACTTATTTTTGACATTAAATCAGATGATTACATTTTGTATTTGTGTGGGTTGGGTTATAAATTAGAATGACCGTTAAAGAAACCGTTACATGCATAAAAAACATAGCGGAGGAAGATTTGAACTATCCTTCATTTTTGTGAATATGTTAAAAAGAGGTGATAGCAAAACATACTCACGGACAGTGACTAATGTTGCTATTCCAAGGTTAAGATACACTATTAGGAATGTATCTCTTCCACGGGGTGTACGTATGGTGATTGAAGGCCCTTCTCAAGGGCTCACATTCAGAGTGATGTACCAAAACTTAACATACACGGTAACATTTAGTCGAGATATTATGGATACGTTGAAAAGTCCATATGGCCAAGGATATATGACTTGGGTTTCAAGAAAATACTCTGTGAGAACCCCATTTTCATTTATTTATTTTAATGAAATATAAGAAGATGAAAGTGCTAGCTATCACATAAGATGCAACGTAACATAGAGCTTAAAATTTACCCGTCTTATATGACATCTAAGTCATTATAACCAATTTCTAATTTAATGGAATAATGGAAAACATTAGATGATAAATGTTTAGATTTTCACTATAACAAATTGTAAAACCCTTTTTCATCAAATCATTAACATATTATAAAGTCCTGATTTGGAAAAATCTCGAAAGAAATAACTGAAAAATACATCTTTATATGATCTTTGTCGTTATAGAATCACAATCCATCTGTTAAACTTGTAGATGAAGAAAACCTTCCAGCACTGATTGCATGTATAACCTACTAAGATCATGCCTCAAAGCACCGGATACTGCCTAGAAAATGCGTCTTTACATGATATGTAGTAGCACGACACCACCCCAATACAAAACAATTTTATCTATAACTTGAACTTCAAGGCTCGAAAGTAATTTTTAAACAGGAAACATAAGGTGCCTATCCAAATAATGAAGTAAATAACAAGTGAGACAAGGCTCACTGTCATTAGAGTGTGTTCAAATATCATACAAGGGTTATAAAACTGCGTAGTATAGTAGGAAGACCCTTTGCTGTTTTAACCCCAAAAAAGGCTCATAGCCATCCACCGGATCTGTGTGAAGAACTGGCGGAAGACGGGTTTTTAGCACTTGAACCTGAAGGAAGACAACAAATTTAGTGACAGTTTGAAGCTTTATGTTCTTCATGAGGTGATAATCCATATTAATCACTCTTCACAAAAGAATATATAAGTTTGAATTATGAAGTCAAAGTAGTTAAATGTCAACTTTAAATTTGAAATGAGGTTTTTAAATAATGTGTAAATTATAAAATTAGACTTATATATTTAGTATTTACTATAGATATGAAAAAGATGGAGTTGGGTAAATCATGTGTAATGATCCCGTTTTAAATGTGAATTTTAGTTGATTTGACCTTAAAAGTCAAAAGTGTACACTTTGTTACCATCCGTTCCTCATTTGTAAAAAGGTGACCCAACTACTCAGCTTTTATTGTTATTAAGGTCAACCAACCATGAAACTGGTGAAGAGATAGGCTTTAATAAGCTTGAAATTTTTTGAAAAAACTAAACTTCCCAAGGTTGTTTGAATAGTTGGACGGGCCTCCTTATACATGTTTGGAAAAAAAAAGAGTTTCAGGAGAAAGTTATGTTTCCAGGTCGAGAAGATGAAGGAAATTGCAAAGCAAACGTCTAAAGAGGAGCGAAGAAAACTAGAATCGGAGGCGACACTCTCAGAGTTTACACTAGCCATGTATCTATCCATGGTCGAGGTATGTATATAATGACTCAAATTTTGAACTATGGTGATTCATTGAAAAGACCTTTTAGATAAGGAAAATGAAATCTTATTCTTTTGTGTAATGTGTGTGTTGAGTTTGTATTTAAGCTATGTTATGTTGTGAAAATGGATTAGCTAAAGAGATGTTGTTTGATCATGTCTGAATTCGAATTTTTCAATGGTCTTATTGATAGGAATTTTTGAAATTAAATGGATAGGCCCGAAGCAAAGAATGCCTTACGGAAGGATATGTTGAGGTGATTACTCAGTAGCTTTGAAGCTATAAGTACTGATTCTACAACAAATGTGTTGATGATACGTAGCTCAGTCCCTAGAGTGTTCTGTGCAGGTGCTTATTAGTAGATTCTCTCTTTCTTTTCTTAATTTTTTTTCTTTTTTTGGGTAAAAGGGATGACACATGGGAAATTGCTATAAAAAGGTTAATGATTTTCTAGGGCTTTAAAACTTCTTAATGCATTATGAAGAAAGATAAGTTCTCTTGCCATTCCATGTATCATGCTATATTACACATTTACACATCGAGTCGTATACTTTGGCTTTGTATATTAGTATTGGGATGGTCATACCTAAAACTTCACGGAATACGAAACAATGAGATCATCACAATATATCTGTCTTGTACCCATAAAATATTGATTTTAAATTTGTGTTGCTTTTGATCAATGTGAGACCATGCCTCTGCAACAGATTTTTCATGTCCTTAATAGTGCCTTTTCTATAATTTGGATTGGTAGGAAAGAAAGGCCATGAACGTATCTGAGGTTCGAGCTGCTGTTAACTCACTAAGCTCCACATTTTCTTACATAGAGGTGTATCTTTGATTCAGGCGGAGCTAGACAAAGCAAAGAAAAAAGGATTTATATCAAAGCATCTCATGGAAACAAAACGCACAGATGAAAAGAAGAAGCTTCTGGCTGTTGTAGGAATCCTTACAGGATTTGGTTGCATACATAACAGAGATGCGATCAGTAAGGCATGGTTGCCTACTGGTAGAATTCCCTTTCCTTTTGTGAGTTTCATCCTAAATCTTACTATTTTAGTGTTCTTTGTTAACTTTTTTTTGAGATACTGAACCAGTCACTTGACCACACTAATATCCAAACATTCCAAAATATTTGCCAATATTGGTTTTAGCATCCTGTAAGTTCTTAATTCGCGATTCAACCCGTGAATCGACTCATAAGAGTAAAGGTATTAAAGAAGAAACCTGTAAGTAGTAAAATATCTTATAGATTCTAATTCTTGAAAGTAAAAGTTTCTAACTTTTAAAATTCCATGTAATTGAAAAGCAACCTGCTTGGCCTTCATGTATGTTGTATAATATGAAGAAAACAATAACAAATATATGCTCTTTATTTTAGGAAAGACCAAACACCATTAACTTAACAAAGTTATATATTTGGACTAGAGAATAATATGACTTACGTGTTAAGTGCAGGACAAAGATCAGGGCTACCGATGCAATCCCTCTAACGGACCATTTGGATTGGGAAAAAACACATGTGTTTGGCCATTCAATGGGTAACTCATCATTCATACTTCATAACTTTATGCTTAAGGGTTTATTTTTGTCCCAAAACTATTAGCCACTACCCTATATTTGAACTTACAGTAACCTGATATTCAATGTTTGGTTGTTTGTGAAATTTGGAATATCTAAGCAATTGGCTGATAAAATGACCCAACAGGCATTTTTATGGAAAAGAAAGATAGGCTTTAAGACCCATTTTCAACCCTTATAAAATCATCCTATTTTGACTCGCTCTTTCTAAATGTTCTTTAATCTAAATTTCAAGCTCAGGTACTTTTGTGGCTTATACAAGTTTATTATGCCATAGTTGGAAGTCAAGGAGGATTCAAACCGGGTTGATCCTTTTCTTAGAATAACAAAGATACAAAAAAACACCACCACCTTATCCCTACTCATGAGTTTTGATTGTATGCAGTTTTGGTAGATACACTGGTGATCAGCTAGCCATTGGCAAGAAAACGGCTCGTAAGCTCATAATGGGAGCAAACATGTACCCATCCTTTTCACTTCTTGGTTAGAACAATTATTCAGATATCACAAACATCCCAATTAAGGAGGTAATCAAGAAGTCTAATGGTTTTACTGGAGTCTTTCCTGGTGAGCGTTGTTATTGACTTATAGTGGTAATGGGCGGTCGGGCAACGTGTTAAATTGATTATTTTTTGCACCATATTTTAAAACTCAAACTTTAGCATGTATGCAATGCTGAACATAAATATGAGATCGTTAAGAAATTCCAAAAAGGAAGAAATGACTTTTTTAGCCTGGTGATTTGTTGGATTAAGCATGAAAAACAACTCAGTTTCCAAGCACCAACTCACAAAGGCATTGGAATAACTTCCATGGTGCTCAACACTCTCTAGGTTTAAATCACATTAACAACTCTTTTAATTCTCATATCAAAGACATTGAACTTTAATTCCAGTATTAAAGTTGTAATTTGTCATAGCTCTTTTTCTAAGTTTAGTTTCAATAGGATGATTAAGAGGCGTTTTGTTTTGACCATATAGACTTTGGGATATCAAGCTTGATTGCTTCCATGGCCAATTACCTTAAATTTGATATATATGATTGTAACACCCCCAATTTTGATATGCAGCGGAATTCAAACTGGGTATTACTTGATGGCACAACAGTCATAATAATATAAAACGATCTCTAAAGGAGTCGTTTTAAAAAGGCTTTATCATTCAAATATATCAGAGTTTACAAAATAGGTCCCAGTTGGTTCCATTGATTACAAAACACATCAATATAAATTTTTTGATGTTTTGTGAATGATAAATTATTTATTTATATAGCCTTCTTGATCTTGCCCTTCCGCGCTGACTTCCGACATTATGGACCGAAATACATGCTTAAAATGTCAACACAAAGGTTGAGTGAAATTCATAGAGTTTGTTAAATGGTTGAACACATTATGTTGGTAGTGTGAGTTAATTAGACTCACACCATTGGTTTGAAAACAAAGCAGTTATTATTAGACTAAGCATCATGCAATCAAGGCGTTAACGTGTTCCAAATTTAATTGGAGAAATTGTTGGTATGCGTGCCCTAATAGGTAAAATTGCCATTTTACCTAATGTTACTCAAATATAGTGCGTTTGTTTGCCTTTAACGGGCCAACACAAACGGGATTAAATCAATCCCAATAGATCTATTTACAATATTCGCGCCCACTCTCACATATTGATTAATGATTCATGATTTAGGGACTTATGTTTGGCAAATGCGGTAACTTAGTGCTAATAAAACAATCAGATAAGCATATAGTTTGAAAGCAATGTGTTCGGTTTAAAATAAAGTATGTATCTCCCCCAAGGGTTTGTAAAACAATTAAGTAATAAAAGTGGGGCTATGAACTCACCAAGAGTTGATGATGTTAAGTACTAACGGATGTGATGGATAAGTCGGAAGACTTCTACGTGCAACCTAAAAAATGAAATGTTGCGACTTAAGTTTGGAATAATGTTTAAGAAAACATAAACCATCCTATATATATATTCCTATGTTGATCATGATGTAGTCAATTATCATTTGATGTTTATAGAAAGATCTTTAATATGTGAAAACATATTTAGTTTATAGATATCGTACTACCATTCCGGCCATCATAATTCAGAGGTCATGCAGTAAACGTTCGAGGAGCTAGGACACTTTAAATCGTAAACCAGCAACTCGTCGATACGTTTTACTCAAATGAACCCCTAACATGAAGCTCCCTACTATTGTAGCACTTAGTAGATACAACATATGTTTTGAGTGAAGATTGTTATATAAATAAGTTAATCATGTGTTTAATAAGTATCTAGTTTTTACAAGTTCTCGTCGTTTCATAAATAAGATTACCTTAGTTAACGGTCTTAGGCAAACAAGCCTTAAGGCTTTAGCCATGGTCTTGCCGTGACTTTGGTCTTGACTACCATGGTCTTGAGACTCATCCTTGACCTTAGCCGTAGCCGTGGTCTTGGCTTATGGCCATTAGGCCTCTTGGTTTGCTTTTAGTTGTGACAAAAGTATAGTTGTGAGACTATATTTACGACAGTTTTGTTTTTGAAAGATTATGGCCTATTTATGCGTTTTCAAGGTCCGAGCTTCTTTGAAATAGAAGGAAAACGTCGTTCCGGAAAACTTTCGTGTTTTAACTTTTTGATGATTCGGACCAGAAGTACCACTTTTAAAAAGACAAATGAAAACAGTTTGTACATGGTAGTTTTGGCGTTTAGGTTTCGCTAACTTCTTTTCCTTATAACTTTTGACTCGTTTGTCCATTTCGGGTGATTCAAATTGCTATGTTTACCTTTTTATCTTGTCTACCATATTATCTAAGTTAGAAAGTCCACATGTTACTGATTTTCATGGTCTCCATGTGAAGAATATGACTAGTTTACTAGTTTGTTACTTTTATGACAATATGTAAATTAAAACATGTGATTGAATATATGTACATCATGAATCAACATAGTAACTATATATATAGCATGAAATAGTTAAGATTATGAATAATAAAGATGAGATGATGGTAGTGATAAGTTGCTTACAAGTTTTGGTTTTCAAATAGAAAGGAGTAACTTAGTAAGGATAGGACTTTGATTGATCACTTTAGGCTTTGGATTGAGCTAGCTTTCCACACCTTGGCACCCTTGCAAACTTGAAGAGTTGATGATGAAGTACTAAGTGACTTGAGTGGATTTAAACTCAAGAAGATCACTTAACCTTGCTAGAGATTTGATGAAGTAGCTTGATCTTTGGAACTTCCTTGCATAAACTTGGAGTTTATAGATCAAATGATGGAAGATGTGAGTGTTTTAAGGTATGAACGACCAAATTCAGTATGTGAGGGAGTTTATGATGTATTTCACTTCCTATTTATAGGAGGGTAAGTTTGGTTAACCATATATTGGGTTAAATATTAACCATGATTAGGTAAGGACACTTGTAATTATCAAAATGAACCTTGGTTAGGATTAAGCAACCAATATGATGACTCCCCTCCCTTAGGTCGGTCTCAATGTGCCTAGGTGGCTTAGATGATAAGTTTTGATAATATCTTGAGTTTAGAGTACGTTTTGGTTCCGTTAAATGCCAACCGTAAGTCGTTAAGCCATAAAACGTAAAACCGGGTATCGTAAAAATACGAAACTTGCAGGAATAATGAGACTCATCATTATACTCCATGTAAAAATATAAAATGAGTGATAAGTCTCATTGGGTGCAAAACGCCGCTTAAAGTCGAAATACGGTCAAAAACGCATAATCGCGCAGTTTATCGGAAAAGAACGAAATTCCGTGGAAACGACCGTGAATTTATTTAGAGTAGACTAAAATTAGTCTAAAAGTGATATGAGATGTCAAAATGTGGTTTTCAGTCATACGCGGATAACTTAATGCTTATTTGCGAAGTTTAAAAGTTACGCGATTTATGCAAAATGTAGAACGACAAGGTTAATTCCTTTATGGTCAAAGGAGGAGGGAAATATGTTTGACTTTTCCAAAATTTAAAAGTGCCAAAAATATTAGAAACACAGTCAAGGTGAATCGTTAAGTCCGGATGTAAGTAGAATTGTTTAAAACGTAAGTTTAGTTTTTCATTGTGAGGTTTATTTGGTAACATAAAATGAATTTTAAAATTCTCAAATTAATCATGAGTGATCTAAGAATTTATCGATGTTAGGAAAATTATCGAGTTGATTTTCGTTATGCTGCGTGATGTTTAAACGATGGACCGTCCAAAATGAAACTTTATAACGATGTTTTCTTAATAACTTTTGCGAAAATGATCTAACGATTGTCACACTCTCAGTTCATTACTAAAATAATTTATCTTACGAGAATGTGAAATAAAAATTTTATGGATGAATAGTGAAAATGAATAGTAAATGTGAATAGTAAATTCTCGAAAATAAAAAAGTAACCTGAAAGTGCGGGTGGTTACAGTCTCCCCCCGTTGGAGAAATCACGTCCTCGTGATTTAATTGTTACTTGATGTTGATGCTCCTTCAAAAAGGTGAGGGTACTTTCGACGCATTTGGTCTTCTCGCTCCCATGTAAATTATGGGCCACGTTGGGAGTTCCAGCGAACTTTGACAATTGGTATTCGACTCTGTTTTAGTTGTTTGACCTCTCGGTCCATGATCTCCACAAGTTGTTCAATGAAGTGTAGATCATTACTGAGTTTGAGTTCGTCGAGTGGAATAACTAACGATTCATCGGATAAACATTTCTTTAGGTTGGATACATGAAAAGTGGGATGTACATTCGAGTTCGATGGGAGCTCAAGTTTGTATGCCTGGACCAACCACGCTAGGATTTTGAATGGACCTATGTATCTTGGGTTTAGTTTTCCAAGTTTACCGAATCGTATGACACCTTTCCAAGGTGAGACTTTTAGCATAACCTTGTCTCCAACTTGGAATTCCAACGGTTTGCGTCGTACATCGGCATAACTCTTTTTTCTATCTCTTGCTTTTTGTAACTGATTTTTGACTTGTATGATTTTCTCTGTTGTTTCACGAATGAGTTCTGGACCCGTGAGTTGAACATCTCCCACTTCGGTCCAACAGACAGGCGATCGGCACTTTCGACCGTAAAGTGCTTCAAAGGTCTTTGCCTTGATACTCGCGTGATAATTGTTATTGTAGGAGAATTCGACCAATGGTAAATGGTTATCCCATCCTTTTCCAAAGTCGATTATACAAGCTCGAAGCATGTCTTCCAGCGTTTGTATGGTTCGCTCACTCGACCATCGGTTTGAGGGTGATCTGTTGTACTCATGTCTAGGTTTGTTCAAGGCGTCTTGGAGTGACCGCCGAAGTTTGAGGTAAATCTACCATCTCGGTCGATATGATAGAGATCGGTGCACCATGTTTGAGACTATTTCCTTGACGTAAAGTCGAGTCGGTGATCCATCTTGTAAGTCTCTTTGATTGGTATAAAGTGTGCGGACTTTGTGAGACGATCCACTATGACCCAGATGGAGTCATAACCGTTGGATGTCTTTGGGAGTTTAGTAATAAAATCCATTGTTATTCGTTCCCATTTCCATATCGGAATCTCGGGTTGTTGTAAGAGACCGGATGGTTTTTGGTGTTCGGCCTTTACTTTGGAACAAGTAAGGCATTTATCGACGAGGTGGCAATGTCGGCTTTCATGTTTGGCCACCAATAGAGTAGTTTTAGATCATGATACATCTTATCGATCACGGATGTACGAATATTTGGATTTGTGGGATTCAAGCATGATTAAATCTCGTAAGCCACCATAAAGTGGTAACCAACTTCGTCCTTGGAAGCATAAAGTTCCGTCGAGCGGGTTTCAAATTTCTTTCAGATCATGCCGTCTAATTTCTCCTTCTCAATGTCTTGTTGTTTCACCGCTTGGCTTGAGTATTGAGTATTTGAGCAGGAAATTTGAATTGATGGTTAGGACTAAAGCTCGAACTCGTAGAGGTTTAACCCTTTCCTTCCGCTCGGGGCATCGCTACTACGTTGGCTTTTCCCGGATGATAACGAATGTCGCAATCATAATCACTCAACAATTCTAACCATCGTCGTTGCCTCATGTTTAATTCCTTTTGATCGAGAATGTGTTGGAGACTTTTGTGGTCGGTAAACACAGTACATCTAGTACCGTATAGATAGTGTCTCCAGATCTTAAGTGCAAAGACTAGTGCTCCTAACTCCAAGTCATGAGTATTGTAGTTTTATTCATGTTTCTTGAGTTGTCGTGAAGCATAAGCCATGACCTTTTCTCGTTGCATGAGTACGGCTCCTAATCCTTGGTGTGAAGCATCGCAATAGACAACAAAATTTTTGATCCCATCTGGCAATGCTAGAATAGGGGCACTACAAAGTTTTTGTTTTAGGATTTGGAAAGCTTCTTCTTCATCTTCGTTCCAGATGTACTTTTTGTTTTTCTGAGTTAGCGTAGTTAAAGGTTTAGCTATTGAGGAAAACCCCTCAATAAACCTTCGATAATAACCGGCCAAACCTAGAAATTGACGAATTTCTGTAGGTGTTGTAGGTGTTGGCCAATCCTTGATAGCCTCAATTTTTGCGGGATCAACATGTAGACCCGTGCTATCGATAACATGCCCAAGGAATTGTACTGACTGAATCCAAAATTCACATTTAGAGAATCTTGCGTACAACTTCTCTTTCTTGAGCAAATCTAAAATCGTTCTCAGATGATCTTTATGTTCTTCTTCGCTTTTGGAGTATATGAGAATGTCATCGATGAATACTATCACAGACTTGTCCAAGTATGGCTTAGACACCCGATTCATGAGATCCATGAATACTGCTGGTGCATTTGTGAAGCCAAACGGCATTACTTGGAACTCATGATGACCATAGCGAGTTCTAAAGGCTGTTTTTGGTATGTCTTCTTCTCGAACCTTAACTTGATGGTAACCCGATCGAAGGTCTATTTTTGAATAATAGGTCGAACCTTGTAGTTGGTCAAATAGATCATCGATTCTTGGCAAAGGGTATCGGTTCTTTATGGTTAATTTGTTTAGCTCACGATAGTCGATACACATTCGTAACGATTCTGTTAGGAATTAGAAAATTCCATAGTAAAGAGTCGGTCACCCCAAGTGTTATCTAGCATAAGTTAGCTCGTAGACAAATCGTTATTTACGTTATTATGTAGTTAATTAGTTAGTCTGTAGCGTAAAATAGTGTAGAGTAACACCGTGGAGGAAGGACGGGTCTTTACCCACTGTATGCCTGATCCACAGTCCGTTAGGAGGACGTATTATGTAAAACTATAAGACCTTTCATTCATCTTAATCTAACCTTCTATGTTTTCTTTCACTTTCTCTCTCTAGAAAGGATCCCACTTTCTCTCTCTAAACTATACATAATTCGAACCATATATTGTTATGTGATGTGTTTGTGAAATCCAATATCTAACAACTTAGGGGGAGATTGTTAGGAATTGGAAATTCCATGTTAAAGTGTCGGTCACCCCAATTATGGTCTAGCATACGTTAGCTCGTAGACGTGTCGTTATTTACGTTATTCAGTAGTTAAATAGTTAGTTAGTAGCGTATAATAGTTTAGTGTAACACCGTGGAGGAAGGACGGTCTTTACCCACCGTATACCGATCCACGTGCCGTCGGGAGGTCGTTTAGTTTGTAACCTATAAATACCCTCTACCTTCCAAGGTAGAGGGTTGGAAGTTCTAATCTAACCTTTTACACTTTTGTTTATCTCTCTAGAATTCCCTCTCTACTCTCCTCATCTCTCTACAAAGGCATTCATATACTATCATCATCCTAGATCACCCGAATCATCTAAACAACATAAAATACACGATCCTTCATTGGGTCATGGACTTTACCCATTTTGATGTCATGCATGATGTATTGCTCATGGGCCATGGGTTATGGTCATGGGTTTTGCGTTATGGATAGTCCAAAGTACTTACATGTTTATTTAGATTTTAACTATGTATTTTTATAAAAGTGTAAGTAACAATTGTTACTTATTAAGTGTTTTATAAAATTGGTTTTGGCTTTGTATAAACTATTTAACTAAACATATTTAATTGTTTAATTGTTTTAATGAAATGAGTTAGAAAACTATTGGCTCGAAAACTTACGTATTTTATTTATTTCGTTAAAAAGATTGTACGATTATTATCAACAAAACATAAGAAGATCGTAAGATATAAATAAACCTTTTTACGGTTTATTTGTATTAATTGTTTATTTAGTTTTTAATGGTTAACCAAAACCGGTAATGAAGTCGTAATAATTGTTGCAACTATTTTGCCCTATTTTGTGTATTGAAGGGCATGGTTTAAGTTAGATTTAGTGTTCGGTGTAACATTGTAAAGTGTTTTAGCTTAGTAAGGTTGTGACATTGTTAAGTGCTTTTGCACAAACTCTATATGTCATGAAAGAAAACATCCAATTTGGTAATGCCATTAGTCATTTACTATGCTTGTTGTTATTATAGTTTGGTGAAGGTGTTTGATTAATTTCAATGAATTAGTGATAAGGTTTTAAAAGGTACCATTTTGAGGGGTCGTTTAAGTCCTTATTTGATCACTTTTGTATCCGTTATTGCTTAATATCGTTCCTTTTCACTTTTTAGGTCTCTTGAAGGCAAAATGCTGGAATGGCACTTATTTGGACGAAAAGGCGCGAATATATGAAGAAATGGCCAAATTCAAAATCGAGACACTCACGGTGCGAAAATAGAGGCGGCGTCGGCGTCGGTGCTAATGCGACGCCGTCCGAGGATTTTGTGACGGTTCGTAACCCAAACTCGTATTTTCAAGTGACGACGTCCGCTTGTAAAAGAGTAGGCCGTCGCTACTCGACGGCCTAGATGCAATCCAGACGACGCCGAAAGTCGAAGAGACGGCGTCACGGACATAAGGTGACGCCGTCGCAAGGTTCACACGCCAAGACGAAACCCTAATGACGGCGACACGACGCGCCACATAAACATAAGTGGCGCCGTCGCATATGTAATCTTATATATAGAATCCGAATTTTTCGCTTTTAGAGAGTCTTTGGAGTGAAAACCTAAACCGAACCTAAGGTGTCTTGTACAAGATTTTAGGGTTTTAAACCCTATCTTACATCAAGATAAGTATTTACTTCATTAATTCAATTATGTCTTTGATTATTTGAGTGTATGCTTGCATGTTCTCCATGTCCGGCTAATTTATTTGTGTGTTTGCTTAGGAAGTATGAAACTTAATTATTGAATATTGATTGGTTGTTTCTTATCTTAGTTGATTAATGATCTAGTAATGCGATAGGTCATTCGTTGTGTACTTAATGCTTGATTCATCTTTGTGAACCTTAGAATATAATTACCGAGTAGTTGTAGGCTAAACCATCCAAAGAGTGCCTTAGAGTAAGAGTTTATTATCCCTAGTGGGTTTTGTAGACGAGACCCTTTGGTAAGTTCAAAGAGTTGGGAGAAACGATACCCTACAACTTTAGACACACAACGCAACTAAGAATAAGGACGTGACAACTCAACCATCAATAGGAGATAATTAAGGAGTAGTACAACCTAAGTAAACACATCTTTAAACTATCATACGAGCACACATTAATTAGACATAGACTCCCACAACCTTAGTTTAGATAATTAGATAATAGTAGAGTAATCGGTGAAATACCAACCCCAATCCAATACCCGAGATTCGTACCTTTCCATTTCATAAAATATAAAATACAAAATAATCTTCCTCAACCTTAACCTTAGCGTAGTAACTTCTTACTAGCATTCCTATTCCCAGAGAACGATATCAATACTGTGGCCACCCTAATTACTACACTACAACGATTAGGTTCTTTGCCTGGGTGTTATAAAACTTGCTCGAAGAAAATGAAGTTTCCTTGACCCCGAACGACGCGTGTAGCGTTATCAATTAGGGTTTATGTTTTTTTGTTGTGTGAGTGTTTTTATCAAATGCAAATGAGAAAGTAAAGTTAAGAGAGTGGTATATGTGTGTGATGAGATGACAAGTAATAAAATATGTGGCACTTTACCGACTGAGTTGGACTAAACCATTGGGCGGGTGGAAAAAGATACACATAAAGCCAAAATTGGTAGTTTAACACACATATAAGCAAAATTTTAATATGTTACACATAAAAATATAAGGTGGCAAGAATTAGGTTTTTTTTTTTTTTTTTTTTGATTAACCCTATAGTATTTATTGAAATGATTTCATAGAGCTAGCCTGCCCATCGGGCGGGTCTTGAAGGTAGTAATATAATAAAACGCAAGAGTGTCTTTTTTTGTCATTTTACCTCTTGAGTCTCTCAATAATCTGATTTGGCAAACACTTTGAAAACTAATTATGTGATTATTGCGTTGTTATATAGAATAATCAAATCCAAACACTAAATTTTAAAATCATGTTTTGTAATTGTTGAATATCTTTATTTGTTTTTAAACACATAATCTATTTTGAATAAGCAATTCCAAACACCCTCTTAATTGGGTATGATGGGGCCGAAATAGCATGTTGATTGATGTTATGAGTGAAGTGTTAAAAGTGGAGGATATTAGCTTTGTGTAGTTATTGTGTGTGTGTTAAAAGTAAGATGTATAGGTGATGTTGAGGTACCATTGAGGAAAGGAAATTTTGGATGCCATGGTACCTCATGGTTCTATGATAACCTTTACAAGACTTGGGTGATGATATGTTGTCATTTTTTCTCTTCCCATGTGCACTCTGATGGAAGATTTTTTCATGTAAAAGTATTACGTACATATGTGGTTCGTTCCCTTGCGTGTATGAGTTTAAGTATTTTTTTTTTATTAGTGACCCTATCACATCGTGCTCGTCCAGTCATGCCGAGTGCCATGTTCCCGTTCAAGAATTTAGTTCTTGAAACCTGATTCAGTTCCTATTCGCGATTCAAGATCCCGTTTATTTCTGAGTTATGTCTTATGTCCCGATCAAGAATTTAGTTTGTAAAACCAGGTCTGTTATTCTTCTTCAAGAATGGCGTTCTTGAAACCTGATCCTCAACCTGTATCCAGTTTTTAGCGAATGATGCCCCTGCTCCTAGACCTGTATCAAGTGCGTGTTTCACGCTTCCAGATCTTGTTCATATCCCCGAATCCGTTCCTTATTGCTGTAACATTTCCAGATTCACATCATGTTTAAAGTTCTTGTCAAGTTTCCATTATTGTACCAGATCTGATACTTGTTCCATCCACTCCTAATGCGAATACAATACAGTCCACAAATTAAAGATGAACCAGTTGATTGGCACGAATTTTGAGTACAACTTGACAGAGGAGTACTAGAAATGCATCTGCCACTTGTACTTACGCTGAGTTTATGATTGTTTGTAGTCTTGAATATATAGAGGTCTCACCTCTCAATGAAATAACACAAAACATTTATGTGAAACAGGTTAAATAGTTAAACCCTTCCAGCACATACGACCAAGCAACTTTCTTACCCACACAAAAAAGAAGGAACTAAACCAATAACACTTGCACAGGAGATAACATATGAGTCTCACAAACAAGCTAAGAAAGACAATGAGCACAAGAAAACCAAACAAAAATAGGCCAAACATATGCCAAACAAAGTGTCTAAAAAGAACAAAAACAAATATAAAAAAAGGTCTAAAAACACAGCTTTCTGTCAAGCCTTGCAAAAACCCTTCATAAATTTGTAAAAACACAAACAAAAATGGGTTGCACATTTATCATACACAGATTTATATCACAAACCTATATAGTCCACACACAGAGTCGGCTGATTTCACCATCAAGCAGACTTCCATAGGAAAAAAGAGAGAAAGCCATACTTACGATGATACTCGTTCTTCTGTTCCACTAGAGTACTCTTCTTCATCGGTACTATAATCGTAATAATATTCATCATCTTTCTCCTCTCCATTTTTGTCGTAAGCAAGTCCCCTCCTATTTCCTTTTGCCTTTAACTGTTCTTGTATTCTGTCCCTAATTGCTGTTCCCTGAAAGATTTTCAAAATATTCTTACGTTTTTCTAGTGGTCACATGGGCTGATTAGGTAATGGATGGGCTGTTTAGGTAACTGGTCAGGATAAAACGGGTGATTTTAGTATGGATCGAGTGACATTTTCTTTCCTTTGTACCGAGTTCTATGCATAAGTAATGTCTTAAATGTGAGAACAAACTAATTATGATCATCTAAATCTTGGAACAAGTTGGCAGGTCTTATTCATTCTGAATAGGTGTTATGCATTTTGAATATGTCTAGGGTGACTTTTGACCCGTTTCCATATTAGCTACTTTTTCCTAATTTACTCATTGGGACAAAGTATGAAACCAACCATTTTACCATAAATGGGTGATTGACTCAGTCTGCTTGTTCCCTGAGAGGTACTCAGAATACTATTTGTGTTTGTTAGATTTAGTTAAGTGGGGTCTAGTTTTGGTCTTTTGTCATTTTTTAGGAGTCAAAGATGTGACCCATCTGTAGATGTATGTTGTGTTTGAGGGTGAAGGGCCTTTATTGCTAGCTTATATGTATTTGTTTCTTTTTGTTTTTTTATAAAATTGCTGATTTCCAAAAAAAAAAGAAAAAAATAAATGGTGCATGTGGGGCAACAGGTCAGGTTAAACCCGGTAATATTTTGTACAAGTCAAAGTAGGTAGAACGGGTCAGACCAGAAACACTTTCTTTCCTATTTATAAATTTTGAAACTAATTTATCTGTTTTGGGAGTTGAGACAGTATAGTCTAATATATGTTTAGCACAAACGGGTCTTCATTGCCACCTATATTTCTTCCCGAAATTTCATTTCGGACTTTCACATTATTTGTTCATAAAGACACATTCGCTCATGTGTTTGTGTTTAAGAGAGAGAGAGACAGAATACCATTTTATGGCAACCCTCTTCAAACATTTCAAGAAAACCAGCAACCAAACGATCAGCATTCTCCACCCAAAGAGTATGGTTCATACCAGCAGTTTTCGCCACTGTTTGAATCTGCAATAGCAATGAAAAGAACACAAAGTTCAGCCAATAATTTAGATAAATAACGACTAGTACTGGCTTTTGGTTTTTCCTATTCTGATTTATATATAGAATTTTGGGACCCATAAACAGTATGCTCTGAATTCTATATTGTTAGAGTTGACATAATTTTGACCCTTCGATATAGAGTTGGTGGGTTAAAAGATACTTTCTGATGCATGGAGATTATGTGCTATGTAATAGGAAGCCAACTTATTTCACTTGGCTGATGATTTATTGGTCTTTTGTGTTTAGTGTGGCTTAGGCATAGTTCAAGAGTGTTAGTGGTCCCTTCCAACTTATACGGGTAGAGAATCACCTAGAGAGGAATTTTCGAGCCAGTATTTTGGAATCCTTTAGTCAGCACAGTGTTTACATACGCATAAATTCTATTCAGAATCCAGTAGTGTGTATCATAATCTACCGAGTAGTATATCAGTTGGTGCTTTATAAGTAAGCATCTTAGTTTTACAGATGTTTCTAGCTTTCCCACTTAAGTTAAATTGCTTTCGCATGAGGTATATAAATATGCAGAAGTAAACATGACATATTTTAGGGTAAAAAAGTATGTATGAAAACTTATGAAAACAAGTTTATGACTAACCAATACTAAGATTTATAAAAGGATCTGTTTGTATCTGAAGTGATTGTTAATTCCCAGACAAAAGAGGGCATTAGCATGATGCATAAAATAAGTATTACATGTGATCAGAATGGTTTGTTAAAATCTAGTGCAGCGATGGTTACTATCAGATGTTGCAAAAATGAGCAGGGCGGGTGGGTTGGATATCGGGTAATCTTTAAGTGGCAGGGACAAAACTGGTGAGTCAAGTTGGTTGACCCAAAAACATCTTTTATTTTTCAACATTAACTAATGTGTTAATTATGATCACAACTGTATAATCACACTAATAATCTAAATTACTGAATGAATTTGGGAGGTCACATTCATTATGGATACAGTTTGGGGGAGTTTAAACCTGTTCACACATTAGATTAGACCAAAATTAATTCCAAGATGCCAACTGCCTGATACATGTATAACGCCTTTCTCTTTTGAAATGGTATACGGATTTATCTCTCCATAAGTAGAAAAATATTAGCAAAAGTGAACCTATTGAATACAATATAACCTAAAAATTATATTTGAAGGAAGAGCTAAGCCCCTTAACCATTTGCCTATAACAGCTTAATGTGCAAAAAAAGAAACAAGATATACAAAGAACTTGCCTTTTCTTCCACCTTTTCTTGTTGCTTCTTTACTCTTTCACGCAGCTTTTTTAAACCCATGTTCACCCTCAGCCTCTTTTCCTATAACAAAATGAGGAGAATTCATATATTGACCTAAAAGAACACGTAACACAATTGAAGTACATAATACAAAATAATAGATCATGTTTGGTAATCAATTACAGAAACACACTTTCACGTAGCTAACACCAAGATCCTTTCTTGAGTATCCTCTATCCAAGTTGCGCATCACATACTCATTGTAGTCTTTAACAATTCTCATGATTATATCTGATGTTGAAATCCCATCTGTCCGTTTTGTCTCCTTAAATCTTCCAATTGACTTCACCTAAACAGAGAATTAATGCAAGTATCATCAATGGCAGCATACTAATAACAAATTACATTCACAAATGAGTTAACAGGATCAAGAAATACTCAAAAATTATATTCAGCTAATTAACTTTGAAGAAGAGGCAGTGAATAGTGATTAAGAAGTTTAACTTACAAATTCATAAACATCCTTTCCAGCACCACTTGCGTCAGCGTAACTGTATGAAATCAAACACAATTAATACATAAGACACACTATGCAATAAAGTGAATGAAAGTTCCAATGGAAAACAAATGTATATAGTATACTCCATTAACGCCACTTGCATAGTTCGCTATATAGACTACAGAAATTATCTTGCATGTATCGGTATGTGTGTATCTATGTATGGATGTATACATGTACACGTGTCTGGGTGTTATATGTATGCGATGTACGCATACATGTGTATGTATTGCATGTGAGCACATACTTACGGAAGAGAATCGTGAGCCACATAATCTATCTGATGTTTATCAATAAACTCTTGTGTAAGTACCCATGGTGCATCTGGAATAACTTCGTCAACCCACCTGCATAAGTCCAATAAAAACGCAAAATTGTAGCTTGATCATTGATTGCGTACTAATAAAAATAGGAGTTGAAAACTTTAGAATAAAACTGCGTACCAATTAAATATTAGATTGCAGTAACCATCAACAACAAAATTTATTAATTTGAGTACGAATCTAAGCAATTACATCAAACCTACTTGCAGTGGCGAAGAGATTCATAACGCTCCTTGTCAGTCATGACAGTTTTCCCCTTCAGTCTGTGGGTGACTTCATCATTGCAACATCCAACAAGCAAGTAAGTATTGGGAAACCTATTAATAAGATGAAAAAACAAAGTTACATACAACAACAACATACCCAATACCGAGGCGGTATGGGGAGGTAAAATGTAGACAGATCCTACCCTTCCCTGGGAGAAACCCGGAGAAGGAGACCGCTTCCAACGAGACCTCCGGCAAGTGAAGGTGTGCGAGTGAGACAGAGAAGAAAAGAGAGCGAAGACAAGAAACAACAAGCACATGCAATAAAGAAAGCGAGCAAACAAGGCAGGGCAACAAAGAAAAGCGCAATGCATAGCAAGCAGACCTAAGGGAGCAAGAAAGAGCAAAGCATTAAAAAAAAACGACGACGCACGGGCCTAAAGCAAAGGCAGGGCAAATCAAGGCACCAAAAGCAAAAGCAGGGCAAGAAAAGCAGGTAATCCTAAACAGACAAGCAAAGCAAAGCAACGCATGGGTCCTAAACTACGGAAAAGCAAACCGGGGGGCAACTAAACCCACAAAGCCCCAAGCCAAACAAGAAACTAGCCGCAGATCCTAATCCTATCTCTCCACCCTTTCCTATCTGAGGTCATGTCCTTCGACAAGTGTAGCTCCGACATGTCATGCTTAAGTCTCTCCTCCCACCTGAGTTTGGGTCTGCCCCTTCTTCTCACGCCATCTACTACTAGCGCCTCTACCCTTCTAACCGGCGCTGATTGAGGCCTCCTCTTGACATGACCGAACCACCTCAACCTACCTTCTCTCATCTTCGAAATAATATTTCCGACTTCAAGTTTTGATCTGAAAACTCCGTTCGGGATCATGTCAAGCAAAGATTTTCCACAAGTCCATCTAAGCATTCTCAGTTCTGCCACTTCTACCCTGTTGGCCTGAGCCTTGGAGATGGGCCAACACTCGGACCCGTAAGCATAACCGGTCTAATCGCCACTTTATAGAATTTCCCTTTAACTTAAAGGGGCGTTCTGTCATGAGAGAACTCCGATGCCGCCCATTTCGCCGGCGGCTTTGATCCGGTGGGTTACGTCCTCGTCTATCCTCCCTGATTTGTGAATCATCGATCCCAGATATCTAAAAGACTCTTTGGGTGGCAGGATCTGGTCACCGATACAAACATCCTCGTGATGACCTGCCTCGCTCCTACCAAAATCACATCTCAGGTATTTAGTCTTCTCTCTGCTCACCCGAAGTCCGTTATGTTCAAGTGCCTCCCTCCATAGCTCCAGCCTGATGTTTAACCCTTCCGCCGATTTTGCCACCAACACTATGTCGTCAGCAAATATCATGCTCCACGGGATGCCCTCTTGTACAATTTGCTAAAAGGTTAGTTGTTACCTTTCTCATTCATAATAAAACTAAAAAACCATGTTTCCCGGTGATGAGAAAATGATAGACAAATGATAGACAGGACAATAAACGAGCCAATAAAATTAGCTATATACTATTGTTATGAAATCACTTGATAATAATAAAATAACCAAGAAGGCCCTACTATTCAATAAGTGAGGATGCTCAATTGATCAACGAGGGTTCGAACATCCTCACCACTCCAACTAAAATTTGATAGGTAAATGCGCTTATTTGCGGGTAAATTTACACTCTTTTTCAGTAATGGCATCAAAATAAAAGAGTATCATATTTTTAGCTAGTGGTATAAATTTACATAATCTAAAGGTTAATTATACTCTTACTTTGATGATTTATGCTTTCGCTAACCCGGCTTAGGTGATTTAGCACTGAAAGTAACTCAATTGCCTAGCTCTGCTCAACACTTTTCTAAACACCCAAAAATGACGATACATGGTTGTTGCATTTTTCCAAAACTTCATAAATAAATTAATAATAGTGACTAGACACGACGGATTTTGATTCAAGAAACATTACTTGAAACTTATTTTAGCGTAACTTAGAAACAAAGACATGCCAAAGCATTCATGCCAAATTCAAAGAAGTTCTTTTCAAGACTAGAAATTTGAGGATAGGAACATTTAGGGTAAACTAGAAATTTTGTAATAAACTTATTTGGTTTTAAACTAATGAGGTAGAAATAAATACACATACCAAATTCATTGTAATACTTACTGCATATGCAAAATCTAGAACTAATCAGTACATTTATATCATTATTTCAACATTTTTCAGTATTTAAGTCTTACATTCATAATCATTATCATCAAAAGAGTTCTAAGTTTGTAAAAGATATTCCTTTACCAAATGATTCCATACTTATATCAAATATGCTTTCTTTGTATAGCATATCAACTCATGGTCAGAATCCTTCACCAATAGCGTGGAACACTAGATATGCTAAATTTTTAAGGTGTAATTTAAAACCCTAGTTTACTTTTGTAGTGAAGCTTTAGACCTCTGATTTATAACCATTGTCCCCTAATCCTAACCTTTTGAATTATTGTTCTACGCCAATTACTGCTTCGCATATCCTAGACAGGTGTTTCATCTTCTCTACCAAGACGGCTATGAACTGACTTTCTTTCCTATTAGCAAGCCTCCTCTCAACCGGTCTACTAATCTCAAACTTGTATAGCATAACACCAATTAAAACTTTGGTCAACAACACGTAGCCAATTATCCCCTGCGGTCAGCTTCTAAGAATGTATCCCACTTTTAAGACACCACCACCTACATTTTCCTTTACAATACAAGACAGGAAACTACTAGTTGAGTCAACTTTGGCAACAGACACACAATGCTTGTTAGCTTATCAAGCATGAGAATTACAAAAATGAAGACTTGTAACATAGCAAGTGATCAAACCATCCACACTTTCGAAAGTCTTGTTTGATTTCTCAACAATAAAGTAATGAGCTTACTAAATGAGGTGGGAACATCCCCTTTTTAAGTCCCCATGCCCCACCGCCCATTAATCCAGCATTTTCAACAATTCCAAATCAACAACAATTCACCTACAATTACCGAATATATTCCTACACAACATTATTTTATACAAACATGAATATTAACCTAATTCTCGTAAGAAAAAAAAAATGGATTTGTGTGAAATGCAGGTGAGGAAAGAATTACGATTTTTTGGCTTGTTCAAGAGAACGAGTATGACCAAAGTGAAAAAGGTCATAAATTCCATCAGCGTACACACGAACTGGTCTGTCGGTAGGTGGCTCCACCATCCAGTTACGATTTGTCTTCTTCTTATCTTCAACTTCTTCTTCCATTGATCTTCTTCTTATTCTTCTTCTTCTTCAGTCTACAAAATTACTTGTATTGTTTAAAGCTTTGTCGTCCACGTATTTTTTTTCTATTACAACTGCTTTCACTCGAGTGTTCTAGAATGTTACTACTCCACTGTTTTGACCAGGTTTTGTTCCACGGTATATTCCTCGTGGGGGACCTGTTTGGTTACAGGGAGTAAAGAGTATTGTTTGGTTCAAAGAATGAGAAATAAAAAAAAAAAAAAAAAAAAAAAAAAATTGTTTGATAGAGTATAATGTAATACGAGTAATTCATTATGGTAATGGGTTATTACTCAATAAATTGAGATAATGCTTTTTTCTTTTTTCATTTTTCCACCATTATCATTGTTTTTTTCTTTCTCTTTTTCGTATTTGAACCAAACACAACCTAAATAAATAACATATTTTGAATTAGTGAAATTTATAAAAAGATAAATTGTCTTTAATCCTATTTGTCGCGCGAACAACGTCGCACCATCTACAGTAAGGAACAGTGTCTTGCATTTATATTGGCTACAGTTCCGGTTCCGCCGATGATAGCTGGCATGTTATGCCGGTTTGTATGTATACCTCTTTATATGTGTCTCTTTCTAGATAGATCTCATTTGATTTATCTAGAAACCCTAACTACAATGTCATCGTTAACCCTTTAACCTTTACAGCATGCACGAGATCTAACTGATTTAAGATGAAGTTACATGTAGTTTACATGGATCAACGTAGTTTTGGGTAAGTTCCAATTCGTACGACATTTTTTTAAACATTATGTTGGTTGTTTGATGTTTAGCACTGTAATGTTCACTTCTTTTACAACATACTTTCTGGCAAAGTTTAGAACTTTTTGATGTTGATTTTAGCAGTTGACCATCATAGCGTTATTGTTTATTGTTACCAGCTTAGAAAGGTTTTGATTTCTAAGGATCTTATGTTGCAGGGGTTTAATGTGTATGTTAAGCCACAGAGACAAGTCTGCTACTTTTGAGCAACTTATATGTGCTTAAAGCATTAGCTGCTAACTATATGTTAGGTAGTCGTTGATATGCAGTTAATGCTCTAAGCATATGTAAGTTTCAATGGCAATATTCTTTATGTACATGGTACACGTGTTCGCTTATTTTTGGTCATGAAGGGCCTTTTAACCGCTGAATGATTCATAAGACGGAAGAATGGCCGAAAGGCGACAAATAGTTGCCTCGAAACCTCCATTTCGTGAACCAAAGTATTTAGAATGTATGCTTTGGGTGGCTCGTCATTAACCTGTTGGGGCGATGGTGATCACATATTGCAATATATCTTGGTAAGGTAACTACATACATAATGTGGTTGCAACCATGGCATTTGTGAAGCTTATTTGACAAGGCAATCATATATACATTGTGGTTGCAGTCATAAGTGTTAATACAAATAAGCCGTAAAAACGTTTATTTATATTTTACGATCTTCTAATGTTTTGTCGATAACAAAAGTAAGATCATTTTAACGAAACAAATAAAATACGTAAATTGTTTGAACTAATAGTTTTCTAACACACTTACGCTTTCACATAAAACACTAAAACTAGTATAAGTGATTTTATGCTTTAGATATACATATGTACAACAACTAGTGTTTACATATTGGGATAACATATACTTAACTAAGTATACACTAAAATGGGTAAAACAAGTATATACTAAATTGGGTAAAACAAGTATATACTAAATAGGTAAAACTAGCAAATGGTTTTGACCCATAACCCATGGTTTTATGTATACCACTTAACCAAGTTCATTGTATCCTTAAGATACATTGTATCTAGAAAGAAAACCATGGATCAACCCATAACCCATGACCCATGACCCATGACCCATAAACAAAAATATCCATGGGCAAAGAGAGCTTCCACGGATCCCGGCTTTGTGCTAGCCGGATCCCAGTGGAAGGGATCCGTGGGATCCGGGAAACAGAGAGAATTTTCTCATAAATGAGAGCCATTTCTTCCTTTCTATTCATCTTTACACACATACTTTCCCAAGTATTCTAACCTCTAACCTTAGATCCGTGATCTATGTAGTTTTGTCTTTGTTTTGTGTGATCTTCTAGGTTCTTCTTAAAGGAAAGATCACCACTTCTTGAAGACGCAAGCTCAAGTCCATGAGTTGCCATGTTTCGTCATCATCAAGACAACGAAGGTTCTCTTGTTGATAGATCTACCTTCTCCATAGATGTTGGGTTAAAGGCATTAGTGAAGGATGCCGAAGTGTCAAGACGCAAGCATTAGTGAAAGGTGCTTATCGCTCGTGTCAAGAGCATTAGTGAAGAATGCTATAGGTGTCAAGACGAAGGCATTTAGTGAAGAGTGCCAAGCGTTGTGTCAAAGGCATTAGTGAAGGATGCCAAAGAAATAAATCAAGTAGCATTGGGAAGAATGTCAGGTCGTATAATCGATGAGGTGCATCGTTATACATATAAGTAGTTGTTTATTTCAAGGATGGTGATATCCTTGATGATGGTGTAACAAGGAGTAGATCTCCTTGATATTAGGTGTCAGTGTTGAAGGGTAGTAGTTCCTCCATAGTAATGGAACTAGTGCTAGCCTAGTACCCAATAAAGGGTAGGCGACGTTGTGATAGGATTAGTTCTCCTAAGGTGTGAAAGAACTCGGTGGTTAGCCTAGCACCGTGATAAAGGGTAGGCGACGTTGTGTCGGTGTGGTTCGCCTTGGTGTGAAGGAACCTCGGTATTTAGCTTTGTACCGAAAAAGGTTAGCGACGTTGTGAAGGCTTCTCCGCCGTAAGGAGTTGGTGTAGTGTTTACGAACTCTCGAGTAGGTGACTTTGGGAGTGGAGTAGGGCAAGGAAGGTGTCCTTGTAGCCAGAACCAATATAAATACTTGTGTCGTGGTGATGTGCTTCACTCTTTATCTTCATTACACGCTTATATCTATCTATCAACGTCCAACATAAACAACCAAATAGATTGACATAAGTCGATCTAAATATTTAAAAGGAAGTTTTAAATTGGTAAAACTATTCAACCCCTTCTAGTTTTCCACAATTGGCATCGAGCTTCATACTAAATTTTTTGTATATTGTACTTTGAAAACTTGATACGATCCGCGTATGTTTGAAAACTACAAAGAAGGAATTTCTTAAAACAAAATTCATGTTTTAGAAATCATCATATGTTGGATAGTGATAGATCATTCTAACTTTTCCTTTGAGAAGTCTTCATACTAGGATTTGGGTATCTTAGAAGATCATGAAGTATTTCGCCTATGGTTTCTAAAACCATAAAAAGAATATAGCAAAGGATTGGGGTATCTGTTAATACAAATATCGTCATTAAACGTTATTTATATTTTTGATCTTTACCTAAGTTTTGTTAACGACAAAAGTAAATTTAATTTGTATAAAAGCTTAAAGCTTGTCAAGTTTAATAGATATTAAAACAAGCTTTTTCAAACAATATATTCATCATTCAAGCATTTACATTTATGATTAGTAACATCTTGATATGACTCTAATCATTATGTATGATAGTAGTTTTAGAATGTGTTAGGTTCTTAAAACCAAACACTACTTAAGTACTTGCATATTTCTAAAATAGAAATACAACATATGACATCATGTGATGCATCATGGAAATCATTGGAAGATTTCATTAGATATTTTGTGTGGATTTGTACTCTTCATATCTTGCACAATCTCACTTAGATATAGTTGACTTTAGCAAAGATTTTGATATCTTGGTCGTCCGACCTGGCGGTACCAAAATGGTACACGGCGGAACCCTTTAAGGGTTCCGTGGTCCGTGGACGCCCCGTCCATTTTGGCTATAAATAGCAATGCCAAACCAAGTAGTTTTTCATCCCTTTCTATTATACTCTCATACATATCTTCTCTAACCTTTCTAACTCGGTTTCATATCATAGTAGTGATCTCTTTGTAGCAAAGAAGATCAAGTCACATTCAAGCTTCAAACGAGAAGTTGGAAGTCTTGTTTGTTTAGTGTTGTATGATCTAGTGTTGATTCATACTTCATTGTTGTATTAAACCATCATAATCTTGTGAGTGTGAGTGGTTAGTATTTTAGTCCTCAAAATACATTGTGTGTGGGAGTAGTTGTACCCTTGGAAAGAACTCGACATCTAGCTTAGTGTCGGAAATAGTGTGTTAAGTGTAAAGGTTTTCTCCACGGTGAAAGGAGCTTGTTGACTAGTGAAGTTAAACTCTCGAGTGTGAGACTCGGGAGTGGAGTAGGGCAAGGAAAAGAGTCCTTGTAGACCGAACCACTATAAACAACTTGTTGTGGTTTGATCATTTCTTTCCTTATTTACTCTTTACATATTGCTTGCATATTTCATTAACATATCTAAGATCAATATCAATTGATCTTTTCAATAAGTTTCAAAACAAAGTTTTTAATCGGTAAACTATTCAACCCCTTCTAGTTTTCTACAATTGGTACCAGAGCCTCGTTGCTCAAGAATTTCTAAAATAATTTGTATTTTATAAACTTGAAACGATCCATGGATTCTCGAAAACTTTAAAGAAGGGCAATCTATGCAAAGACCACCACTCTTTGAAACCAATGGATTTATCTATTGGAAAATCGCTTTGAAACATATGTAAAGTCAAAAGATATAGATCTTTGGTTTATTATTGTTAAAGGGATTTTAGTTCTACAACAAAGGACATTTCGTTGATGAACAAAAGAAATTAGTTGCTAAAAATAATGAAGCTAAAATGATGCTTTACAATGCTTTACCTAGAAAAGAATATGAAAGAATTTTTATGTGTGAAACCGCCAAAGATATTTGGGAATCTTTGATTATTACACATCAAGGTAATTCACAAGTCAAGGATAACAAAATTGATCTTCTTGTTCAACAATATGAACAATTTGTTATCCCTGAAGATGAAACCATTGATTGTGGATTTGCTCGCTTTAATACTATTATTACATCACTTAAAGCACTTGATGAATCTTTTCGTAGTAAGAACTTTGTCGAAATTTCTTAGAGCACTCCATCCCAAATGGAGAGCTAAAGTGACCGCTATTGAAGAATCAAAAGATCTCTCAAAATGTCACTAGACGAGCTAATCGGTAACCTCAAAGTACACGAAATGGTGATGGAGAAAGATTCGGAGATCATCAAAGGAAAAGGAGAAGATCAAACCGTTGCTCTAAAAGCAAAGGCGGAATCAAGTGATGATGACGAATCTTGCTCAGTAGTGAAGATGAGGAATATGCCATGGCCGTTAGAGATTTTAAGAAGTTCTTTAGAAGAAGAGGAAAGTTCGTAAGACAACCTCGAGAAGAAAAGAAGCCATTCAAAAGATCGGGATGACAAAAGGGTAAAGGTGAAAGAAAGTGTTTTAGATGTGGTGATGCAAATCATCTCATAGAGAATGTCCCAAGCCACCTAAAAGCAAAACTCAACGAGCTTTTGTAAGTGGTGCTTGGAGTGATAGTGAAGACGATGAAGAATCAAGCAAGGAAGAGATCGCCTAATGGCACATGAGTCAAATGAGGTACTTTCCGACTCTTCTTACTCTTCTCGTTGATGATGACACTTTGCAAAAACAATATAATCAATTGTGTGAGCTAAGTCTAAAAATCATAACTAAAAATAAATTTTAAAACTAAAAGGAATTTTGGAAAATGAAGTTTATGAGTTAAAAGAAAAGCAAAACGACTTGAAAAGGGAAAGGCAAATGACGATGGTTGTAAATCATGTCAAGAGCTTAATCTTGAAATAGAAAACTAAAGCTCACACAAGATGTTTTAATCGAAAATAATTCTAAATTTAAAAGGTTTAACAAAACATCGCCTTGCCGATGAAATAGTTAAAATCCATAAAACACCGGAGACATGAATGGGCTAGGATTTAATGAAGTATTAATTCCAAAGAGTCAAAACAAAACGGCCGAAAAGGACGAACAATCATCAAAAACTGCAAGAAGATAAAGACGGACCGACGGAACCAAAATAAGGGTTCCGTCTGTGGAAACAAATGGTGCCGTGGGTACTTCAAACAGATGTAATGTTCGTAATACGGACCGCATCAATTTGTCAAAGTAACAAAGAAAACCAAGGATAGTGTTAAACTAAAACCACCGTTACATCGTGAGTAGGACTTGCTAAAATGAATTTAGATCAAAACTACTCAACAACGATATAAAGCACCTTTGCCAAACGCCTTTCCTAAGAGCAACCACAACGTACAACCCAACTACCAACACAATGGTTGGAATCAAAACTTCCTAGACCATATCAAACTCCGATTACATGTCATGGAACTCTTTCCCATCATTTCCATACATGAATCAAATAAATGGTATGTTTAACCCAAACGGACCCATGAGATATTGGGGACCAAATGCTTGAGTTATTTACTCTTAGGTATGCTTGAAAGTTGGATTGGAACCCGATGAATGGATAAAAGATAGTGGATGCTCACGACACATGACGGCAACAAAGTCTCTTCTCATCATACCAAGAGTATGACGGAGGTAATGTCACTTTGGTAGCAATCTCAAAAGCAAAATCATTGGCAAAGGTACGATCGCTCATAACTCCCTAACTATTGAAAATGTTGCTCATGTGGATAGGTTAGGATTTAATCTACTTAGTATTAGCCAATTATGTGATAAAAAGTATAAAGTACTATTTGATGAAAATGGTAGTAAAATACTAAAAGATGGTATCACCATAGCTAAAGGAGTTAGGAAAATAACATATACGTCATGAAGATAGATAAAACATATAACAACAAACTTTGTCTAACAACATTAGATGATAGCTCATCTCTTTGGCATAGACGCTTAGGTCACGCTAATATGAGACTTATACAAAACCTATCTTCAAAAGAACTAGTTAGGAATTTACCAAAACTAAAATATGACCAACACTTTTGCGACGCTTGCAAAATTGGTAAACAAACCCATAGTAGTCACAAATCTAAAAATATGGTGTCCACATCTAAGTGTCTAGAATTATTACATATGGACTTGTTTGGACCATCCGCTATAAGAAGCTACGGAGGCAACTTATACACTTTGGTCATAGTAGATGATTACTCAAGGTTTACTTGGACGTTGTTTTGAAAACCAAAATGAAGCTTTTGATAAATTTGAAATCCTTAGCAAGAAAATTCAAAATCTACTAGGTGTTAAATTGTGTCGATCCGAACGGATCATGGTCGTGAATTTGACAACGAAACTCAATTTGGAAACTTTTGTAATACAAATGGTATAACACATAACTTTTCCGCTCCAAGAACACCTCAATCAAATGGAGTAGTAGAACGTAAAAATAGAACAATTCAAGAAATGAGTAGAACAATGCTTAATGAACAAAACATTCCTCAAAAGTTTTGGTGCAACGCCGTTGACACTTCTACATATATTTTGAATAGAGTTTTAATACGTCCTTTCTTAAACAAAACACCATATGAGCTTTACAAAGGTAAAAAGCCAACTTTAGGATATTTTAGAGTCTTTGGTTGTAAATGCTTCATTCTTAATACTAAAGACTATCTCACCAAGTTTGACCCAAAGTCTTATGAAGGTGTATTTCGGGTTATTCTCAAACTAGCAAAGCTTATATTGTCCTTAACAAAGAAACAATGATAGTCGAGGAATCGTTGAACATAACATTTGATTTAAAGTCCACCTCCTCTAAGACATCACCTTTGGTAGATGATGACTTAGTTGAAAGTCAAATAATAGAAAGTCAAATTAATGATAACAAGGAAGATGAACCATTAAATAAGGAAATTATAAACATCAAGGAATCTAAAAGTCATCCTTTAGAAAAGGTCATAGGACAACTTAATCAAAGAACCTTAAGGTCACAAGCCCAAAATCAAAGTAATTATTTTTGTTTCGTATCCACCATAGAACCGAAAACATAAATGAAGCAATAAAAGATGAATCTTGGGTAATTGCCATGCAAGAAGAATTAAACCAATTCGTTAGAAATGATGTTTGGAAATTAGTTCCAAAACCTAAAGATCAAACCATAATTGGAACGAAATGGGTTTTTCAAATAAAATGGATGAAAATGGTATAGTATCTAGAAACAAAGCTAGGCTTGTTGCACAAGGCTATAATCAACAAGAAGGTATTGATTATGATGAAACTTATGCTCCGTAGCTAGACTCGAATCTATTAGAATATTACTTGCTTATGCATGTGCTTATGACTTTAAATTATTTCAAATGGATGTTAAAAGTGCTTTCCTTAATGGGTTTATTAACGAAGAAGTGTATGTTGCTCAACCTCCGGTTTTACCGACTTTGAGAAACCACATCATGTCTTCAAACTCAAAAGGCATTGTATGGTCTTAAGCAAGCACCAAAAGCTTGGTACGACCGACTTAAGACTTTTCTTATTGATAACAAATACTCTATGGGATTAGTAGATAATACTCTTTTACCAAGAAAAAGGAATCACATATTATCATTGTTCAAATATACGCTGATGACATTATATTCGGATCAACTTGTCAAGAGCTATGTGATGATTTTCTAAAATCATGCACGACGAGTTTGAAATGAGTATGATGGGTGAGTTAAATTTCTTTCTAGGACTTCAAATTAAACAACTAGAAGATGGCATATTTTTAACCAATCTAAATATATAAAAGACATGCTTAAGAAATTTGGTCTTGAAGATTCCAAACCAACTAAAACACCCATGTCCTCGGACACCAAACTCACCAAGGACTAAGAAGGTGAATCCGTAGATAACACTAAATATAGAGGAATGATTGGTAGCCTACTCTATCTTACGGCTAGTAGACCCGACATTATGTTTAGTGTTTGTCTATGTGCTCGCTTTCAAGAAAACCCAAAGGCATCACACTTAGAAGCCTTAAAAAGGATCTTTAGATACATTAAGGGAACAACGTGTTTAGGATTATGGTATCCCAAAGGAACGGGTGTAGAAACCATAGTGTATGCCGACTCGGATCATGCCGGTGATTATGTCGATAGAAAAAGTACAAGTGGTATTTGCACTTTTGTTGGACATTGTCTCACCTCATGGTTTGCAAAGAAGCAAACGGCCTTAGCTATCTCAACCATCAAGCCGAGTACGCCTCACCGGAAAAGCATGTCAACAAGCTCTTTGGATGAAGCAAGCTCGAGATTACGGAATTCATCTCAACGATATTGTGATACTTTATGACAACAAAGGAGCCATCGATCTCAAGAAGAATCCCGCTCAACATGCTCGCATAAAGCATATTGAAATCGTCATCACTTTCTTCGCGACAATGTTCAAAAGGAAACATCTCAATCGAGAAAGTATCCTCCAAGACAACATTGCCGACATCTTAACTAAGCCTCTTAAACGAGAACCTTTAATCTTCTTAGACTTGGTTTAGGGTTAATGGAACCAAACATGTAGGATAAACATAGCCCAAAACATTAGAATAGTCAAAACAAAACAATTTTTGTCTTGTACTGCCATCGTAGCCACGGCACCAAACGACAACACGACGGAACCAAATATTTGGTGCCGTCTCGTCCGTGGTGTCTATGTACAAAACCGCTATATACTAAACATCCTCTTCCTCAAAACCCACTTTACCAAAACGTAAACATTAAACCAAGCTCATTATTGACACCTTTCCACTCACTAATCATCAAGATAACATCATTGTAAGTATCCTAACTACATTTTATCTCTTAATTCTGAGTCTAGGATTCTTATTTATGCACAAAACTATCACAAATCATTACATGGGGTTTTATGTATGCTTTTATACCAAATATGAATTCAATTGGCAAAATGCATAACTAGTCATTGAAATTAGGTACTACATTATCATATTGCATAAACAAATCATGCTTCCCACTAATTAATAGATAATGAATATAAGGCCTTATTCAAATAACCAAACACCCCATGTCAAAAGTTTTGAAAAGCTTCTCACTTGTAGGAAAACAATTTTTTTTCATTGCTAATACAAATAGAAACGTTAAATTTTCATCACTTGCATGCTCTTGAATACTAAAGGTATTGCATAACTAATATGCATTCCCGGGTATATTCAAATGAAGCCACATTGAATTAGGAGAATTCGGGTTATCTCAAGGTATTTGCCAAACACCCCACTAAAACCATTTTGTGCATAAAATGAGTCGAGATAACCGCAACTCCAAATTGTTTTCATATAGGCACACACTAGAACCAAAACGTTAAAGTTTATTCTCATTTTAACATATCAATTCTTGTCCTTAGGAATAACCATGGTAGCCGCAAGATTCTATGATCACAAAGACACCCTTAACTACATTCCCAAACACCACAAAACCAAAGGACTTACCAAGGATCAAGTAGAAATATTTAAGGGTCTAGAATCAAGGTATTTCCATGAGGGTAGAACCATTCACTCATCCTTCCTTGAAAATACCAATCTTCGTGAAGAACTAGCCACCATTCAATTCGATTGTCTCCTTGACATCGATGAACCAATTTGTCCTAGGTTTGTGTTAGAATTCTATGCTAGTGTGTCCGGCTTTAGTGATGAAGACGATGATGAATTTTGTCTTAGGTTTAGAATCAATCAAAACGACTACACCATCACATTAGCCGACTTTGCTCGAGTGCTAGGAATTCCCAACCGAGGACTTGTGTCTACTCGGATAAATGGTCACTCACCGCTCTTGATGCAATCAATGACCGACTCTTCCCTACCAAACCCGTTTGGCCGATAAGGATGTTATCCGTGAACACCTATTTAACCCAAAGGGTGATACAACCCGTGTTACCCGAAAGGGAAAAGAGGTAAACCAAGATCCATATGGAATGAAGCTAAATGAACTTAAGCCCGAATTTAATAAATGGGAGGAGCTACTTAGAGCCAATGTCATTAACACCATAGGAAATAGGGATCACATAAACGCTTGCCTTTGTCACATGCTCTACAACTTGTCCACCCGACAACCATTCAATTTAGCCTACTACATAGCTAGGAGAATGATTGATATTCCAACTCAAGGATCGGTTGCTATAGAAACTTTGCACCAATTCCACCAACCCCAAAAGGGATGCACCTTCACTATGAACTCATCCCTCACATCTTTGTACCTTTGAGTGATGAACGAGTTGCTAAGACAAAAGGCAAGAGACCAAAACCTCCAACTCCATCATCATCATCATCAAATAGCTCCGAGGATGGTCTTCCAAGCTCTCGTCTCCCACCTCACGAGTATTATGCGCCTCTTCCCGAGATTGAAAATGAATCGGAATTCAAGCAAACTAAGGGAATGTTCAAGTGCCTTGGTAGGATGATGAACAAGATTTACAAGAAGTTGGACAAATGAGGGTACTTTAAGGAGTGTTTGGAACAATACATTATCGTTAATGTTTGATACTATTTAGTTGTTTTTATCTTGTAGGATGATAATATAACTTCTAAAACCGATGTATGCTAACAATCTTATGTGGGGATAGCACAAGTATGCTATCAATTTTACCCATTTTCACTATAATGTGAAAATCAATAAGCCTTGCTCAAAATCTATGCTCCACTATGTTTATACATGTGTTATTTACTTTTCCTAACTAGAAATGTTTAGTATAACACCTTTTGAGAAAAATTTCGTGTTTCGAAAAGTGCCCGACACCTAAAAACATACTGCCTTGTTTTTCAGACTACACGGACGACGGCACCAACGATTTGGTACCGTCTGTTATAAGAATTGGTACCGCCGCACCAGACAAGGGACCGCATTTACACCCTTTAAGGGTTCCGTCTGTGTAAATTTTTGGTGCCGTGGATCCTGTGTAATTTTCTCAATTTCACTCTTTCGTGATTCCAAATTATCATCCATCACTTATAAATCAATCTTAACTAGTTTATACTCTTATTAGAACTAGTATAATTCACTTAGGTATATAAGAAATCCATTTCCACCAAAATTCAAAATTTGAAAAATCCACCCAAGGAGCCCTTTTGCATAAAGGAAGGAACCAAATTTTGGTACCTTCAAACCGTGGGTAATCGATTGTTAGGAAATTCCACTCATTAGAACACATTTATTGCAAATCTTTTCTTCTTCACTCCATCTCTATTGTATGGATTGACTTGGGTGATATGACTAGCATTCAACCCACTTCCAAATCATTAGGAACCTCATCTCTTCAATGGTTTAACATCAAATCAAACACATTTCTCCATAATTTTTCACTTCTATAAATTGAAAGGTTTTACCATGATCATCCTCACACCTTCTTCATTCTTACCATTATCTAGCAAAGAAAAACCTAAGTCAAAAATGACAAAATCCTCTCCTAAACCTTGCAAGAAAACCGCTAGAATGAGTGTGAGGCCTTGTTGCTTTGTTAACCTTAGCTCCTCATCCGAGTCTTCTCCACTCACAATCTCATCTCCAATCCGAGATGACACAAACCTTACCTTGGCTACACCTACTCAATCACACATTGTGATCACCACTCCACCACCTACAAAAACACCCTCACCACCTTCTCCACCAAGGTCTCCTACTCTCATGCCTATGGAGTTATTCTCCACTCCACCAACTTCACCAAATCCTTTCTTGGAGGACTTGGATGACTTGCCTCCTAGGCCAAATCATCCACCACCATTGCCATCCTTTGGCACAATTGAGCAAATAGCTCATGAATCACCAAGGTCATCTTTTGACCCAAACGCCCACTAGGGCCAAAACCTCTTCTCTTCCACCCCATTCACAAAGACATTCATGGTCCTTTGTATGGGACCATCCACTCCCAACATCAATGTCCCTCATCTTGAGGACATTGAGGAGTGCATGGGATGCCAATCCCACTGAGAGGAGATTCAAGCGAACTCCACAACCTCCACCAATTCAAAGGCATGGTGGATTCTCACTTAAGTGAGACTATGCAAATGCAAAATGCTTTGCTTGCCTCCATCATGACCACCCCAAACATTCCCAACAACACCAACACATCTTCCATTCCACCACCACAACCTTCCCAAACATTCTACCCTCCTAGGCATGGTTGCTCAACTTAGAGCAAACGCCCAAACCGTGGAAAGGACCCGGGTTATGGTCCATGACTTCCAAGAGGAAATGAGGTTCATCCTCAATCATATCCTTGAGCGCCTCAACGCTCTTTCTCATCCACCATCAAATTAGGATGGTCATAGATTAGCATTTCTAGTTCTTCTTTTCTTAGGATTATTTTCTTTTTCTTGTACTAAAACACATCATTGTGTTCCCATTTCATGATCTTTATTCATGAAAATTTTAACTAATGAATGGTGTTTTTATTATAGTGTTGGTGCTTTTACATAGTGTTTGGAAATGCTTGTGAATGATCATTATTACTAACATTTTTTTGTAGCTTTATTTTCACAATCCATGTATCTTCCCATTAAGCACCCAATTTAGGGGAGCTTTGATCATGGGGAGATAATGGCTCGGCTCATTACATTCAAGATCGCCTCTTCTTTTGTTGAGACAAAAGGGGAGAAAATATAGAACTTGGTTATATTTGACTTTTCCGAAAAGTCAAATCGCATACATTGACTTTATGAAAAGTCAAACATGGTACTTCATTGGTAATACTTGACTTTTCTTAAAAGTCAATCGATACTTTGACTTTCTAAAAAGTCAACATCATGCATCAACTAGTGAATACTTTGACTTTTCGAAAAAGTCAAACATCATACACTTGCATTATCATTTCCTTTTCAAGTTCTAAAACTAATATTTTTATAACTCTTGCACAAACTTTGTATCTTTTATAAAATAAAATTTATATTTTGTCCTCAACAAAAGGGGAGATTGTTAATACAAATATCGCCATTAAACGTTATTTATATTTTTGATCTTTACCTAAGTTTTGTTAACGACAAAAGTAAATTTAATTTGTATAAAAGCTTAAAGCTTGTCAAGTTTAATAGATATTAAAACAAGCTTTTTCAAACAATATATTCATCATTCAAGCATTTACATTTATGATTAGTAACATCTTGATATGACTCTAATCATTATGTATGATAGTAGTTTTTAGAATGTGTTAGGTTCTTAAAACCAAACACTACTTAAGTACTTGCATATTTCTAAAAATAGAAATACAACATATGACATCATGTGATGCATCATGGAAATCATTGGAAGATTTCATTAGATATTTTGTGTGGATTTGTACTCTTCATATCTTGCACAATCTCACTTAGATATAGTTGACTTTAGCAAAGATTTTGATATCTTGGTTGTCAGACCTGGCGGTACCAAAATGAGACACCAAGGAACCCTTTAAGGGTTCCGTGGTCCGTGGACGCCTCGTCCATTTTGGCTATAAATAGCAATGCCAAACCAAGTAGTTTTTCATCCCTTTCTATTATACTCATACATATCTTCTCTAACCTTTCTAACTCGTTTCATATCATAGTAGTGATCTCTTTGTAGCAAAGAAGATCAAGTCACATTCAAGCTTCAAACGAGAAGTTGGAAGTCTTGTTTGTTTAGTGTTGTATGATCTAGTGTTGATTCATACTTCATTGTTGTATTAAACCATCATAATCTTGTGAGTGTGAGTGGTTAGTATTTTAGTCCTCAAAATACATTGTGTGGGAGTAGTTGTACCTTGGAAAGAACTCGACATCTAGCTTAGTGTCGGAAATAGTGTTAAGTGTAAAGGTTTTCTCCACGGTGAAAGGAGCTTGTTGACTAGTGAAGTTAAACTCGAGTGTGAGACTCGGGAGTGGAGTAGGCAAGGAAAAGAGTCCTTGTAGACCGAACCACTATAAACAACTTGTTGTGGTTTGATCATTTCTTTCCTTATTTACTCTTTACATATTGCTTGCATATTTCATTAACATATCTAAGATCAATATCAATTGATCTTTTCAATAAGTTTCAAAACAAAGTTTTAATCGGTAAACTATTCAACCCCCTTCTAGTTTTCTACATCTCTCACTTGGGAAATTTATACTCCTATGTTTTCCTAAAGTAAGTTTACAATGGAAATACTTTGCATTGTCTTAGGATTACTAATCAAACAAGTTGTAAAATTAATTTTTCTTTTAGTTAATCGTAACCACTTGCCTCATCAAGCGATTATCTTGCTTTGATCGAGAAGAGCTACATGACTTCATGGACGAAGTTCATTGTATGCTAATCACCATCCGTAATGACTATACATAGTTCATTGCTTCCACACAAAACAATCCCACCGCCTTGAACACCATCATCTACTCGCACACTCCATTGTTAATACAAATGATTTACTAATCTAGATCGTAAATCTATTTTGAGCTTCTTGAATAGCGGTTGTTAAGTTTGATAAACCTATGTGTTACTTGTGAGCTAGATCTCATTTAATTGCTTATGTGCTATTTCTACATGCTCTTAGTATGTTTTACTTGTATACATGTATGCTTCTTCAGAGATCATTAGCTTCTAAGTTCGATACTTAGAACAAACGCCATCGTTAAGTAAAATCGCCCGGATGCCGGATCCCTAGTTTGTAACTATCCGATCCTCAAGTGAAGGATCCGTGGATCCGGCAAATAAGTGGAGTTTCAACTTTACACCTCAAACCATGTTCCTAGATTACTTCACACTATCCGAACTTAATACTTTAGGATGTCTTAAGTCCTTCTCAAGCTTAGTAAGCTTCACACTCACTCATAGCTCATTAAGGATCACACTCAAAGTGCTTTTCGATCCATCGCTTCACCTAAACTCATTACTCTTCCGCCTCTAGATCACTCATTATTTCTTACATGATCCCTCACATCTAGACTTAGAAATCTTTCGATTATGGCAAAATTGATCATAAACATCCTTACCTCTAAATTGGTCTAAATGGATCAAATTGTAGTTCTTCCACCTTAAAACCTTTAGGATCTTCTCCAATACATTATCCTAAGTCACTATCTCGATCACTAGGATCATTTAGCTCCATTTAACACTCTCAAGATTTTAGTGTCATCTTTGTTCATTCATTGGTACTCATGAAAGTTCCAATTTCTTCCATATAAGGCAATCATTAGCTACATCACTCATTGCCTTGAACATTTAAGTACCCTTCCATTTAAAGACACTTAGAGAACCGAAACACTAAAAAGGTATAGGCTTTAGACATTTCAAACATCACTCTATCCTTTCCTAGCCGAGAGCCGATCCCTAGGATTAGCCTCAGACGGATCCCCATTGGTGGGAACCGAGGATCCGGGTGATGATTTATGTCAACTCTTGCTCGAACAAATATTTCAAGCTCATCTTGATAACTTGAACACTCCACCCATCCTAATTAAATCCCGAGATCAAGAAACTCAAGTTGACTCTGTGCATGCTAATCATCACATTCCAAAGGATATTAGAGACTTAAGTCTTGAATGCACTTGCCAAATCCTTCCTTTATAAGTCATCTTGCTAGAATTCCTTAGTCATCAAACACAACATAATTCTCAGCATTTAGAAACCTTTTCCTTAGTCATTTCATCATGAGGAAAGCTCCTAGTGCTAACTCATCCAACCAAGAACCACCCAAGAAACTTGCTCAGATTGTACATGAAATTTCCTCAACCGAATCATCTTCGGTTAAACCCACAAATGGTAGGATTTCCGATCCACCGAATCATCATCCGTAGAGATAATAGTGCAAGAATCTCACCAACAAACCCATTCAACAATTGCCAAGAGAACCGCAATAATTAGCATTAAACCTTTAGGTTAGAAAAGGGATCATCGAGCTCTAAACCAAACGCATTCTAGTTCTAGCAAAACGCCTAAACCTTCATTCCTAGAGCATGGACTTCACCAAGACTCTCCCTATTCATTAGAGCATTCACCACCGAGAACTTCCCATTCACCAACCTTCTCGTTAAAATAGGAACCACCTACATCACGTCATCACCAACTAGTCCATCGTTGGAAACAAGGAACCACCAAGGACTTGATCATATGTAGGAATTTCCATTACCACCACTCTCATTCCTAGTAGAACCTCATCCTAAATTACTCAATGTACCTCCCACATCATTTGTAGAACCTCCTCAAAACATCCTGTTCCTAATCAAGACAATAATTGCTCTAATTGTCTAATCACCCAAGGACTTGTTCAAGAAGTATGAAATGAGTTGCATTTCATGTTTAATCATCTTCTTGAAAGATTGGACCAAAGCAACAAGTCTACTCATCCCTAGACTCAAGCACATTGTTGCTTCTAAGCTTTGGTCACTTATTAGTATTAGTAGAATATGGCTAAATCATTCTCTTAGTTTTTGAGATTTGTTGATCATCTCTTATGTTTTATTGAATGATAGTTTACTTGCCATATTGCATTGAGTATATGTTTGTTGGATGAATACATATCTCATTTTGATGTTAACATTACTTGTTACATCACCATTGTCGAATTTAATCATCACTATACGATCCTCAAATTGCCTAGACGGATCGCTACTAGAGGGAACCCGGGATCCGTGAGACATAAAACTATTTTTCTACTAACTTGGATCACATATGCGTGAAATTGTGCATTATACTTATTTTCTAACCTTTGTTTTGTAGTTATTCAATCTACACTTGAAGTCTTTGACACCCTAAAGCCAGGGGAGCTTTGTGTCAAAACAATACATTGCAAATTACTTGCAATATTAGAATTACATTTCTACATCCCTTTGCAATATTGCAATCATCAGGGGGAGCACATTCGTCACTTAGATTTAAATCCTTTGCAAACTTACTTGCAAACAAACTAGATTAGTATTACTTTCGACGCCTTACATAGGGATGGACTCGCAAGGGGAGTTAAGACAAGGTACTTTTCCTGCTACTTGCTCTCTACTTTTCTTTCTTTCACATGTTTTTCTTTAAAAACGATGTGTTGCTTTTCTTCAACACTTTTGTTTCGACAAAAGGGGAGAAGAAAGTAAAACTACAAATTCAAACGCTTATGAAGTTTAGCTTTTCCTTAAAATAATCTTATGTTTTGTCATCAACAAAAGGGAGATTGTTAATACAAATAAGTCAGAAAATGTTTATTTATATTTTACGATCTTCTAATGTTTTGTCGATAACAAAAGTAAGATCATTTTAACGAAACAAATAAAATACGTAAATGGTTTGAACTAATAGTTTTCTAACACACTTACGCTTTCACATAAAACACTAAAACTAGTATAAGTGATTTTATGCTTTAGATATACATATGTACAACAACTAGTGTTTACATATGGGATAACATATACTTAACTAAGTATACACTAAAATGGGTAAAAACAAGTATATACTAAATTGGGTAAAACAAGTATATACTAAATAGGTAAAACTAGCAAATGGTTTTGACCCATAACCCATGGTTTTATTTATACCACTTAACCAAGTTCATTGTATCCTTAAGATACATTGTATCTAGAAAGAAAACCATGGATCAACCCATGACCCATGACCCATAACCAAAATACCCATGGGCAAAGAGGAGCTGCCCACTGATTCCTGCTTTGTGCTAGCCGGATCCTATGGAAGGGATCCGTGATCCGGGAAACAAGAGAGAATTTTCTATAAATAGAGAGCCATTTCTTCCTTTCTATTCATCTTTTACACATACTTTCCCAAGTATTCTAACCTCTAACCTTAGATCCAAGTGATCTATGTAGTTTTGTCTTTGTTTTGTGTGATCTTCTAGGTTCCTCTAAAGGAAAGATCACCACTTCTTGAAGACGCAAGCTCAAGTCCATGAGTTGCCATGCTTCGTCATCATCAAGACAACGGTTCTCTTGTTGATAGATCTACCTTTCTCCATAGATGTTGGGTTAAAGGCATTAGTGAAGGATGCGAAAGTGTCAAGACGAAGCATTAGTGAAAGGTGCTTATCGTTCGTGTCAAGAGCATTAGTGAAGAATGCTATAGGTGTCAAGACGAAGGCATTTAGTGAAGAGTGCCAAGCGTTGTGTCAACTCCACAACCTCCACCAATTCAAAGGCATGGTGGATTCTCACTTAAGTGAGACTATGCAAATGCAAAATGCTTTGCTTGCCTCCATCATGACCACCCCAAACATTCCCAACAACACCAATACATCTTCCATTCCACCACCACAACCTTCCCAAACATTCTACCCTCCTAGGCATGGTTGCTCAACTTGTGAGCAAACGCCCAAACCGTGGAAAGGACTCGGGTTATGGTCCATGACTTCAAGAGGAAATGAGGTTCATCCTCAATCATATCCTCGAGCGCCTCAACGCTCTTTCTCATCCACCATCTAATTAGGATGGTCATAGATTAGCATTTCTAGTTCTTCTTTTCTTAGGATTATTTTCTTTTTTGTACTAAAACACATCATTGTGTTCCCATTTCATGATCTTTATTCATGAAAATTTTAACTAATGAATGGTGTTTTTATTATACTGTTGGTGCTTTTACATAGTGTTTGGAAAATGCTTGTGAATGATCATTATTACTAACATTTTTTTTGTAGCTTTATTTTCACAATCCATGTATCTTCTCATTAAGCACCCAATTTAGGGGGAGCTTTGATCAAGGAGGAGATAATGGCTCAAGCTCATTACATTCAAGATAGCCTCTTCTTTTGTTGAGACAAAAAGGGGAGAAAATATAGAACTTGGTTATATTTGACTTTTACGAAAAGTCAAATCGCATACATTGACTTTCTAAAAAGTCAAACATGGTACTTCATTGGTAATACTTGACTTTTCTTAAAATTCAATCGCATACTTTGACTTTCCGAAAAAGTCAACATCATGCATCAACTAGTGAATCTTGACTTTCCGAAAAAGTCAAACATCATACACTTGCATTATCATTTCCTTTTCAAGTTCTAAAACTAATATTTTTATAACTCTTGCACAAACTTTGTATCGTTCATAAAATTAAAATTTATATTTTGTCCTCAACAAAAAAGGGGAGATTGTTAATACAAATATCGTCATTAAACGTTATTTATATTTTTGATCTTTACCTAAGTTTTGTTAACGACAAAAGTAAATTTAATTTGTATAAAAGCTTAAAGCTTTTCAAGTTTAATTGATATTAAAACAAGCTTTTTCAAACAATATATTCATCATTCAAGCATTTACATTTATGATTAGTGGCATCTTGTTATGACTCTAATCATTATGTATGAGAGTAGTTTTTAGAATGTGTTAGGTTCTTAAACCAAACACTACTTAATACTTGCATATTTCTAAAAATAGAAATACAACATATGACATCATGTGATGCATCATGGAAATCATTGGAAGATTTCATTAGATATTTTGTGTGGATTTGTACTCTTCATATCTTGCACAATCTCACTTAGATATAGTTGACTTTAGCAAAGATTTTGATATCTTGGTCGCCGACTGGCGGTACCAAAATGGTACATGGCGGAACCCTTTAAGGGTTCCGTGGTCCGGACGCCTCGTCCATTTGGCTATAAATAGCAATGCCAAACCAAGTAGTTTTTCATCCTTCTATTATACTCTCATATATCTTCTCTAACCTTTCTAACTCGGTTTCATATCATAGTAGTGATCTCTTTTGTAGCAAAGAAGATCAAGTTACATTCAAGCTTCAAATGAGAAGTTGGAAGTCTTGTTTGTTTAGTGTTGTATGATCTAGTGTTGATTCATACTTCATTGTTGTATTAAACCATCATAATCTTGTGAGTGTGAGTGGTTAGTATTTTAGTCCTCAAAATACATTGTGTGTGGAGTAGTTGTACCCTTGGAAAGAACTCGACATTTAGCTTAGTGTCGAAAATAGTGTAAGCGAAGTGTAAAGGTTTTCTCCGACGGTGAAAGGAGCTTGTTGACTAGTGAAGTTAAACTCTCGAGTGTGAGACTCGGGGAGTGGAGTAGGGCAAGGAAAAACAGTCCTTGTAGACCGAACCACTATAAACAACTTTTTGTGGTTTGATCATTTCTTTCCTTATTTACTCTTTACATATTGCTTGCATATTTCATTAACATATCTAAGATCAATATCAATTGATCTTTTCAATAGGTTTCAAAACAAAGTTTTTAATCGGTAAACTATTCAACCCCCCTTCTAGTTTTCTACACTTACCTTGCTATTCATTCTCTTGTTTGTCGATTTAGTAATATTCTACTAATCAATGTGCTATTTGAAGGAGTGTTTGGGATAACATCTAGTTGTGTCGAAAATGTTAGTTTAGATACTTAGATAAGTCATATAGGTTGAAAAATGTTTAAAACATATAACACACTAAATGGATTTTTGATTGAGTTTGTCATGTGTGCAACATAAATGTTTTATGTGCTTATATGTTTCTTTTGTTCTTGAATCGTTTTCTAAAAACAACAAGAATGTACATCGGATCATAACCTACACTTGTGTTGATGATGTACTATCCCATTTTCCTTTTTCATGATCGCTCTCCAAGCTTCATAGTAGGATTGACAACTTGATTATTTCATCCGATATACTCAAGTAATATAATTGTTCATATCCGAAAGTCCAAACTCAAAGCTTTCCAACAACATATGTTGAACTAGCTCATCCAACCATTTTTTGTTGTTTACCATATGGACAACTTTTAAACTTATTTTTAACATGACGCCTTCACACCTTAGTTGTCTCAAGTATAATATTAAACTAAGCAAAGTATCATCATTGTTACTCTTCGATAGGCCATTGTAGGAATATAAATTTTCCTAACTTGAGAATGAATATTGGAGAACTTATTGCACTAGAAACTCAATTTGACCTAACGGTTGAATTGCTTCCTTGATAGAAGTTGGGTATGTGGAATCACCGTAAAAATGGTCGTGTTTAGCCATAATTGAGCACCGCTAGTAATGAGCCTCATATTCATTCTCTCACTTGGGAAATTTATACTCCTATGTTTTCCTAAAGTAAGTTTACAATGGAAATACTTTGCATTGTCTTAGGATTACTAATCAAACAAGTTGTAAAATTAATTTTCTTTTAGTTAATCGTAACCACTTGCCTCATCAAGCGATTATCTTGCTTTGATCGAGAAGAGCTACATGACTTCATGGACGAAGTTCATTGTATGCTAATCACCATCCGTAATGACTATACATAGTTCATTGCTTCCACACAAAACAACCCTACTGCCTTGAACACCATCATCTACTCTGCACGCCATTGTTAATACAAATGATTTACTAATCTAGATCGTAAATCTATTTTGAGCTTCTTGAATAGCGGTTGTTAAGTTTGATAAACCTATGTGTTACTTGTGAGCTAGATCTCATTTAATTGCTTATGTGCTATTTCTACATGCTCTTAGTATGTTTTACTTGTATACATGTATGCTATCAGAGATCATTAGCTTCTAAGTTCGATACTTAGAACAAACGCCATCGTTAAGTAAAAGCTGTCCCGGATGCCGGATCCCTAGTTTGTAACTATCTCGATCCTCAAGTGAAGGATCCGTGGGATCGGGCAAATAAGTGGAGTTTCAACTTTACACCTCAAACCATGTTCCTAGATTACTTCACACTATCCGAACTTAATACTTTAGGATGTCTTAAGTCCTTCTCAAGCTTAGTAAGCTTCACACTCACTCATAGCTCATTAAGGATCACACTCAAAGTGCTTTTCGATCTATCGCTTCACCTAAACTCATTACTCTTCCGCCTCTAGATCACTCATTATTTCACATGATCCTCACATCTAGACTTAGAAATCTTTCGATTATGGCAAAATTGATCATAAACATCCTTACCTCTAAATTGGTCGAAATGGATCAAATTGTAGTTCTTCCACCTTAAAACCTTTAGGATCTTCTCCAATACATTATCCTAAGTCACTATCTGATCACTAGGATCATTTAGCTCCATTTAACACTCTCAAGATTTTAGTGTCATCTTTGTTCATTCATTGGTACTCATGAAAGTTCCAATTTCTTCCATATAAGGCAATCATTAGCTACATCACTCATTGCCCTTGAACATTTAAGTACCCTTCCATTTAAAGACACTTAGAGAATGAAACACTAAAAAGGTATAGGCTTTAGACATTTCAAACATCACTTCTATCCTTTCCTAGTCGCCGAGAGCCGGATCCCTAGGATTAGCCTAGACGGATCCCCCATTGGTGGGAACCGAGGATCCGGTGATGATTTATGTCAACTCTTGCTCGAACAAATCATTTCAAGCTCATCTTGATAACTTGAACACTCCACCTCATCCTAATTAAACCCGAGATCAAGAAACTCGAAGTTGACTCTTGTGCATGCTAATCATCACATTCCAAAGGATATTAGAGACTTAAGTCTTGAATGCACTTGCCAAATCCTTCCTTTATAAGTCATCTTGCTAGAATTCCTTAGTCATCAAACACAACATAATTCTCAAAGATTTAGAAACCTTTTCCTTAGTCATTTCATCATGAGGAAAGCTCCTAGTGCTAACTCATCCAACCAAGAACCACCCAAGAAACTTGCTCGTATTGTACATGAAATTTCCTCAACCGAATCATCTTCGGTTAAACCCACAAATGGTAGGATTTCCGATCCACTGAATCATCATCCGTAAGAGATAATAGTGCAAGAATCTCACCTCAACAAACCCATTCAACAATTGCCAAGAGAACCGCAATAATTAGCATTAAACCTTTTAGGTTAGAAAAGGGATCATCGAGCTCTAAACCAAACATACCTAGTTCTAGCAAAACGTCTAAACCTTCATTCCTAGAGCATGGACTTCACCAAGACTCTCCCTATTCATTAGAGCATTCACCACCGAGAACTTCCCATTCACCAACCTTCTCGTTAAAATAGGAACCACCTACATCACCAACTAGTCCATCGTTGGAAACAAGGAACCACCAAGGACTTGATCATATGTAGGAATTTCCATTACCACCACTCTCATTCCTAGTAGAACCTCATCCTAAATTACTCAATGTACCTCCACCATCATTTGTAGAACCTCCTCAAAACATCCTGTTCCTAATCAAGACAATAATTGCTCTAATTGTCTAATCACCCAAGGACTTGTTCAAGAAGTATGAAATGAGTTGCATTTCATGTTTAATCATCTTCTTGAAAGATTGGACCAAAGCAACAAGTCTACTCATCCCTAGACTCAAGCACATTGTTGCTTCTTAAGCTTTGGTCACTTATTAGTATTAGTAGAATATGGCTAAATCATTCTCTTAGTTTTTAGAGATTTGTTGATCATCTCTTATGTTTTATTGAATGATAGTTTACTTGCCATATTGCATTGAGTATATGTTTGTTGGATGAATACATATCTCATTTTGATGTTAACATTACTTGTTACATCACCATTGTCAATTTAATCATCACTATAACGGATCCTCAAAATTGCCTAGACGGATCGCTACTAGAGGGAACCGTGGGATCCGTGAGACATAAAACTATTTTTCTACTAACTTGGATCACATATGCGTGAAATTGTGCATTATACTTGTTTTCTAACCTTTGTTTTGTAGTTATTCAATCTATACTTGAAGTCTTTTGACACCCTAAAGCTAGGGGAGCTTTGTGTCAAAACAATACATTGCAAATTACTTGCAATATTAGAATTACATTTCTCGACATCCCTTTGCAATATTGCAATCATCAAGGGGGAGCACATTCGTCACTTAGACGAAATCCTTTGCAAACTTACTTGCAAACAAACTAGATTAGTATTACTTTCTTGATGCCCTTACATAGGGATGGACTCGTCAAGGGGGAGTTAAGACAAGGTACTTTCCCGTTACTTGCTCTCTACTTTTTCTTTCTTTCACATGTTTTTCTATAAAAAAAACGATGTGTTTCTTTTCTTCAACACTTTTTGTTTCGACAAAAGGGGAGAAGAAAGTAAAAACTACAAATTCAAACGTTTATGAAGTTTAGCTTTTCCTTAAAATAATCTTATGTTTTGTCATCAACAAAAAGGGGGAGATTGTTAATACAAATAAGCTGTAAAAATGTTTATTTATATTTTACGATCTTCTAATGTTTTGTCGATAACAAAAGTAAGATCATTTTAACGAAACAAATAAAATATGTAAATGGTTTGAACTAATAGTTTTCTAACACACTTACGCTTTCACATAAAACACTAAAACTAGTATAAGTGATTTTATGCTTTAGATATACATATGTACAACAACTAGTGTTTACATATTGGGATAACATATACTTAACTAAGTATACACTAAAATGGGTAAAACCAAGTATATACTAAATTGGGTAAAAACAAGTATATACTAAATAGGTAAAACTAGCAAATGGTTTTGACCCATAACCCATGGTTTTATTTATACCACTTAACCAAGTTCATTGTATCCTTAAGATACATTGTATCTAGAAAGAAACCATGGATCAACCCATGACCCATGACCCATAACCAAAAATACCCATGGGCAAAGAGGAGCGTTCCACGGATCCCGGCTTTGTGCTAGCGGATCCCAAGTGGAAGGGATCCGTGGGATCCGGGAAACAAGAGAGAATTTTCTATAAATAGAGAGCCATTTCTTCCTTTCTATTCATCTTTTACACATACTTTCCCCAAGTATTCTAACCTCTAACCTTAGATCCAAGTGATCTATGTAGTTTTGTCTTTTGTTTTGTGTGATCTTCTAGGTTCCTCTTAAAGGAAAGATCACCACTTTTGAAGACGCAAGCTCAAGTCCATGAGTTGCCATGTTTCGTCATCATCAAGACAACGAAGGTTCTCTTGTTGATAGATCTACCTTTCTCCATAGATGTTGGGTTAAAGGCATTAGTGAAGGATGCCGAAAGTGTCAAGACGAAAGCATTAGTGAAAGGTGCTTATCGTTCGTGTCAAGAGCATTAGTGAAGAATGCTATAGGTGTCAAGACGAAGGCATTTAGTGAAGAGTGCCAAGCGTTGTGTCAAAGGCATTAGTGAAGGATGCCAAAGAAATAAATCAAGTAGCATTTGGGAAGAATGCCTAGGTCGTATAATCGATGAGGTGCATCGTTATACATATAAGTAGTTGTTTATTTCCAAGGATGGTGATATCCTTGATGATGGTGTAACAAGGAGTAGATCTCCTTGATATTAGGTGTTGTGTTGTGAAGGGTAGTAGTTCCTCCATAGTAATGGAACTAGGTGCTTAGCCTAGTACCTAATAAAGGGTAGGCGATGTTGTGATAGGATTAGTTCTCCTAAGGTGTGAAAGAACTCGGTGGTTAGCCTAGCACCGTATAAAGGGTAGGCGACGTTGTGTTAGGTGTGGTTCGCCTTGGTGTGAAGGAACTCGGTATTTAGCTTTGTACCGAAAAAGGTTAAGCGACGCGTTGGAAGGCTTCTCCTTTAAGGAGTTGGTGTAGTGTTTACGAACTCGAGTAGGTGACTCGGGGGTGGAGTAGGGCAAGGAAGGTGTCCTTGTAGCCGAACCACAATAAATACTTGTGTCGTGGTGATGTGCTTCTTACTCTTTATCTTTCATTACACGTTTATATCTATCTATCAACGTCCAACATAAACAACCAAATAGATTGACATAAGTCGATCCAAATATTTAAAAGGAAGTTTTAAATTGGTAAAACTATTCAACCCCCCCATCTAGTTTTCCACAATAAGCATCTGAGCTTTTGGGTATTGAAATAAGATGTTAGGCTCATATGCACGTGATGTTTGAAAAAAAAATGTGACCAATAATCAATTATTTTTGAAACATCAAGGATGGATGAACAGACACCAGGGCGAACTGATACTAACTTGATGTGGTGTATGTTCATCCAGCTTTGATAGTTTGTTCATGTTTATCTCCAATCGAACTTGGAACTTTAGTTGGCGAATTTCAACCTTAAACCTTATTTCTGATTGTGCCTGCGTTTGCATGTTATCTTATTACACAAAAGTGACAAACAGCAAATACATATCCTCTTTTTGTATTTGTATATGTGTATTTATGATGTGTTTACTTTACAAGCTTACACCACGAGGATTAGTACGTGGAGTACCAAATGTATGAGATGTTATTACTAAATTGACATGGTCTTTGTTCATCTACCTTTGATACTTTGTGAATGTTTTTGTGACAGACAACTTTGATGTTCGCCTACGTGATTGTACAATATCTGATGATTGTGGTAAGTGTGTGTCCTTCAGTTTTTATAAACGCAAAATCACTATGCATATTTTTTTATAGCAGTCACAACTTAGGTTGATGCATTACCAATATCATTCATAAAGTATACTTAATAGTGAGAGATGAGGAAGAAAAAGAAGTTGTCGTAGAAGTGTATTTGCTGCAAATTATTTTGTGGTATCCTCTTTTTCCTTCTCATGTCTCACTATATAAGTTTGTTTTACGAATGACCACTGTTTTTTGCATACCTAAATGTCGACGACTGTTAGAAAATCGCCATTGCCTGTTTTTCTTTCAAAAATTATGTACATTTACCACGCATCATCACGAACACCATGCTACCATCATGATCGATTTAGCCTAAAGACTTTTTCATGCAATATTGGTACCTTTGTTTATTATCTTATGCCTTTCTTTGATTTTGAAAGCGTCAATGATAACCATGAGTGTAGTAACTTAAAGTAAAAGCTTTTGTATGTTGGCACCACTGCATACCATGTTCTTAGCATTGACCCACATAGTGTTTTAAATATATAATTTTTAATGTTATTATTGTACCTTAGAAGGTAGATATGTATGTGTGTTTGCGAACGATGAAAAAAAGTCGCAAACAAAATGAATTACAAAAAAAGAAACAACCTCCTAGCCAGCCAGCCATTGAAAGGCCACACTGATTATCTAATTCTACAAAATGGCAATGATGAACATAGGTTTATTGACTGAAACCGATATCATCCGCGTCTTGGCGTGGCAACCTACAATGGTTGTAGCCATGACGAATATCTGTTAGCTTGAATGTGGTCCAATGCCTAATGGTGCGAGCTAAATATTTAGTATCATTTGTCAATGTATGACACAAGAAGTTCACTAAACTTGCTGCTCACTTAAACTCGCGACCGTCTCAGATCTTGGCGGGGTGGCACCGCTATGGTTGCAACCATCTTTGGATATACAATTTCTTTTTTTCTCATAAACACACGTACATATGTATCTACCAACATACAATAATACTAGAAAATACTTTCTATAACCTCACGACCATCGGATACTTGGTACGTCACATGTACACTATAGTTCCTTTCTTAATTTTCTTTCACTTCACCGCAATTGTTGTTGGATACCATGTGCGTTACATTAGCACGTTGTCTCGAATCACGTCGTTGTTCCCATTTCACAATTGTAATAAAATGGTTAAAATAATAAACAACCAAATTGTGAATAATGACTTAAATCAACGAGGTAAAACACATCGATAAATTTTCAACATTTATATTCTTTATTAGAAATGAATCAAAAGAATACATTACCCAAGTACTTATGAATAGTACTGGGATTGAAATGACAAAGTATAATAACTCCTCACTAAGCTCAAAGCTAAGTCCGAGCACAACTACAAGGAACCACCGAGCTATCTCGGGGACAGAGTTAGTTGGAGGAGTGAAAGATGGCTTGTGTGTGTTTTACAATTAGTTCACAAGCTTAAAATCTTCCACTCCAACTCTTATGCTATTTATACAAGTATGTTTTTAACTCTTTCCTAGAGGACAATCGACAAAGATGAAGACAAAATACCGATGTATTTTGTCTCACATAAAGGCTATATTGGGTAAGTGACAAGGTCGCTTTCTTCTAGTCGTTGATGACACCGAGCACGATAGTTAGCCATTCGTGGAAAGTTGACTTTGGTTGATAAGGACTTCGCCTTATCTGCTTCAAACTTATCCCGCCTTGTCCCGCTCATTCTTCGCTTTTATAGCCCTTGGTCTTTAGTTTGTCTTTAGTGTTAGTAGTTGGTGAGAAGTTTCGTGATTTAGTGAGTTATTGTCATCACCACCGAATCCACCATCTTCTTCTTGACTCCGCCTTCACCCTTAAGTTACGCCCATCGAGTGGAGAGATTCTTCTTTGTCTCTCATCGAGTATCCTCAAGATAGCTCACTAAGAGACTATGTGCTCATGACTTGTTAATGTTTAAAGGATTAAACACTTAGGATATTTTCAATTCAAATCCTAGACATAAGGGGTTTGGGTATTTATCGAACCCAACACGCATATACTTAGGTCAATAGCCCATGTGACAACTCGTAATTTCCTCGATGCGTCAGAATTGGAGAAACAACAATTAGAGCGATCGTCCCATCTAAGTTGAGATACGATACGTATTTATAGTCGTTTTTATCAGAAATATTATTCTGAGAACGTTGGCGTAATTCCATAGTCATGAATCCGTTGTTTGCTAGGCTAAACGAGTCCCGAACCTAATATATCAAAAGATTTAGAAAGTTTCATAATAGGTCCCTGTGACAATTACATGGCCACCCCCTAAGTTTATCCTATTTACAACTTGGGTCCCTCTTGGTAGTATAAATACCCCCACACCTTCTCACTATCTCATTTTCTCACCTCTCTTTCTCTCTCTATAACACATACAACATATCTCTCCTACCTCTCACTAGAAATCCGGCCACCACCCTCCTAGGGTTCCGGCGCTGTCGCCAGATTCCAGCCAACTTCCGGCCACCTCCCTTTTATTACACCGCCTATATAGAATGATAGATCGGGGTCTTGTGACCCCGTTTATGCAACACACGCACGTTCAAACCCCAAGATGCGCCTTAGATCTTGTTTTTAAGAATCGGACTCTAGGGTTTTCTAATATAATCGGTTTCAAGAGTTCAAGTGGTCACGAGTCGTACTCGTGAAAGACACCACCAACTCCTCTCGTCTGTCTTTCTCTCACGGTAACAATGAAACCCGTTTGATATTGTATTTTCTTTTTTAATAATCGTAAATAAATTATTGGTGTTGTTTTCGTGGGTTAACAAATTAAAACGAATTAAATAGTTTCATGTGGTTGTGAATCTCAATATAGTATTTATTTTGGTCTTGGATTGTGTAGAAACAAAATTAAGGAAAACTAGTATTAAGTTTTACGGATTTAAAGGGTGTTTATACAGTTGATTCGTGTGGTATAGGGACTGTAAAACGGAGTTTGGACTAAACATGTTGTTATTACTGTTTCGTGTGAGTTGACTCGGTGAGTTGAGTTGACTCAACCGGGTCAAGATGAACTCGCGTAAGTCACGGGTCGAGTCTTGGTTTGGATTGGGATTGTCTAAATTGTTGTCATGATTGTAAGATTGTGCTCAGATTCGCTTAGGTTAGTCTTAAGCGAGTCATGGATTAAGAAGTTATGGGTCTCGGTTTATGATAAGCACCAAGTGGTGTTTGTAATCTTGATAGACAGTATGTGGTGTTGTGTTTAGTATACGGGTCGGGTCTAATGACCCAGTCGAGGGTGTGTTTAACTTGGTCAGTGGAGTCGGGTCGGGTTTAACCCGAATGATCACTTGGTGTTTGATTAGCCTTGGTTTATAAATCAGATATATGGTATAAGTGAAATGGGTTACGGATTCAATTCGATTAAGACTTGATAATAGTTTGTAAGTCATAAATAGTTGTTAATATGAATTAACGATTGCTACGGAAATGGTAAATAATATATGTCGACGGATAAACTTGTAATATATATACTTAACGACTCGATTATCTAACAAATCAATTATACGACGATACCGGAATAGAACCATCGGGATAAACGATATTGAACTTGGGTTAACAAAGAGTAAGTACTTATAAAAAGGGATGATAGACATTTAGAACTAGTTATGTGACTTATAGTTGATAGCGGATATTACGTATACGTTATAACTTATAAGGTTCAACTACGGTTTATAAAATTGGAATAACTTATATTGGTTATAAGTCGGGATTTATTTAACGTTTTGATCTAACCGAGTACAATATATTGGACTCGACACGAGTTTAATATATTTGATTCGCGATAAGCCTAAATATTCAATTATTACAATATTAAATAATAATGAGATAATTAGATATATATTTTCAATGAATACGGTTTTATTTAATTATAAACCTTTATTAACTACGATAATAACTCGTGTTTTATAAATACAAGTTAACTTTTATAAACTATCGGAAAAGGTTATTTTGATAAGTCAACTTAGTAAAGTTGTAATGGTTTGGGAACGTTGAATAAACGAACGCGTTATTTTAAAAATGCTACATAGTATACTGTATGTTAATACAAATAAGCCGTAAAAACGTTTATTTATATTTTACGATTTTCTAATGTTTTGTTGATAACAAACGTAAAATCATTTTAACGAAACAAATAAAATACGTAAATGGTTTGAACTAATAGTTTCTAACATATTCACATTTTCACATAAAACAATAAAACAAGTATAAGTAATTTTATGATTTAATATTACATATGTACAACAACTAGTGTTTACATATTTGGGTAAAATATACACATAACTAGTATGTAGTATATTGGGTAATATAAATGGGTAGAAACTTAAGTATCATAACCCATTGGGCAAATACATTAAATGTAGTTGGGTACAACCCAAAGCCCATGACCCATGGAGCTTGCCCATAACCCATTGCATGACATCATGCTTATATCATATATGGATAATATCCATAACCTATGGTTTTGATCCATACCCATGTGACTAGGTGCATTGCACTCAAGAGATACATTGTATCTAGCTAAAGACCCATGGATCAACCCATGACCCATAACCAAAATACCCATGGGTAAAGAGGAGCGTCCCACGGATCCCTAGCTTTACGCTAGACGGATCCCTTATGGGAGGGATCCGAGGAACAATAGATTTTTTCTTCTATAAATAGTGAGCCATTTCTTCATTGTTGCTCACCCCTTTCTAACATACTTTCCCCTAGAGTTGAAAACTCTCTAACCTCGATCCAAGAGATCTATGTTTGTAGTTTTGTTTTTGTGTGATCTTCTAGGTTCCTCTTAAAGGCGAGATCACCACCTTTGAAGTCGAGCAAGCTCAAGTCCATGAGTTGCCATGCTTCCTCATCATCAAGACCATCAAGTCTTCTTGTTGATGATTGTTTTTCTTTTCCTAAGAAGTGTTAAAGACATTTGTGAAAGGCGTCTCAAGTGTCAAGACGAAGATATTAGTGAAGGGTATCTATCATCCATATCATTAGCACTTGTGGTAGGTGCTTAGAAGTCAAGACTAGAAGCATTATTGAAGGGTGCTTAGAAGTCAAGACACAAGACATTAGTGAAGGGTGTCTTGAAGATCTAGTTAAAGGCATTAGTGAAAGGTGCCTTAGATGTACATTCGATATGGTGTGTTTCAATGTACAAGATAGATTAGTACTAGATCCAAGGATATTGATATCCTTGATGATGTTGTACAAAGGAGTGGATCTCCTTTGGGATTAGTCGTTGGTGTAGTGTTGGGTAGTAGTTCTTTCATTGCAATGGAACTAGGTGCTTAGCCTAGTACCTAATAAAGGGTAGGCGACGTTGTGTAGGTGTGGTTCACCTTGGTGTGAAAGAACTAGGTACTTAGCCTAGTACCTTATAAAGGGTAGGCGACGTTGTGTAGGTGTGGTTCACCTTGGAGTGAAAGAACCCGGTGGTTAGCCTAGCACCGGAAAAAGGGTAGGCAACGTTGTGAAGGCTTCTCCGCCATAAGGAGATTGGTGTAGTGATTACGAACTCGAGTAGGTGACTCGGGAGTGGAGTAGGGCAAGGAAGGTGTCCTTGTAGCGAACCACTATAAATACTTGCGTTGTGGTTTTGTGCTTTTACTCTTATCTTTTCATTACATACTTATATATGTTTGTTTATCAACATCCAACACACATCCAAATAGATTGACATAAGTCGATCTAAATAGTTTAAAAGGAAGTTTTAATTGACAAAACTATTCAACCCCCCTTCTAGTTTTCCACACTGTATATAACGTACTTTATTATAAACGTGTATAATTACGAGTAACGAATGTGAAATCTTTATTAATTAAGCGATAAATGGATTATCTTTTATTATAGACATGTACGTTTGGGATTATGGGAAAACTATCGAAGGTTAATCTATTTATATTTCATAAATAGTCGTCGTCATTTCCTAGTCTTTGACTAGCTTGAGTATTGTCAGTATTTCTAGACTTTGTCGATGTCTTTTCCTTTTTGGCGTGCATTCTAGTAGTATGTCTCGACTATGTCGACGTCTTCTTCGCTTTCGCGTGAGTTGTACGTCGCGTCTATGTTTCTTACCACCACACGAAATGTTCAAACTAAACTTTTGAGATATTAATTATAAACTTTTGGGAACGATACTGGACTTTTGAAAGTAACGACATGAATGATCCACGAAAACTACGACACGTTACTTTCTATCAACTTCTTTATCATATGAGCCGTATTTTAAGATAATCGTATACGCATTAGGTTGAGTCATTTCTATCCTATCGTACTCGTCCTACATTCTTCTGGATGTCATAGAGATTAGCTTTAGATGCCAGTCGTGTCAATAGTGAATAGTGCATTATTGTGGCTAAGGTAAGTTTCATAGCCCCTTTTTTCAAAGGTTTTCATAACTATTTTGGGGGAGAATACATGCTGCTTTTAACGAACCATAACTGGATATGTGAACATTATTTGAGAATGACTGTTTTTTGGTATATTTAATTTGTGGATTGCGATCTTATGTGTTTATGTGAATGCAAACTATTTCTTGGACATGCCACTACTCTTTTGAATTGCTAATGTGTTGACTAGGAAAGGCTAGACGTGCGACAGTTGTTGACTTAGCCTAGGGTAGCATTCCTACGCTATAACGCGATGCCTAGCTAAGAATAGACATATGTATCCGACTTAGACTAGGGTAGCATTCCTATGTTATAACGCGATGCCTAGCTAAGTATATCCGACCTAGACCAGGGTAGCTTGTATTCTAGGCCTTGTTACGACCGTGCTGGCTGGAGTCGCTTGGGGCCCCGCTGAGATCTCGATTGTGTTGATTGGATTATTGTGGATTGATTGTTGATTGGACTGTGTATTATATGTCTGCCTTAATCGCACATAGAAATTAAACTCTATCAGGTCCACTATTACTTTTGAAACCAAACTCTATGAACTCACCAGCGTAAGTGATAACATCAAACAGTCCTGATTTTCTAAGCGTTAATTTCCCCCTTTATCATCACATTTTGAGTAAAATACTCGTGAAGACATCCTTATTCCTTATTATTTCATTTTAGGACCTATTCAATGTAAGGATGCTACAATTGGACGTTTTCAAAGCCCTTTGGATAAGTTGTCTCTTAACTACGGCGTAACCAAGTGATGAAGTAACGACATAACTAAAGATTTTGAAGAACCTCACTCGAGTTACGGCGATAAACACCTGACGAAGACTACGACGTAACCCTCACCAAAGTTACCGTAATGAAGAAATACACATGATTTACGAAAGCTACGGCATAACCCCAGCTAAGGTTACGCAGTAGCCATGGATAAGTACAAATGATTGAAGAGGTTACGACGTAACTATCTAATAAGGTTACGCCATAACTAGTTCAAAGCCTATAAATAGTCGAAGGTTTCACCAGTTTTAATCATCTCTCCTTTCCCAAACCTTATAGGGTTTGGGGAGATCAAAACACAGAAGAAGAAGCATGGCTTAGGAGCGTTGAATAACGAAGTCCTTGTCTACGATTTCCATTGTATTCGAGTTTGAATTCCTTCTATATTTTTCTAGGACTTATACTATGAATTCATATTATTAATTGAAGTTTGCATTTATGTTATTGTTATACTCTTTAATTCTTTATAGACATTTGCTAGTCTTTTCATAGATCGCTAGCCTTGGTAGTATTATAAGTTTGGTAGTATTTAAAGGGTTGGGAGATATGACCAACTGACCCCAGTCTGATAGATTGCGAAGTATGGGAGGAATTGGCCATAGTACAACCACTCTTCGTGTGCGAACTGACCAAATCATCACCTATCAAGTGGAGGTATTTAATAGGTTAGGTGGAATCTAAGTTCCTAGCGGTCGGGTTCCCACCATCTAGATCTAGTAGATTTGGTGCTTAATGACTGCTATTAGGTTGCTGAATGATCTCGAGTGACCTGTTCATCTTGGTGAGGAATCTAAGAACCATAGGCCATGACGAATTGACCAAAGGAGTCTGGTGATAATTAACTAATATATTGAACCTTCATATCGAGAATCAATTCATATTTGTATTCTTCATTAAGCTTCGTTTATCTAACTCTTTACCCTAAATTTCTGGTGTCTGTGTGAGTAGAATAATAGCATATCGATGAATTATAACAACTTTGTCATACCAATATATTATCAATATCATTTCTAATCATCTTAGTTCTTTCAAGGTCACAGCTCTCTTGGGACGATACTCAGATTTACCTAAGGCTTTACTACATCTGATCGGGTTCTCTACCCATTAGTATGTGTCTATCCTAAGTTATCTAAGTTTTATAAATATTAAAAGCATGATGAAATAGCATATCAGTAAGCTGACCCGTTTTAGCATGTGTTCTCAGGTTTAAGGCGATAGCTCACTATTGGAAGAAGCTTGGCAAAAGGGCATGCTCATAGACGACTTTGATGAATAATCGAGACCGCTTTAATTAACTTTTGAGCCTATTTCCGCACTACTTTCATTATTGTAAACTCAATGTTTTCAAATAATGAATTTTAATCTAAATGGATGGAAAAAAACCATTCTTTGTAGGACCTTAAATATCTCAACCTTATCACTTTACCAAAGCTAAACAAACGTATACCACGTGAAACAGTTATTCGTAGAACACAAAACACAAACACATACGCGTATTAGAAAGATTAAGAAAGAAAGGAATGTGGTGACTTGATGATGGAAAACTTGTTATATGTGTATATGAGACTGTGAGAGAAATAAGAAAGGAAAACTTGTTATTGCTTACAAAGAAACACACATTTACACACACTGACAAGCACGATATCTAACCCTCCACGTGAATGACCATCACATACTGGTCATTCAAAGATGCTCCACTGATTAGGTCTTTACTTTCCTTGAGCTTTGAAAGAATAGTCTTGATTCTTTGTTCCTTCATGCTTTTGATCGCAATCTTGTTTGCGTTGTATGAGCATGTGGAGAATCTCACACTTATATTTGACGATCTCTTCCCAATGATGAGCATCCATAATTAAGAAAACATAAAACATGGGTTAGAAATAATCCATGTGTTGTTTGTATGAGCATGTGGAAATTTGAATTTCGAGTGTGTTAACAACATAGTGTGAAAATCCAACGCTACAAATCTAATCGAGTGTGTCACAAAGGCCATTCACGAACCTGAGTCCCACAAGTGAGATAACGCGATCCCACAAGTGAGTACATCTACAATTCATATGAGTCATGAGTGAAGTACACCAAGCATCACTCCACGATTGTAGACCATTTGAGACACACTAAGCGTAATCCACGGGAGTTACCAAGTGACATGCCGTCGTGGCTTGATGTTGACCCGGCAGAGTTTCCATTCAATCATTGAAGATCACAAATGTTAAACTTCTCATAAATGTTCGGCAGATTGTTAAGATCTGCGTAGACTCTAGAATATATCACTTGTGTCCTTATTGATGAAGCAATAGCGATGTCATGTCAAGTGTTCCTATGAGATCTTTGATGAATCTCGTGGTTCTAGACTCAATTAGTGCATTTTAGTTTTCCTAAGCGGAGACTAGGGAGAGGGTCTCCTTCTTCAATACCAACAATCTCGAGAGAAAGTCGATAGATTATGTAGGTTTCGGTGAGAAAGAAACAAATCCTTTTGAGACCTAATTGAGTGGCTAGAAGGTTTAGTGCGATGCGCCTTCGGGTCCATGACGCCTTTGTCTTCAATACCGTGTCATCTTAGTGACAACCGAAGAGAGTATGAATTGAACCCGGTTTCTTCCCTAAGGTTGATTATGGAGGCTATTTCTTTTCACCCTTTCTTTTTAATTCTTCAACCCTTCTTCGCTTTCTCACATTACTCCTTTTTTCAATCATACCTAAGGACTTCTAGTTCTAAACTATTGGTGATGTCCTTGGTAGATCCTCCGCTCTGGCGGATCATAGGACTAATTTCCTATCCTTAGTCACCTTATAACTCCATGACTGTCCTATTGTTGCCATAAAACCATTTTTCTTGAAAATCTCTCAAAGTGTTTATGATTGTCAAAACATTTTGTTAACACCTTGAGAGTTTTGTTTTTCAGAAACACTCCCCCTTCACATGTGCTTATATTGTTTTAACTGAAATCTGCACAGAAAGGGTAGAGTTCGAACTTTTTGAATTGATCTATTTTAAATGAGCTAGACCGATTCGAGACAAGTTTACATCACTAGAGAACTAGCTTGAAATTATTACCCGTCCTGGTCAAGTCCATAGAAAGTTTCTCGAGATGGTACATTATTCCTCGTCAAATCAATGGTTACGACTGAGTTGAGCTCTTTTGAGAATCAAACAACGATCATTAAACTTTTTGATCACATTTTAATCACGTCTCCCCCTAAAAAATAGCATATTCGTGATATTTTTGATATCAAGGGATTAAACAACATTTTAGAATCTTTTGGGGAGACAAACAGATTTGATTTAAGCATGAATTTGGAACATTTTGGTTTTATACTCCCCCTTTAATAAAGCATAATCAATTAAAGGGTTTTAGAGGGAGTTATCTTGAGCATAAAATATTTTGAAAGATTTTGAAAATCTTTTGGAACAATCTTGAAAAGGTGCTCAAGATGATGATGATTTCTCACCGCTTTTAAATGTAGTGCATCAAGCGTATACTTGATTTTTTCTTTAAAAACACGAGTTTTGATTTGAAATAATCAAAAGTCATTATTTTAGTCCGGTTTCGTCATCAAGTATAGGAAAGCCATCTTTTAAGAAATTTTTGAGAAACGGCATGTTTTGGAAAACATTTAAAGAACTCTCGCTCAAGCATCTCGTACATGTTCAGATTCATTGTTAAATGACATTTCTAGAAACGTCATGATATCGATTATACGAGAGACATGTCGTGAGAAGAAAATTTTTGGATTTTTGGTTTTATATTGTTTTGTATTTTGAAAATTTTATATTTTTATATTTTGCTTTTGTTGGTTTTTCAAATTTTGTAATTTTTTTCAAAAATATTTACAACAAGCTTTTGGAAAATCATTTTCAAGAAGATTCGAGAAGACGTTCTAACTCCTCGTGGATTAGGCTTCAGATTCCAATTCGTCGAACTAAATCGTAAAACCTTTCTTTTGAAGGGCTTTAGTAAATATATCGGCGAGTTGGTAACTGTCTTCACGAAAAATAATTCAACAAGACCTTCTTCCATATGTTCTTTTATGAAGTGATAGCGGACTCGATATGCTTAGTCTTTGAGTGATGAGCAGATTGCATGATATGGCTATGGCACTTTTCGAGTCACAATACATAGGTATTTTATCGAAAGTAAAGCCATCTCCAATCTCCAAAATCGTGAGTTGTGTTCTCATCCATAGAACTTGAGCACAACATGCAGATAGAGACACATACTCAGCTTATCGGTTGAAAGTGCAAATGCAATCTTGTTTCTTTGAAGACCGGTGACTAACTTTTCACCCAAAATTGTGCTCCTCCCGATGTACTTTTTGTCAGAATTTGATCACTGCGTGGTCCGTGATCCGAAAAGGCAATTAGATCAAACCGATTCCTTCTGATACCAAAGACCCTTGTGAATGGATGTCTTCGTGCACCGAAGATCCTTTTAACCTCTTTGAGGTGCAGTTCGGTAGGCTTTGCTCGAAATCGTGCTAATAAGAAGACATCAAATGAATATCGGGTCGACTAGCATCAGGTACATGAGAGAACCAATCATGCTCCGATATTTTTCGGATCAATAGGTTTCCCAAATAAATCGGCTCCAATTTTTGGTGAAGTTACCATTGGTGTACCGACCGAGTCACAATTATCCATACCATGATTTTTCAAAATCTCAGTTGTATATTTCGCTTGATTAATAAAAATTCCACGTGGGGACTGATGTATTTGTAAACCAAGAAAAAACTTTAGTTCCTCCATCATGGACATTTCAAATTTGCTTTTCATGAGATTTTCAAAATGTTTTGAAAGATTCGGATTAGTGGACCCAAAAATGATGTCGTCCACATAAATATGAACAATCAAAATGTCGTTGTTATGTTTTCTTGTAAACAAGGTAGGATCAACCGTTCCTTTGGTGAAATTGTTTAGGATAAGGAAAGAGGACAGTTCATCATACCACACTCTCGGAGCTTGCTTTAATCCATAGATTGCCTTTTTGAGTTTGTAGACGTAGTCCGGATGTTCCATGTCTATAAAGCCTTCTGGCTGACTCACGTACACTTCTTCTTTCAGAGTTCCATTCAAGAATGCGGTCTTAATGTCCATCCGATAAACCGTGATGTTTTTGTGAGCGATAGGCTAAGAATATCCCGATCGCTTCAAGTCTAGCTACCGGCGCGAATGACTCTTCAAAGTCTATCCCTTCTTCCTGTCTGTATCCTTTGGCCATGAGACGAGCTTTGTTGCGAATTACAGTCATTTCTTCATCCCTTTTGTTCTTCCATAACCATTTTAGATCAATGACACGAATATCAATTGGTCTAGGAACCAGATCCCAAGAGCCATGTAGACGGTATTGGAGAAGTTCCTCCTGCATTGCTTCTATCCAAGCATTTTCTGCCATTGCCTCCTAAATGTTCTTTGGTTCTTTAGTGCTAATTGAGCAAAGGTAAATGCACAAGTCGCAATCGGTGGCAAGTTGTCGTCTCGTCTGAATTGGCCGTGAAGGTTCACCAATAACTTGTTCAATTGGATGGTCTTTTGTCCACTTCAGAGTAGAAGGATACCGTTGGTTAAATGTATGCGAGTTAGATGGTTCTCATAAGCTTGAATATAACGTCTTCATCTTGAAATGATATGTCTTCATCTAACGTTGCATCGTTCTGGTTTTGTGAAGGTTCTTCTTGAAATGATATGTTATGGTTTTGCTCATCAACTGCTGGTAAAACTATTTCAAGAATAGGATTTGCAGAAGTCGATGTAGATGACGTTGATGGAGTTGGTGCATTGGTTTCGACCGTGGTAGATGCATCTACTGTTGGTGGTGGTGGATGATTTTGAGCGGGTGCAGCGGAATGATGGTTTGATGCATTTGTCGAAGTTCCACCATAGTATTCATCGAACATTAACTCAAAGAATTTCTCCCATTCTTGTTCATGAGGTGTGTCAAAAATTTGATGGAGCTCTTTGTTGTGTGAGTCCCGAATCGATGTGTCCGTAAGTCTCACGGGTTTGGTGCGGGTTCTAACTGCTTTGATTAGAAGCCATCGATTAAGCGGGTTCTAGAGCGAGTCTCTCGAAGCCATAATCTATGAAAATTCGTCAAAATTCACATTCATCGCTCCATTATCTTCCTAGTTCTCTGTTATACACCCCGAATGCCCTCGAGTTTTCGAGTATCCAATGAAGATTCCAATATCACCTTTAGCTTTCGGTTTTCCTAGATCTTCTCTCTGTCGTTTGTCGGATAGCACAAAGCGCCAAACACGCCAAGGTAAGAGATATCGGGTTTCGTTGTTCACTAGTTCATATGGGGTTTTATTGAATCTTGGAAGGATTAGGATCGGTTCGAGTGAAACAAGTAGTGGCAACAACATCGACCATAGAAATAATAAAGGCACTAGAATAGATTAGCATTGTGCGCAGCAGCTTCCACAAGAGTTCGATTTCTTCTTTCAACTACCCCATTCTGCGTGGAGTTCTAACAACCGATGTCCGATGTGTGATTCCAACATCTTCAAAATAAGCTCTTAACTCTTGATTAGTAAATTACGTGCCGTTGTCTGTTCTTACTACTCTTACTATAGCTTGAAGAAGTACTTGAATACGTTTCAGGAAGGTGATGATGATCCCTGGTGCTTCATCTTTTGATCTCAGAAACCTAACCCATGTATATCTTGAATAATCATTGACGATAACAAGAATATACTTTTTCCCATTAATGCTTTCAACTCTCATTGGGACACATAAGTCCATGTGCAACATATGCAACTTTGCTTCTGAAATAGGTACGGATTTGGGTTTATATGATGCTCTTTTGCTTTTTCCTTGTTCGCATGATGGACATAAGTGATCCTTGGTGTATTTGAACTTTGGAAGTCCGCTGACGATGTTGTCTTTGGCCGCTTTGTTGATGGTGTCGAAATTGAGATGGGATAATCGTCGATGCCACAACCGTGACTTTGTTCCGGATGCTCGAGTCATAAGACATGTTGGTGATGAAGAGGCCATTTGGTTAATGTCGATAGCATACAAGTTTGTATCACGATTCCCGCTAAGAGATCGATGCCATTCAAGTTTCTAACGGCAAGCATTTTTCCTAAAAGCAACCTCTAAATCGCATCACGAATCGCCTGATCGAAACAAATTGTTTCCCAACCCTTCGACATAGTAAACCCGAGTGATCAAATAATTTCCAAAAGGTAGATCTCCATAACCCATGATAGTCGTTATATGATCATTTCCAAACGTCATAGTTCCCATGAATTTCCGCATTTAAATTGATCAGCAGACTTCAGTTCCGCCATGTCCTTGGAGCAACCCGAGTCGACGATCCAAAGACATATTTCGATAACCTGCCAATAACAGAAGAAGAAGATTTTGGAAACCGTTTTGATTTTGGTTCCTTAGGGTTAGAGGTAAAATCCTGATCACACTCAAAGAGGTTTTCGACTGGGTATTCTGGTTTGTCACTCATTGTACCATTCTGGAGTGTGAAAATTCTACCCGTGGGTTTCCAACTGTCATCCCTAAAGTAAACACTATGCTTCTTATCAGTAGTGTAAAGCCTAAGTCTTGCCACTAGTCTTCTTATTCGTTTAGCATAAGTTCTTTTTGGGAAGTTCTTCTGAACAGGCTTATCAATCACATTCTTAGAAACACAATCATCTTGAACATTAGTTAAAGATTTCTTGCAAGTTAAACAAACAGATTCAACAGATTCATTAAACTTAGCAGAGGTCATAGGTTCATTACATTCAGATGAAATGTCTTTCTTATTACAAAGCGGTAAATTCCTAGGGTGTTCTTCTACTTTCTTCTCTTTATTCAAGCTACTACTCTTAGAGGCATGCGAGACTCTATTGTTCCTTGTATTGCTCTTAGGCTTTAGTCTGCTGCTCCTAGAGGTGCTTTCTAGTCCTGTACAAGGTAAGGCACACTCATTAGGATTCACATTTTCATCAAGAGAAGTGGTTTGGCTATCCTAGTCTCTTTAGAGTGCTTGTTTAAACTTATGTCGTTTGTTCTATATGTCTTAGATGTGGAGGCAGACGCATTAGTGTTAATCATCTTAAAAAGGCCAGGTGCTAAAGCTTTTGGTTTCTCGATAACCGCTTTTCCTTTTTCAACATTTTGTTTAGGCAAGGCAGGTGGAGTGACTGGTTTTGATAAATCATTTTTTTCATTGACTTTTGGAGGAGGCATAGAAACTGACATTTTTGGTTTTAAAACCGGTTTGGGAACATTTGCTTTATCCTCACCAATGGTTTTGTGATCTTAGTATCCATCGCTTTTCCTTTTTACATTCCGGTGAGCCCTCAAGAGATCATTTTTCGCTTTCATGTCATTGTAGGCACGCCATACGACGCTTTGTCATACTTGCATTCCTCGCTTTTTGATCAAGTTGTTTAAAATATGATACATTTTCTTTTCAAGTTTTTCAAGAGCTTTTCATATTTTGAAATAATTTCGGAGGTCTCAGATCGAGTCTTTCATGATCTTCAATGTAATATGTTTGTAAAAATGGACATAATATCAAGACACAAAACATCTTCAAGAGAGAATCATTTAAATTTTCCAAAACTTTGATGTGTTCAACACTTTCATTAGCTTTCTTTATCGTGGATTTATGGTCCTTGACAAAGTCAACTGTTTCTTTCAAAAATGCTTGTTCAAAATGAATTACCCTTGAGTTGATGTTATTCAGCTGGGGGGCAATTTGAGTTTCAAAAACTTTTATTTTCATCATCAAAACTAGAAAACCATATATTAGTTATAATATTGGTTTTAGATTTAACGATCTCTTGAAGTTCCCAATTCTAGTTTTAACGTCATCTAAAATGCTTCTAGCATCACTTATGTTAAAAGGATTGTTTGAAGACATTTGTTCGATTTTCGAAAGAGATTGTGAGACAACTACGTGAGTTGGGAACCGGTTTTGAAAATGGTGTTGACTTTTTGTTTGAAACATGGGTGTGATGGAAAACTTTGACTTTTCTTTTTGTGAAACAAAAGTAATTCCATTAATTTTGTTCCATTTGTTATAGTCGATTGGTTTGATTTCGAATTCTTTTGTTTCATTTTTGATCTACTCGCCGATAGTTCTAATATTTCAAGAGAATCACGAACAATTATGGGTTCATGCAATGCTTTTCCATTGTTCAAAACATTCTGCTTTTTCCGAGCTTTCTTGAGGAAACAAGGAGGTGTGTTACCAAGAGCCATTTTTGTGTTGTATGAAAATACGGATTCGTTTGATTAATCAAAGATATTGGTTGATTTAATGAATGACCCGTTGTAACAAGCAAATTTTCCAATTTTTGATTTTATCATCTTTATCAAGAATTTCATCAAGAGAGAATCTTCTCGCTTTGAAAATCGATAATCAACTGCTTATTCTCTTTTCAAGATCGAAAACATTGTTTTTGTTTAGAAAGTTGGTCATTTAGATCGAAATTTCCTTGTTTAAAGATTTTATTTTCAAGTTCAAATTCACGTCAAGTGTGTTATACTTGATTTGCAATTGTTGTTCTTTAAACGGAATTTCGATAACCGGTTAAATCGACTCTTTGTTTTTGTGAAATTCAAAAGCTTTATGCTCTCCTTGTAACTCTTAAGCTCGGCCGGTCAATTTAACATTCGCGGCCTTAACTTCGCGATTGACCGCTTTAACTTTCTCGATTTCAATGCCACAATTATTGATTAATGTTTCAAAATAAGCACGATTTCCTCATCGGCCTCAGATTTTGTGCCACGCCTCCACTAGGATCCACATCCGAGTTTCGAGTTAGTATTGCTACAACTCGATTGTCCGTATGTATCATAAGTAGGTGCGGATGTCACGTAACGTTGTTCGTCATGAGTAAACACATCAAATATGACATTGTTATAGCATGGATCAATGATTGGTACCTCGACATCGCATTGGCGCCATAGGCAGGAGGTGCGTCGGACTCAAGATCATACTTAGCTTCCTCAAGATTTGCCATGAAGATGCGGTTTGCATTGATGTCCTCTCGGTCTTCCAAATCATCCATAATAGCTATAAAGTCATGTTGCTCAAGACTCAACCCAAGTCCCGCTTGTTCCTTTTGTACCAACATGATAGCTTTCAAGATACGCAAGATCCTTCTTTTTCGGCTTTGTAGGACAATTCCTTGCCATGTGACCCTGTTAGGAATTAGAAAATTCCATAGTGAAGTGTCGGTCACCCCAAATATTATCTAGCATAAGTTAGCTCGTAGACTTGTCGTTATTTACCTTATTTATCATTTATTAGTTAGTTATTAGTTTAGTTTAGCGTAGTGTAACACCGTGGAGGAAGGACGGGTCTTTACCCATGTACACACGATCCACGGGCCGATAGGAGGTCGTTGTGTGCAGTAGTATAAATACCCCTTCCATACATGGAAGGGTGGTGCTCTTCTCATTTTAATCTAATCTTTCATTTGTGTAAACCTCTAGCAAGAACACCCTCTCTCTACTAACTCTCTAACTATGGCAAACATGTATTTTGATCATCCAAGACCACCGAATCATCAACACAATAATATTTGGATCCTAACAATTGGTATCAAGAGCCAAGGTTTTTGTGTTGTATTGATTTGTGGTTAAATACCATGGTTGTTGTTTATGGTTTGTTTTGGTTCATGTTGCTAAGCTGTTTTGTTACTATCTCGTTATGGTCGAATAATTTTCTTGTTCTATTCTTGTGAGAATCTGTTTGTAACATGCTTTTGGATATCTCTTTGGTCAAAACTGTCATGTGGTAACCTATCATGTGTCTTGTCCAAACATCTTTTGTCCAACGACTCTGAAACTCTTCAATATTCATCTTTTGAGATACGAGTTCTTTACATGGGTCATAAACTTTATTGTCAATGTGGTCAATTTGGTAACTTTTCTTGGTCAAACAACAAAAAAGCGGTTTATGCGGTTTATTTGTTTCTAATAAGTCGGTCGGAAAAGTGGTCGGAAAACTCATATATTCATGCTAGCGAGTTGTCCTTTAAAGATGTCCAGATTCACCGTATTACGATGGCGACTTGTGCTTAAACATAGCGACTTGCTTTTGAGCATAGCGACTTAAAAATGACCTTAAAGACCTAGCGACTTGTTATTTAACAAGTCGTAGCGAGTTAGCTTAGCGACTTGGCTAGCAACTTGGCTAGCGAGTTGGCTAGCGAGTTGGCTCAAGACCGTTGTCACTAGCGACTTGACCTTGTGACAGAAATGATGAAGAAGAAGACTATGACTTGACCATGAAAACCAAACTACAAGACTCTTATGCGACCCGTTAACCTTTCATTTGACTCAACCACAAAAGACCATAAACCATTCATCAGTCTCGACCTCAGGTTCACACCATCATAGGTCCAATACAAACACCATCAACAAATCCAATCTATCCTACCTCATCTCAAGTCTCTTCCAACTTCAACATATCCCATCTCCAAATAACATCCAAGACTCGAAACATAATTAAGAAAATGAAAAGATCTCAGTTTTTATTCGTGGACTTTAATGGTTAGACCATATCTAATGGCCATCACACAAAAATTATATCATCACCGATCAAACTAATTTGTTTTCACCCGCAGAGATATAATCTACATAACCTAATTTGTTTGAAGCCTTGCCTCATTCTTTATTCGAACTCTCAAAGATAAGTAGCTAACAAACTTGTTAATACTATATCTTGGCTCGGTTGTGACTCAATAACAACAACAAAGGAACAAAATAAAGTACCTACCTTTGAACCCTCATGGCTGTTAGAATATTGATTCGCTAATGATCTTGAAGCCATCCCTGTGGCTTATTTTGATTGACTTGTGTTTATACACAAATGATTCGGATTGATGGTCTTCTTGATTCGGAAAAAGCAACTCACGAACACATAGGTTGAGGACAGTTATGTGTATGGTTAACTGGATTAATTTTATATCTGAGATGTGATTATTGTGAGATGGAGGCGTATGTTTAGGCAAATGAGGTATTAGGGTTTGAGGAGGATGTTTAGGAGAGGGAGGCGTGGTATTGTGATAATCTGTTTTAGGGTTATGAAATGACCAAACATTTAGGGTATTTATCTTTAACCGGATAATATTTTGTGGAGGATTGGATTGGACCGGTTTGCCATTGCAACTAGTTGGGCTGTGGATCCAGATTGTCGTTGGGCCTTGGCATGGACTGAAATGGTTTGACGTGGGGTTTAGTACTTATTCACGTGAAATGTTATTTGACTCATTTGAAGTGGGCTTTGGAATTGCATTTGACGTGAAATGTTTAATATGTTTGTGTTATCCGAATTTTTGTGTTACAAAATTTTAGATACAATAGTTTTAATATTGATTAGTGAGTGATATTTAGGTCATTAAATTTCACGGGATATTCACACATTCACGGCTTGTGTTTTTGAATGAGTTTGAGGTGCTTGACCGATATTATTGATTTGGTAATGAAGTGACGATTCAAACTGTACTACTTGGACATTAGACGTGGATGATTGGATTGACCTTCATTGACTGGGCATTGATTTGTACAAGTAACCGAGTTTGGACCGTTCACATGATTGGGTCAGATGGGTTTCTCATGATTTGGATTTTATTCAAGTTAATTTATGATGAGATTTGAGACGTGTGAGTTTTGGGTTATGAATTGTGATGATGAGATTCGTTGTGTTTGGAGGTTTGGTAATTTGGTTTATACAATTTCACGGAAAGATACTATTTTGTCACGGCTTGAATTGAAATTTGAACAAGGTTGACTACGGGGTTGTTTGGACGATATTTCTTATTTGACTTTGAAGTGCGGTTTTCCGGGCACGTTTACTTATCTCGTCTTCTTTCTTTCTACTCTTCCGCGAAGATGACTTGTGTGGGCATATAAAGAAAGTAATAAAGACTTGGCTATTTAGTTACGCTTGTGATTCTTTCCTTAACCCACAACGTAACTATCACTTGGTGTCTCACTCAGTTGAGAATGTCAAGAGGTTTTGTACTTTGGGTACACCGTTTCTTTTTTATGAGGATTAGTACAAGCTTAAGTAACAAATCAGGGAAATTTCACTTCATGATCAAGTTTGGCATATCGGGTTTACTTCACCATATGGTCACTGCAATAGCCGACAGAATGCGTGAATGATGTGTTTTCCAAAGTGTTTATTGGATGGTTGATGATATTGTTGTTGATGTTGGATTGTGAACCGTTGATGAACCGCTGCATGTTCTCCTAAAACAGACATTCACCGAAACCAAAGTTGTCAGAACACACTCAAACAGACGTTGTTTTGCGGTTCTGTCTTGATTTTGTAAAATCCCGCGAAAGAATCTATTTCTCGGTTTAAATCATAGACTTGTAAAATCCCGTGACAATGGAAACATCCTGGTAATTGTTGAGTGCATTTCGGATCCATCTTATGGTTTATTCTTGGTTTTGTAAAATCATGAAAGAAACTATTTCTCGGTTTAAACCATAGAGTTGTAAAATCCGTAATGATGAAACCATCTTGGAGAAGAGAAAGTGTAATTCGGATCTTTTGATGCGGTGCCACGGTTTACGCTTGAAGAAGGATAAAAGGTGTACTTCATGAATTGGATGTGTGTTTGGATTTTCGTCATGGCGGTTTGGTTACTTCAAAGTTTTACGGGTTATGCTCATTAAACCATGGTCGGGATGAAACCATTATCATAGTTCACTTAAAAAGTCAAAGGAGGCTAGATTTGAGCGATTCGGAAGATGTGACAACGGCGTTAATTGATATTATTTATTTGAGGTTGAAGTGAAATATCACGGCGAGTGTACTTAGTATCTGAAGGTATCGGGGATGGTTGGATGAAGATTCTTCATGATCCTTGTTCGATGCTTATTATCAAAAACAAAGACTTGGAAATCTAGTTATTGTTGGGTGACTTTTACCTTTTCTTTTACCACTTGGGGGAATTGGGCTCTTATCACCACAAGATAACTATCACTTTAAGGAGTTACGTTGTAGTGCTCAGTGTCACATTCAATTGTGGATTTTCAAGAGGTGATGAACGTCTTATACTTGATGGTTGGTTGGTTGAAGAGTATAGAGTACTTAGAGATTCAATGGAGCATGAATTCTCGGCACCGCTCTTTGTTACATATATGCAAGTTTAAGTCACGAGTTCGGGTTAGTTTACTTCAGGGTCAAATTCATCATATTGGGTTATCTCCATCAGTTGTCATGACAAAAAGCCTACTGAATGATAATGGGGTTGATTACATGTTTTGTCAAGAGATTGAAAAGAGAGAGATAATGACGTTTGAATACTTCAGTTCAAACCTCGTTCTCTAAGGAAAAGAAATGTGTACGCTTCAGTGCGCATTATCTTCGGAAGAAGAGAAATCTTCTTATTATGACCATTCTCATCAACATGCTTCATACTTTTTCCATGCGCTTGGTCATCAAGTGAACAGACCATTGTTGATTGTTTTCGATTCCACTTTCTCAACTATAATGACGATGGCGACATCCTGTCGATTTTGCGGGGAGAAGTGTGAATAGACTACATTTGGATAATGTTCACTTGTTTAATCAAGAATGGCATCTTAGTATGCAATTCTTGAGGGAGAAAAGTGTGAATTTTTGCATTGTTGATTGATATTAGAGAATACAAATGGTCATACGGCTCTAAACTCATGTAAGAACCGAGCTTCTTCTTATCGGGTCATCTTCACATGGAGTTTTCTCTTCTAAGAGCCGTTGGTTGACATCTTCACTTGGATTGATGAGTTTATCGACAAAGTGCTTCGGTTAATGCTACACGTATACATCAACATGATGATTACGAACAATCTCTACATTCTTGTTTGATGTGATTGGTAGTTTGGTGTTACCATTTTATGTGTTCGTTCGGCCTAATTGTTGATTTCCTTGATGAACATCTTTCGTTCTTGTTTGATTGGGAGGATTTTAGTTAAGGGATTTGCAAGATGTAAGTTGATTGGGATGCTTTTGGTGATGATCTTGTTTTGGTAAGTTGAAGATGTTAACTATCTATTCCCAACCGGACAATCTTGAAGAAGGTCGAGTCTGATCATTCTACATTTTACGCTACATGATAGAAGACTAAAGGCGAGTTGCAATTTAACGATCTAAAGACTTCTTCTTAATGGGCATTTATCTAACAGTTGTCGGTTTAGGGAGAGCACTAATTGGGGAGAGTGATATGTCCGATATAATCCCCAATTAGACTTGCTCACAGACTACTTGACATGTTGATTCTCACAAAGACTTCAGCGTTCTTCTCAACAAATTTCTTGTATTTGGTCGATAATATGTTGTTGATTACAAGTGTCAAAACCAAGAAGGGGAAGGAGACAATCATCTAAACATGAGTAAACTTGATGAACTTAATACTTCTAAGTAATTGAAGATATCCGGGAAGACAAATGTTATTACCGCAGAGAAACTCAAGGTTTGACTCATGGCGAGTAAACTTGATGGACTTAATACTTCTAAGTGATTGAAGTTATCCCGGAAAACAAATGTCATGACCGAGAGAAATTCAAGGTTTTACTCATCAAGGCGTTTAGTGTTCTTATTCCAACTAGGTGGGGAAGTGATGTTAGAGTTAGTTTACGAAGATGAATGAGGTACATCGGTGTGTGATGATCTCGATGTTATCGCAATCATCAAGGGAGAGAGATTGTGTACATTGGGGATGCTCAATTTGTTTTACTTGAGGGCTTAATCGTGATTCGAGATATAATCACTTATTTCGTGTTGACATCCGCAAAGATTGTCACCAGAGATAATCGGTGATTCGACGCTTCTTCAATGTTATCGGTTGTTCTCTCTTTGGGGAATGTGTGTACTTGGTCCTTGAGCTTCATACACGATCATCGGGGAAGAAAGCCATTGTTTACCACAAACATTGGGAAGGTGTTTTCCTTCGGGTATGATGTATTCGGAGAGTTCTTGGATATTGGTGTACTTGGGTTCTTAAGCTTCATACACGTTCATCGGGGAAGAAAATGTGAACATGGGAAGGTGTTCTTCATTCCCTCATGAAGTGTATTCGGAGAGTTCTTGAGCATTATACTAAGAGGCGGATTTGCATCATTTCAACTACTGGGAAGTGGTTTCTTGACAACTTCGGTATGGATTGCTTGAGACTTGATGGGTATGGAATTTGAGAAGATTATTTTAATGTGGAATGATACGTTGTTGTTGTTCTATTGGATGATATAACCTCGAACGAAGAATCACTGTGATTATTCTTAAAAGGAGCAGCTGGGATTATGATAATGGTGTGCTTCTTTGTGCACCTGGCTAAAGCAAGCTTGAAATAGAGCTTCAAATCTGCTCAACTTAAGGATTTTCAGTTTGGGGGGAAGTTGCCAAAGTCTCTCTTTCTCAAAGGCTCATGTTCTATCTTCTATTTTGGAGCCTCGGAAGCTTTGGTGGTGGAAGTTTAAGAGATGACGAATTCTATCTTCTACGACGTGCTGCTCGATATCCTTATCTCGGTACTCGTTTCATCATCTTCTTTAACTATATCATCTATTCTATCCTTGTATATATTTTTCAGAAAAACCAAATACAAAAACCCATAAAAATTTGAAAAATCTTAAAATACCAAAAATATTGTTTTTATCAAGACATGTCTTACGGTATCGATAACATCTACGGTCTTAGAAATGTCATTCAATAATGGCACGGGACCATAGATGAAGTTCGAGCGAGGAGGTGTAAATATTCTTTTCAAAACATGTCTCAAAATATGGCTTCGATTATTTTGATTGTAACAAGCGCTTCAATTATGGCTTGCGGTTATTTGGGGCGTGACCGCGCTTAAATTATGGCTTGCTATCATTTGAGATAGCAACCCATTTTCAAAGAAGGAAAGTGCTACGCTTAAGCGATATTTCATATATTTCGTGCACTTATCCTAAAAACAAAACAAGGAAAGTATGTCGAAGGGCATTGTTCCTACACAAATATTTTTCCGTCTAAAATTCTTGAGAAAAATATTTGGTGTTTTCAAAATGGTGGTAAATGAGTTGCTTGTAAATCTATCAGTTCGAGTTTTGTGAAAATTGAAAACTCAATCAATGACTTCAGCTTTTAATCTTTTCGGAAAATAAGTCATTGATTGGGGGGAATGTTTTCAAATTTATATCATCTAACGGACTTTCTTAATTATCCTCGTGCTTATACGAAAAATATAATTGCCTATGTTGAAGGACTAGGTTTCTAGGATATGATTGTTAGGTTTAGATGATTAGAGTTTGGTAAACACATTATTCCCATGCTTTACATGATCTGTTTGATATGTTGGATTGACTTTTATTAGTCGATTCTTTGTTTGGGTGATGTCGACCACCATATATTTGTATGTATGTTCACTAACGTGTGCGATATCATGGATATAAGAATGTTCGATCCGGATCCCACAATTTAAGATGATTGGATGCCGAAAGGAAGGGTAACTATTTCTTGGGTTGACAAATGAAGAAAGCGAGCTTAATTGGACTTCAATGAGAGTTGGCATAAATGCAACGTAAGAGGTCTCACCTTGCATCGCAGATGGTTTTCTTCTAAGTGATTGAAGAAAGCGGAGCTTAATTTGACCTCGGTTGGCATTCAAAATGCAACGTAAGAAGAAGTCTCAATGCATCTGCAGACGGTTTTTTCTTCCAAGCCCTACAAAGAACAACGGAAGATTCTCAACCACCTAACGTATCTTTGTGCGGGGATACCATTTTAAACAATTTTGAATAATTTGATTAAATTGTTTTGAAAATGGAAAATATTGTTTTGAAAATTAAATGCACTTAATTTTGAAAATCATAGGACTTCATTTTATCAAAACTTAAGTCACTCAATTATCGACTTCGGTCATCGATTGAGGGGGAGAGTGATTTAATTTAAAATATTTTCAAACAATATATCTTCAAAAGAGTCCATTTTGTACAACAAAAAGTGGTGATCTAAAGATTTAATGTTATGTCATGGTATGATTTTCTTTAAAACTCAAAGATCATCAAAATGAAATTTTTTACATTACGGTTTGATTGTGAAATTGTTTTATTTTACTTAAAGGTCTCTTAAAACAAATCATACACGACACTAACAATCTTTAATGTCTAAATCTGTTCCTATCTCATCATCTTCGTAATTAAATCTTGCCACGTCTTTCCCTAAAATTTTCTAAATAATTTAAATCTTTTGGGATTACAAATCTCAAATGGTTTGAAATTTTGATCGCGGGAGAGATCGTGATTTAAATCTCAAATCTGCTTTTAATGGAATTAGTTTTAGTCCTTCAAAGGCACTCCCGCCTCCATGTGCCAAACGATTTCAAATACACAATGCACATGTTGAGGAGGAGGATTTATCCAAAAACGGATGAGTATTTAAACAAGGCTACATTTTCTCCCATGTTTTCTAAACCTAATTAAATCACTTGGGATCCAAAATCTCAAAGGATTTGATATTTTTGATCGGGAGAATTTGTGATTTAATAATGAAATTTGATAAAAGTTGATCGTTTTGATTCGGTTATGCGGTGCTCTCTCATATGTGCTAAAGCTTTCGAATCTCGAAGCATATATTGAGGGGAGCATTTTATAAGAAAAGAAACTATCGAGGTGCAAATGCTTTTATGTTTTAACATAAAGTACCTTGATTGAGTTTTAAATGGTTTTTAATGGCTTGTGTGATCGTGGATGTGCTTCAAAATAACTCTTGCCTCTATGTGATAAAATGATTTCAAATATCCTATGCATATTGAGGGAGAATTTTACCATGAAAATCAAATGGCTTTTCATTATGAAAATTGTGATCAAAGAAAATATTTCAAAGTTCTCTTGCCTCCTTGTGCTAAACAATTTCTAAATCATACGCACATGTTGAGGGGGAGGTTTTCTAAATGATCAAAACTATTAAGGTACAAAATTCTTTGATCTCGTATCACAAGTACCTTGATTGGTTTTCCAAATGATTTTTCAATTGGTTTCATGAAGGAAAGAACAATACCAAAAGACCGACCAATTTACTTTATGCATGGTGTTATAAGGATGGTTAGGTTAGGTATTTGTTCCCACGATCCCGTGAGCAGGAGGGATCTACCGAGGACAATCTACTAGATAGTGTAGAGTCCTTAGGTATATTGAAAAAGGAGAAAAAAATTGAGAATATGGGAAGAGTGCGGTTGAGGCGAGGCTAGTCTTGGAATAAACCCGACAAGGTTCTAGTAATGAAGTCTCGGTAAGCACCTGAAGGGTTGAAATGCGAAAAAGAAATGAATATGAAAAGGGTGAAAAGAAATAGCCCTCCAATAATTCAACCTTAGGGCGTGAACGGGTTCAAATTCATATGCTCTTGGTGTTTACTAAGGTAACATCGGTATTGAAGACAAGGCGTCATGGACCCGGTGGCACTTACACTTCAACTTCCCAAACCACTCAAGTTCCTCTTAAAGAACTTGTTTCATTCTCACGGGAACCGACATTATCTATCGACTTTCTCTTAGAGATTGTTGATATTAAAGAAGGAGACCTCTCCCTAGTCTCCGACACAGAACCAAATATGCACTATTGAGTCTAGAGCCAAGAGATCATCCACAATATCTCATTAGGACACTATTCTTGAAGACTTCTTTGTTTCACACAATGTGGAAAGTAAGAATATATCTTGAGTCCTCGCATTATCCTTGTGGTATTGCGGAACATCCGAGTGGTATGTAAAAGTATTCATGATGAAGATGGAAATCCTTCAGAGCCAACATCAAACAAGCTCTTGGTGGGTGACATGTGAGATCTTCTCGAAGATCAAACTTGTGACAAGCTGGATAGAAAGCGATGGGGAGATTCAATCTTGAATCAACCTTGGTCCGAGGAATGGAATTGGCGTATACTTTTGGAAAACCATTCGATGTGCAAACCTTCTTTCTCTAGCACGTCGAATGTGTACTTATGTTTTCAAATTCAAAAGTATCTCGATTGAAAAATACTTTTAGAAAACCATTCGATGTGCGAATCTCTTCTTTTAAGCTAGCACGTCGAATGTGTACTCATTCTCTAATACAAAAGTATTTTGATTGAAAATTGATCTTTCTCATAAAACCTTGTCGTATTGGAAAATTCTTTCTTCAAGCAATACGCGATTGTTTTCAAATCATTTTCATCAATCGGTGAATCTCAATTCTTTGGTTTACTCACTCGTGTTGTCTTCTTTGAGGCGTTCGGTTTGAAACGACTAGAACAATTGCGAAACCCTGTCGAGGAGATTCTTAGGAATCCTACGATCACGGGCGATGCTTGTCTTGATCAGCGAGGAACAGTGGGCCGTGTACCTCGATTCGAAAGTGATCAAAGACACTTTCGTGCGCTTTATGCTAGCGTCAGTATCACTGGTACACCCGGCGATTCGGTGATCGAATTGAGAGTCAATCAAAGCCGCATGTTCACGGCAACCACATAATTGAACAAATCATGGTGGTGCATATCTACATAACACGGTTACGATATTTTTATACTATACTTACCTTCTGACTGCTGCAAATATCATGAACCGATAAGGCTTCGCTACTCGATGGAAAGACCACCGAATCATCAACACAATAATATTTGGATCTAACGGACCCACTCCTTGACGGTTGTAACACGTAACTGATTAACTGATTACCACGATTCATATTTCCATAATTCTCAACGGGGGCGCAACATTCCATTCGATTTCCCTTTGCTCTATTCCCAACATTCATCCCATCGATTTCCAACATTCGACCCAACTGATTACCCGATACGGAACCGCTGATTACCCATGCGAAATCGGTAGCATATCCTGCTGATTCCCAATAACTCCAACCATTTGTCCTTGATGACCCATATTCAAACCGGTTGTGCAATTTTCTGTTGCGAGTGTTTGATGAAATCCTTTGGTTGTTGTTAGTTGGTGTGGAATAACATCCTCTGAATCTTTAGTCAAAAAGCAAATGCGATTGACAAAGCTTGTTCTTGTTCGATTCGAGATCGGTGATTCCTTGTTCACGGTATTTTGGATATTTTGTTGTTGATAGACTTGTTGTTCTTGAGAGTAGAATTGTTGTTGAGGATAACGACTTGTGGTTGTGGAATGTATTCTTTGCAAGTTGTTGTTGGTGGAAGATGATGAGGCTTGTTGTTGTGAGTTCTTTGGGTTGGAGTCTTTGCAATCGAGTGCCAAGGATCATGATTCTTTGCCAATCTTTCTTTCCTAACTTCATTGACTTGACTTGGTTTTGTTTTAGAAAATCGTTGAGTTGATCAAAGTTCACGATGTAAGTCCTTTGTTTGGTTGACAATAGTGACATATCGTCCCCATTCTTACGGAAGATTGTTGAGAAATTTGATGTTACTCACGATAGTTACGGGTGCCAACTTGTTTTCGATAAGCTCATTCATCAACGTGCAAAACCTTCCATAGTAGGATTCAATGGATTTTCACGGAGTAGATGTAAACTTCTTCCATGCGATTAGCGACTTGTTCTTCGTGTCTTGTTGACCAATTTTGTTCCATAACAAAGCCGTCTAACACGTTCCCACATTTCGTAGCAGTTTCACGGTGGCCCGCGTGACAAATATGTCTCTTGGTAAGCCCGGTTTGACAATATGAATTGCCATGTCATCGCTTCGACACATTTGTTATCCTCGTTCGTGTATTACGATTCATTTTGAACACGAAAAGATGGTGGGACGGAGGTGTTGCATCAAGATTTCGGGGTTTTGGGTGGTCGAGGCTTGAAGGGTCCATTCATAATGGATTGAATCATGAGTTTTCCATTAGGTTTGGTCTTGATGTAGCGGAGCATCTGATTTGTCCATTGAAGATATCCACCCTTTTCCGGCATAGGAGGCGGTTTTCGACCGGTGCATGAATGTCTTGTTGAGTTGCCATTGGTGAAGGTATTTGATGATAAAGTTGATTTAGGATCGATTCAACGATAAAGGAGTTGTGTTTGATGAAGATTAAGCTCGGTTGTTGTAGTGAAAATTTGGTCTAAAACTTAAAACCTCGATAACTTTCATTGGAGCGTTTTTAGGACTCGAAGGTTGACCGGATGAACTTTAGTTCATTCGCGTGTCATTCTCCTCGTTCTCACGGTCGTTTTGATGGGTAAACGCTGAAACGGAGTTCGGTTCAAAAGTTATGGCCGTTTGAAGTTTTGCTTAAGATTTTACTCGTAAACTTGTTCTTAGGCGTAGGATTGAGTGCTTATGCGTAGAAATTGGCTTATCGTGGGCGCTTATGCGTAACTCTCCTTAGGCGTAAGATGATGCTTATCGTAGACCCGGACTTACACGTAAACTTAAGGTTAAGCGTAAGCTTATGCGTAAACTTTATACTTAGAAGTAGAGTACCTTATCGTAAGATTTAACTTAGGCGTAGAGTGCTTACTCGTAAGCTTTACCTTAGGCGTAGATTAGGTTTAAAACCAAAATCCTTCACATTCGTCAAGCGTGAAAGATATCCACAAGTCGAAGTGTTTTCAAGCTTATCCAAGCAAGGAAACACGAGTAACCGTTATTGCACGAAGATTTGTCACCAAAAGCTTAAGCGTAAAATTCAAATCTTCGCCTATACCTTACAGCGTAGAAACTAGGGTTTGACTTTTCCTCACGCGTAAAGGAGGGTTTTGACTTTCAATGCTTACGGCGTAAAAATGACCGGTTTGAAAAACGCAATTTTTCACCCAAAAACTCGTTTCCAAATGATTTCTTTTGCACAAACTTCTTCCAAAACACTTAATGATCAATAAAGACTACAACTTTAAGCTTAAAACCACGTAAAAATCAAAACTTTATGCAAAAAGCCCACGTTTTATAGGAAAAAAAGCAACTTTTCTTGTAAAGCTTTAACAAAAAACGAACACACCCACTCCTAAACCATTGTTAAGCGATTGATACTAATTGTAGGACCTTAAATATCTCAACCTTATCACTTTACCAAAGCTAAACAAACGTATACCACGTGAAACAGTTATTCGTAGAACACAAAACACAAACACATACGCGTATTAGAAAGATTAAGAAAGAAAGGAATGTGGTGACTTGATGATGTTATTATGCGTATATGTGTAGAGACACTCAAGCACACCCCTCAAATGAGACTTTGAGGGGTATTTATAGTACAAGTAACATAAGGCCCTAAGGCTTGGCCATGGGCCGTGAGATGGGCTTGGACATGGATTGGGTTACATGAACTTATACAAGGCTAGCTTAACTAAACGATTAACCATTTAGCTTAGCCCAATCCACGAGCCCGTTGACTATTCTAGCACGATATCTAACACACGTTACAAAGTTCCTAAACGTGAATGACCATCACTTCTAATAAAAATGTTACGGCTAACATTCTTTGTACCTTATGTTGTGATACTAAGATAGTAGCACCCAAAGGTTCGTATGCTTCCGCTGGACCATATTTTTGGGGTGTTACAGATTCGTATCAGAGCCAAGGTTATAGAAAACTGGGTATATTTTCAAAACCTAGACTATAACCACTTTTTCGAAAACTTAACCCAATGGCCACCACGTATTTGCACCTTGAGTTGGCGCTCGCGTATGACTTGTTTAAGGATGTAGATGATTGAGAACACATTAGACGAATTGATTGATGAGATGATTGAGAACACATTAGACGAATTGATTGATGAGATAATTGACGAGATGTTTATGGCTTATTTGATGAATTATTTGTTGGCACACTTGTCGAATGTGTGCCCCGCTAGTAGACGATTTAAGTCCGCCTATCTTAGTAGCTCACCATAAGTATTTCCATATATTTATGCACGCACTATAAGCATGTACTCATGCTTATGCACACACTATGAGCATGTCCTCATGCTTATACACGCACAAAAAGCATGTCTTTATGCTTACGCACGCACTATGCCTTTCACAGAGTTACGTAATTCCCTTACATAATCTTATCACGCGATTTAGAGCTCGCACACTAGTAGTAGCCTTGGGAGCGATTTGGGATGTAGAGGTCATGGTGCTAGTATAACTAAGTCGGGAGTCGCGAACAAGACCTTTTATCTAGTGAGCGTGAGTTCCATGGTTGGGTTTTGATGAACACGGGTCTAAAACTAGTGTGTTTATCAAGAACAAAGCTAATTGATGTGTGTGAAGCAAGGTAAAGTAGCATTCAAGGCATGATCCACATAACACAATAGATATAGATAGTTCAAGACTTTATATACACGAATCATACAAGTCACAATTAATGGGTAATTAACGCAACAAGTATATCTACTAATTATACGAAGGAACCCTCTTGACCTATGATCCCAAGCATAATGAGCGCATTAAGAATAGTTTATATTGAATATGCCTATGTATGAATTCCTCCCAACCCGGTTGGTCAACATAAGGAAGAGTCTTAAATATCATCCCACTAGGTTTGTTCATCAATTTACCACACCATTCTCACAAGCATGATATTGACTCATGATTCTAAACTAATCAAGCAACTAACCCTTTGACCTATGATAGTTGCAATAATGAATCAAGAGATAAGCGATATCCAAGTAAAAGTACTATCGAATTTATAAGCATACATATTCACAAGTCATCACAACGGACCGTGGTCACGAGTGCATACTACATGAACGGCGTGGATCTCTCGAGTCGTAATCTACTTGAAGGGTCCGACATCGAAGCCACGGTTGTGAAATGAACACCGATATAGTATACCGTCCGAAGTTCGAACCTACGTGATGTCTTGCTGTACTCGTCAGGCGTCCTTCTACTCTTGAAATACGCCCTTATAAACTCCACAATTGGGGTCATCCATGTGGGACCTTGTTCCTCTATCACCGTGGATATCTCCATCTACGAGATGGACTTGCTCTTGAGTTTCCACCAATACTTGTTTTGTGGTGCGCCAAAGCTTGTGGATGCAATCTTGCTCGGTGCATCCGCCTTTCATTTTCCCTCTAGGAACTTGTTTGATGGTAAACTGTTAAAGCCACGGATTAGGGACTTGGTCTTGTCGAGGTATTGAATCATGTTTTCCTCTTTAGCCACGTACTCGCCCAATACATGGTTGGTTACTAAATGGGAATCCACATTTGCTTCTAGGTTGCGTATGCCCATTCGGTGCAATGCGTAATCCGCAATCGGGGCTTCATACTGCCTCGTTGTTCGTGGATGTGAATTCAAAGCGCGGTGCGTAAGTGAATTCCATTCCTTTTGGACTCGTAAGGATAAGGCTGCGCTGACCCGTCTACGCATGAAGATCCGTCCGTAAATAAGATCCATGGTTCTTATAGTTCCACCTTGCTTTGTGAAGGTGCGTCATCGATGTCGGTTTTTGATGATGAAGTCTCGCTAGTATCGTCCCTTAACATGATTGCATGGTGCGTAGGAGATGTTATGCTCACTAGCAATACACTCCTTACCGTAGTCGATCCCGATGCATCGGGTTTGGAGATGATTTGCTTGATAGGTTGGTCTATGATCATCGCTATTGGGTGTGCTTAAGTACTGCGCCAATCTTTTGGCGGCGAATACTAATGCCGGACCAACTTCTCCATTGCACTATAGTTAACCTCCGTTTTCTTTAGTGCTTTGCTTACAAAGTATACCGGTGTTTGTCTTGAATTCACATGCATCGGTAGTACCCTTCTTTGCTCCATTAGTCGCGAGATAAGTACATAATTAATTCTTCCCAGGCGGGCGCGACTATGGTGGGAAGCGCTGCTAAGTGTTGTTTAAGATGTATGAAAGCTTCTTACGCTTCCATATTCAGTGAAACTCTCCCTTTTTGTACACTTCTTGAGTGTTTTGAAGAGAGAAATGACTTGTCTGTTGATTTGGACAGAATCTATTCAAACCGGCCGGTTTCCGTTTAGAATTGGACTTCTTTCAACATGCGTGGTGAAGGAAGTTGGATGACAACCTCGTTTTTTTGGACACGGTTTGATGTCATCGGACTCTATCAAATATTCGAGGAACATGCCTTACATGTAGCGCCAAAGTGCATTTCTTGGGATTTAGCTTCATGTTGATCTTATTTAGTGTCTTAAATTTTTCCTCAATGTCGGCGCACCAATTCATCCTCTGTATGGCTTTTTATGACAAGGTCATCAACATAAACCTCTAGGTTGCCGCCCACCTGCTTTTCAAATGCGTTGTCCACCAATCGCTGGTAGGTGGCGCCTGCATTCTTCAAGCCAAAGGGCATCTTAGTATAACAATAGACGCTTTGGCTTGTATGGAAGGCCGTTTTTTCTTCATCTTCTTTAGCCATATGGATTTCGTGGTATCCACATGTCGTCCAAGAAGCATTTAAGTGGGTATCCACAAAGATTCTATCTTCAAGTCTATCTCTACGGTAGTGGGTAGCGATCTTGTGGACATGCTTTGTTGAGATCCGTGAAGTCCACGCACATCCGCCAACTACCGTCGCTCTTCTTGACCATCACTTTGGGTTGGAAAGCGGTCATGGTAATAGACTTTCGCATGATACGCCTCCACAAGTTTATGTACTTACGCGAATTGCTTGTGCGCGCACGAGCACAGTCGCGCTTCTTACGTCAGTCTTGGGAGTATCCTTGTCGGATTCTCAACTTGTTTTCATGTAATCGGGCATTGTACCTCGGTCATGTGCTTTGGTTCCCATGCAAAGATATCCAGGTTCTTTTGCAAGAGTGCGCTACATTGCCCTGCCCGTTATCGAGATAGCGATCCCGATTGATACTTCTTGCTCTGGTAATCGGGATGAATTGCAACCCTTAGGTTTGGCACTTTAGTTCTTGGTGATTACGGAATGTGTTCCGTCTCACATGTAATTGTGTTACATTCTCCGGTGGTGCGGTGGTATTGTGAGAGTAACAATGCCTCCTCACCGGAATTTGAGCATCCCATGTCTTGTAGGCGATGCTGCGCTTATATTTGAAATCCACAGTCTTCCAATAATGCCATTGTATGGCGAAGGGGATTTAATCACCATAAAATTCATCCAGTCGTCGTGGAGTGTTCCTTATTACCAACATTGACTAGTAGGCGTGTTGCCCCATGGGCCATATCTTTTCTCTGTAAAGCCAGTCAGCGATGTCATGACCGGGTTTAGCTGATGCGTATCTCGGTCGCGATGCGCTGAAACAATGTTCATACATTATATCTGCAGATGCTCCTCCATCGACATACATGCGGTGGATATCATGACCTCTGCGTTAATTTCAATGGTGAGCGGTTCTACCACTGCGTTGTCCATGACCAGGTGGGGAAAAGATTTCGCTTCACGGGAAAACTTTTGGTCGATCTTACGCCTAGTCATTCAACGCCATGATTGTATCATGTAGATGGTATCGACCTTATCTTTAGGTGCTTCTTTCTTGTTCCCGGTCTTACGCTTATCTTTCCCTTCCTTAATGTTCTTAACTAAATGGTCCAATCTACCTTCTTTAACTAGCTTATCAATTAGTTGGCATAGCTGGACACTCATTGGTGGTGTGGCCCTACGTCCATGATAGTCGCGATATCCGTTCCCCGCTACCGATCTTAAGGGTGCGCATTGGTGGGGGCCTCGGGAAGTTCGCGCTTCCATCGCGAATATCTCTTTTGGAGACTTGGTTAGCGGGGTATACTTGTCGTTATCTCGTCCGCTCCCACGCGCGGTAGTTCTTGTTGCGGTTGCTACTTTGGTCAATGGATTGTCTCCTAGGCATTCTTGTGACCTATAATTTGAGTAGCCTTTCTTCTTTGTCTGCATGCAGCATCTTCTCATGGATAAAGGACCTTGTGTATTTCATTAGTTCATCAAAGGTTTGGGGGATCTTGTTGTTCGACCTTTTGATTAGTTACAGGTTATTTATCCCATTCATGAACCACGAGATCTTTAGTATTTGGGACATGCCTTTACATGTATCGATCGTCTTTGTAGCGCTCCACATAAGCGCTTGTAGATTCCCTTGGTGTTGTTTTACCACAGCAGGTTCGGCGGGGTTTTGGCACTTCTTCTTTTGAGTGAAGTTCGGTGACGCCTTCGCAACTCTTCAAAACCATCAATGCTTCTGCGTGGAAGCTTCTTGAACCAATTTCATTGCATTTCCCACTAATGTGGAAGTGAACATGTGGCACCACGGGTTGTGGCCAATTTTCTATGGTAGCGGTGATTCGAAAATTTTTAGGTGGTCATCAGGATCACCTTTTCCATAATGAAGTTTTACATTGGCGGGCATCGCCTTCTCTTATCTTCGAAATCGTGATGCGTCGGGTGAACATCAACCTTTTGGCGCGCTAGGAAGAGACATATCTTCCTCCTTCGGTCGCGATATCTTTCCTTGGACTTCGGTGTCCTCTTTCATTGTCCTCGTTATGCGAGGAATCACCGGAGACGAGCCTCCCTCTTTCGGGCGCTTGCGCCGCTGTCCTCAGAATCGGATCTTGAAAAGCTTTCACTTGGGGAGTGTCGTCGTCCAAGTGCTGTTATGGACCTGCGGCTACCAAGCCTAGCGTGGACATTGGTATGCCGTCCGTCCTTTTCGTGTTCTTCCGGATACATGGTCGGTGCTTCATCGTTCTCGACTCTCCTCGATCTGGTAAACCTTGGAGGCGACGGCTATCCTTTCACGCCTCTCCTTACGATGACGCGATGGGGATGTCTCATACTCCGTGTCGAAGTTTAGTCGGTCTTGCGGTTTTGATTCGACCTCTTTTTGCCTCCTCTTGCATGAGGCGCCAAGGTTTTGTAGTTTTGAGACACGAAGTCATGGCGCTAGTTAGAGCACGACCCCTTTTAGCGAGGGTTTCGCTTCCACCTGCGAAACCTGTTATGCTCAGTGCGCTGGCGGGGTTGTGAGGTTCGTTTACGGCACCGATTGCGGGGGAGTGGTAAGGAGGGTCTGTTGTGGAACCTCGGTAGGTGGTTGTCGTGGCGGCATGGGTTGTCCCGTCGTGGTTCCTTGTTGCGAAGACGGATCGACCCTTGGTTTCGGTTGTCTTGGTTGTTCGAGGCACAGCAGAGGTGATCCACTTTCTTGTTTTTTCCTTATAAGTCGCTATGCGATCGGCTTAGGTTTCCATGCTTTGTCATTCTAGTTCTTAGTGATTTGTCCCACGGATGGCGCCACTTGTTGATACAAAAGTTGGGCGTTCCTTGTTTGGACTCAGTTCTCGTATCAATTAGATCTTGATGCTTGAGACACTGCGCACTAAGGGTGTGTTTGTTTCATTAAGATGTTTTGGGTGCAGAGGCGACTACCACATCTTGCTAGTAAGAGGTGGCTAGAAAGTCTAAATCTGAACAAAATAATGTTGTTTGTTTTTGTATAAGTGTCCAGAATGCTTTTAAGTGCTCGTTTTGCAATTTGTTTATTAAACCAGCGTAATGTGATAATAACTAACTTATGTAAATATGAAACAAGACTTTTTATCATAAATATAACATAGTTAATAAACAATCAAATATATTATACAAAGTTTACAAAGCGAGTAAGAGGCGATAAGACAAGTCCCCACCTCTTCTTGAGTAAGATGTTATATGTCTAACTGGGTCTTCACAAAAAAAAAAAACAAACAAGCAAAGCGTCGCCCTCCTCTTACTAGTAAGAGTAAGAGGGCTAGTAAGACTTTTTAAAACAAACACACCCTAAGTAAGCAGAAAACACCGTTAGGCTTATCGTGGGATTATGCGTAACATATTGGATTTCACAAACACACTAAACCATAATCACAAGTAGGCGTATAAGAGGTTTTAGAGAAAGTTAGAGGTTGGGAACTTTAGTGAGAGAAAGAAGAAATCTTATTATGAGCTCAACTCTCTACCTTGGAAGGTAGAGAGTATTTATAGTCATTACATAAATCGCCACCTATCAGGTGTGGATCGGGGCATACGGTGGGTAAAGACTCGTCCAGTCCTCACGGTGTTACTAAACTAAATACTACTTAACTTATAATAATCTCGACTACAAGCTTTCTACGATTACATATACTTGAGGTGACCGACACTTCAATAACTGGATTTACTAAATCCTAACAATCTCCCCAAGGAGGTCACCTCAAACACACATTAAACATACATTGAATACAAGCAGATATTAAAAAAATTGTTCTTGCATTCTTGATGTAGTACTTTGCTCAAGCTCATGATCATTGATTCTTCACATTGCTTGTTTGATTAATCCAAGTGGAGGTCTTTTCTTGATCCACGTGATAATGAGTTTTGAGCCGTTTGAGATCATCGGCAAACATCAATCTCGACTCATCCATTGTGGTGTTGGTATTATGTGATGTTGTGACATCTTGGCCGACATGCTCACACTTTTGAATCATGACATCTTTCCATCGAGTAGCGGAAGCTTTCGTTGATTCATGATATTGGGCGGTAGCGAAGCATGGAGTGAAAATATCGAGTCATTAATGCACTAATCATGATTTCTTTAGAAGTGAATGTGAAGTGTGAGCATGCGCTATGGATTGACCGCATCATTCGGATCACGCAGAAGCGTCAGGCGACTGCATACAACGATTAACAATACTGAAATGACGAAAGTGTCTTTGATCACTTCGTTGAATTGAGGTACCGACATTACGGTTCCCATTGAAAAAGGCCGCTCTTTTTATTAAAATTCTTTGGTTTTGGGGCTTTTTCGACTATTGACAACCAAAAGTTGTAGGTAATTATTTCCAATTTTCATGGTCATGAGAATGGAGTCAAGCGAGTCCGTATGCTCAACTTATGGCCAAAACAGGTGGATGGTGTCGGAGATCTTTAACTTAAGTTTGTTTCTTCGTTTAAGATTCACTTCTTCATGTTTTCGTCCGATTCTTCCACGACACGTACCATGAACCTACAATAGCATATATAATATATTAAGTATTGAAAGTTCATATAATTAACCAATATATAAGCATAAAAGCACAAATAACGTGCATAGAAATATGTATAAAATAGCGTTATCAAAGATAGCTATAGAAATTGCGATTTAGAAGATGATGTACAAGATATTGCAAGTAAAATAATGTGTGATTTTGTTTTTTGTGTTCAGTTATGAAAAAATGTAAATCACGTGTGATTTACTCTTTTTCTAAAACATATGTGATTCTCTTTTAATCTAGAAAGGAGTAAATCATACGCGATTATGGTATTTTTGTTGTGTTTTGCTATGAAAAAATGTAAATCATGTGTGATTTATTCTTAGTTGTTGTGAACTGAATCAAATTTGACTGTATTTTGATCTAGAAAAGAGTAAATCACATGTGATTCGGTTGTTGTAGTTTTTTGTTATGAAAAATATAAATCTCAAGTGATTTTTATTTTTTTAACTGAAAATAAGAAACATTGGTTATCGTAAATCATATGTGATTCTATTTTTGATTTGGCATAATATTACATGTGATTCCGCATCAAAACAATTAATATTAAAGTATACTCTTTATTAGTTATGAAATTCTTTTCGGCAATCACATATGATTTTACAAAATCTCATGTGATTCTTTAGTTGATCACATGTGATTCTCTCATAAATCTCAATGACTCTAGTAAGTAATTCCTTATTTCTTGTGTTGTGAAAAGGTATTATGTATTATAGAAGATGGGTCGGTGGTATTTTATTGTGAACATTTGCCTGAAGGTGAAACAATTGTACGAGGCGACAACAATTGATGCTTGAACACTTTTGAGTTTTGGAATTTTCATTTACTTGAATATATTGAATTCTTCATAATTTTTGCAAAAGTTTTATTACTTACTTGAATACATGAAATTCTTGTTAAGAAAACTAGAAGGGGTTGAATAGTTTACCGATTAAAAACTTTGTTTTGAAACTTATTGAAAGATCAATTGATATTGATCTTAAGTATGTTAATGAAATATGCAAGCAATATGTAATAAGTAAGTAAGGAAAGAAATGATCAAACCACAACAAGTTGTTTATAGTGGTTCGGCCTACAAGGACTCTTTTCCTTGCCCTACTCCACTCCCGAGTCTCACACTCGAGAGTTTAACTTCACTAGTCAACAAGCTCCTTTCACCGTGGAGAAAACCTTTACACTTCGCTTACACTATTTCCGACACTAAGCTAGATGTCGAGTTCTTTCCAAGGGTACAACTACTCCCACACACAATGTATTTTGAGGACTAAAATACTAACCACTCACACTCACAAGATTATGATGGTTTGATACAACAATGAAGTATGGATCAACACTAGATCATACAACACTAAACAAACAAGACTTCCAACTTCTCGTTGAAGCTTGAATATGACTTGATCTTCTTTGCTACAAAGAGATCACTAATATGATATAAGCGAGTTAGAAAGGTTAGAGAAGATATGTATGAGAGTATGTTAGAAAGGGATGAGAAACTACTTGGCTTGGCATTGCTATTTATAGCCAATTTGGACGAGGCGTCCACGGACCGCGGACCCCTAAAGGGTTCCGCCCGTGTACCAAATTAGTACCCTTGATCGGCGGTCAAGATATCAAATCTTGCCTAAAGTCAACTCTATCTAAGTAAGATTGTGCAAGATATGAAGAGTACAAATCTTCACAAAATATCTAATGGAATCTTCCAATGATCTCCATGATGTAATACATGATGTCAAATGTTGTATTACTATTTATAGAAATATGCAAATGCTTAAGTAGTGTTTGGTTTTAAGAACCTAACACATTCTACAAACTACTATCATACATAATGATTAGAGTCATATCAAGATGTTACTAATCATAAATGTAAATGCTTGAATGATGAATATATTGTTTGAGAAAGCTTGTTTTAATATCTAATAAACTTGACAAGCTTTAAGCTTTTATAAATTAAATTTACTTTTGTCGTTAACAAAACTTAGGCAAAGATCAAAAATATAAATAACGTTTAATGGCGATATTTGTATTAACAATCTCCCCTTTTGTTGAGGACAAAATATAAATTTATTTTATAAAAGAAACAAAGTTTGTACAAGAGTTATAAAAATATTGGTTTTAGAACTTTGAAAAGGAAATGATAATGCAAGTGTATGAAATTTGACTTTTATGAAAGTCAAAGAATTCACTAGTTGATGCATGATGTTGACTTTTTGAGAAAGTCAAAGTATGCGTTTGACTTTTTAAGAAAAGTCAAGTATTATCAATGAGGGTTCTGTTTGACTTTTAGAAAGTCAATTGTATGCGATTTGACTTTTCGGAAAAGTCAAATATAAATAATTTCAAGTTCTATATTTTCTCCCCTTTTGTCTCAACAAAAGAAGAGGCTATCTTAGAATGTAATGAGCCGAGCTATTATCTCCCCTTGTTCAAAGCTCCCCTAAATTGGGTGCTTTAATGGGAAGATACATGGATTGTGAAAATAAAGCTACAAAAAAAGTTAGTGATAATGATCATTCACAAGCATTTCCAAACACTATGTAATGACACCAACAACATAATAAACAACATTCATTAGTTAAAATTTTCATGAGTAAAGATCATGAAAAGAGAACACAATGATGTGTTTCTAGTACAAGAAAAAAAAATTATCCTAAAGAAAGAAAGAAAACAAAACAAATAGCGACTATTCTAAAAACCATCCTAAAGTGATGGTGGATGGGAAAAACATTGAGGCGCTCGAGAATGTGGTTGAGGATGAACCTCATTTCTTCGTGGAAGTCATGGACCATAATCCGGGTCCGTTCCACGGTTTGACCGTTGCTCACAAGTTGAGCAACCGTGCCTTGGAGGGTAGAAAGTTTGCGGAGGTTGTGGTGGTGGAATGGTGGATGTGTTGGTGGTGTTGGGGATGTTTGGAGTGGTCATGATGGATGCAAGCAAAGCACTTTGCATTTGCATTGTCTCACTTAAGTGAGAATCCACCATGCCTTTGAATTGGTGGAGGTTGTGGAGTTCGGCTTGAATCTCCTCTCTAGTGGGATTGTCATCCCACATGCTCTCGGAATGTCCTCAATATGAGGGACATTGATGATGGAAGTGGATGATCCCGTATAAAGGACCATGAATGTCCTTGTGAATGGGGTGGAAAAGGAGAGGTCTTGGCCTAATGGGCGTTTGGGTCAATGGATGACCGAGGTGAATCATGAGCGATTCGCTCAATGGTGCCAAGGATGGCAATGGTGGTGGGTGACTTGGCCTAGGAGGCAAGTCTTCCAAGTCCTCTAGGAAAGGATTTGGTGATGTTGGTGGAGTTGAAAATAACTCCATGGGAGTGAGTGGGAGACCTTGGTGAAGGTGGTGAAGGTGTCTTGGATGTTTGGATGGGTGCGGTGGAGGTGAAGTAGGTGTTTTATTGGTGGTGGAGTGGTGATCACAATGTGTGATGAAGTAGGTGTAGCTAAGGTAAGGTGTGTATCATCTCTAATGGGAGATGAGATTGTGAGTGGTGAAGATTCGGATGATGAGCTAATATTGACAAAACAACAAGGCCTTACGCTCATTCTAGCGATTTTCTTGCAAGGTTTTGGTGATGATTTAGTCATTTTAACTTGGGTTTTGGTTTGCTAGATAGTAATGAGAATGAAGAAGGTGTGAGGATGATCATGGTAAAGCCTTTCAATTTATAGAGGTAAGAAATTGTTGAGAAAAGGTTTGATTTGATGTTGAACCATTGAAGAGATGAGGTTCCTAATGATTTGGAAGTGGGTTGAATGCTAGTCATATCACCCAAGTCAATCCATACAAAGAAGATGGAGTGAAGAAGAAAAGATATGCAATAAATGTGTTCTAGTGGTGGAATTTCCTAATATTGATTACCCGCGGTTTGAAGGTACCAAAATTTGGTTCCTTCCTTTATATAAAGGGCTCCTTGGGTGGATTTTTCAAATTTTTGAATTTTGGTGGAAATGGATTTCTTACATCCCTTAGTGAATAATACTAGTTCTAATAACGGTATAAACTAGTTAAGATTGATTTATAAGTGATGGAAGATAATTTGGAATCACGAAAGAGTCGAAATTGAGAAAATTACGGAGGATCACGGCACCAAAATCATACAGACGGAACCCAAAAAGGGTTCCGTCTGGTCACTATCTGAGATATGGCGGTACCAAATTACATAAAGGGCGGTACCAAAATAATGGTGCCGTCGATCCGTCAGATCTTGAAATTTGGACGAGAATGTTTCTTAAAACACGAAATTTCGAAATCGAAATTTTTCTCAAAACTGTTATACTAAACATTTCAAGTTAGGAAAAGTAAATAACACATATGTAAACACGGTGGAGCATAGATTAAGAGCAAGGCTTATTGATTTTCACAATATAGTGAAAATGGGTAAAATTGATACCATACTTGTGCTATCCCCGCATGAGATTGTTAGCATACACCATTGTTTCAAGTTATATTATCATCCTACATAATAAAACAACTAAATAGTATCAAACATTAACGATAATGCATTGTTCCAAACACTCCTTAAAGTACCCTTATTTGTCCAACTTCTTGTAAATCTTGTTCATCATCCTACCAAGGCACTTGAACATTCCCTTAGTTTGCTTGAATTCTGGCGATTCATTCTCAATCTCGGGAAGAGATGTGTAATACTCTTGAGGTGGAAGGCGAGAGCTTGGAAGACCATCCTCGGAGCTATTTGATGATGATGATGAAGGAGTTGGAGGTTTAGCTCTTTTGCCTTTAGTCTTAGCAACTCGAGCATCACTCAAAGGCACAAAGATGTGAGGATGAGATCATAGTTAAGGTGCATCCCTTTTGGGGTAGGTGGAATTGGGCGAAGTTTCTATAGAGGCGGGTGAGAAGCATCCCGTATGGAAAACAACGGATCCTTGAGTTGGAATATCAATCATTCTCCTAGCTATGTAGTAGGCTAAGTTGAATGGTTGTCGGGTGGACAAGTTGTAAAGCATGTGGCAAAGACAAGCGTTTATGTGATCCCTATTCCTATGGTGCTAATAGCGTTTGCTCTAAGTAACTCCTCCCATTTCTTAAATTCGTGCTTAAGTTCATTGAGCTCCATTCCATATGGATCTCGGTCTACCTCTTTTCCCTTCGGGTGACTCGGGTTGTATCCGTTTTGGGTTAAAAGGTGTTCACGGATGACATCCTTATCGGCTAAGCGGGTTATGTAGGGAGAGGCGGTCATTGATTGCATCAAGTGCGGTGGTGACCACTTATCCGTGTAGACACAAGTTCCTCGGTTGGGAATTCCTAGTACCCTAGCAAATTCACTTAGGGTGATGGTGTAGTCATTTTGGTTGATTCTAAAGCTAAGACAAAACTCATCATCTTCATCACTAAAACCGGTCACACTAGCATAGAATTCTAATCTGAACCTAGGACAAATTGGTTCATCAATGTCAAGAAGACAATCGAATTGAATGGCGGCTAGTTCTTCACGAAGATTGGTATGCTCAAGGAAGGATGAGTGAATGGTTCTACCCTCGTGGAAATACCTAGATTCTAGACCCTAAATATTTCTACTTGTTCCTTGGTGAGTCCTTTGGTTTTGTGGTGTTTGGGAATGTAGTTAAGAGTGTCTTTGTGATCATAGAATCTTGCGGCTACCATGGTTATTCCTAAGGACAAGAATTAACATGTTAAAAATTTAGATAAATTTTAACGTTTTGATTCTAGTGTGTGCCTATATGAAAACAATTTGGAGTTGCGGTTATCTCGACTCATTTTATGCATAAAATGGTTTTAGTGGAGTGTTTGGCAAATACCATGAGATAACCCAAATGCTCCTAATTCAATGTGGCTACATTTGAATATACCGGGAGTGCATATTAGTTATGCAATACCTTTAGTATTCAAGAGCATGCAAGTGATGAAAATTCTAACGTTTCTATTTGTATTAGCAATGAAAAATGTTTTCCTATAAGTGAGAAGCTTTTCAAAACTTTTGACATGGGGTGTTTGGTTGTTTGAATAAGGCCTTATATTTATTATCTATCAATTAGTGGGAAACATGATTTTGTTTATGCAATATGATAATGTAGTACCTAATTTGAATGACTAGTTATGCAATTTGCCAATTGAATTCATATTTGGTATAAAAGCATACATAAAACCCATGTAATGATTTGTGATAGTTTTGTGCATAAATAAGAATCCTAGACTCGAATTAAGAGATGAAATGTAGTTAGGATACTTACAATGATGTTATCTTGATGATTAGTGAGTGGGAAGATGACAATAATGAGCTTGGTTTAAGTTTTACGTTTTGGTAAAGTGGGTTGTGAGGAAGAAGATGTTATGTATAAAATTTGTTTTGTACATGAGACACCACGGACGAGACGGTACCAAATTTTGGTTCCGTCCGTGTTGTCGTTTGGTGCCGTGGCTCTGATGGCGAAACAAGACAAAATTGTTTTGGTTTGACTATTCTAATGTTTTAGGCTATGTTTATCCTACATGCTTGGTTCCATTAACCTAAACCAAGTCTAAGAAGATTAAAGGTTCTCGTTTAAGAGGTTTAGTAAAGATGTCGGCAATGTTGTCTTGGAGGATACTTTCTCGATTGAAATGTTTCCTTTTTGAACATTGTCATGAAGAAAGTGATAATGATTTCAATGTGCTTTATGCGAGCATGTTGAGCAGGATTCTTCTTTGAGATCGATGGCTCCTTTGTTGTCATAAAGTATCACAATGTCGTTGAGATGAATTCCGTAGTCTCGAGCTTGCTTCATCAAAGAGCTTGTTGACATGCTTTTTCGGTGAGGCGTATTCGGCCCGATGGTAGAGATGGCTAAAGCCGTTTGCTTCTTTGCAAACCATGAGGTGAGACAATGTCCAACAAAGTGCAAATACCACTTGTACTTTTCTATCGACATAATCACCGGCATGATCCGGTCGGCATACACTATGGTTTCTATACCCGTTCCTTTGGGATACCATAATCCTAAACACGTTGTTCCTTAATATATCTAAAATCCTTTTAATGCTTCTAAGTGTGATGCCTTTGGGTTTTCTTGAAAGCGAGCACATAGACAAACACTAAACATAATGTCGGGTCTACTAGCCGTAAGATAGAGTAGGCTACCAATCATTCCTCTATATTTAGTGTTATCTACGGATTCACCTTCTTCGTCCTTGGTGAGTTTAGTGTCCGATGACATGGGTGTTTTAGTTGGTTTGGAATCTTCAAGACCAAATTTCTTAAGCATGTCTTTTATATATTTAGATTGATTAAAGAAAATACCATCTTCTAGCTGTTTAATTTGAAGTCCTAGAAAGAAGTTTAACTCACCCATCATACTCATTTCAAACTCGTCATGCATGATTTTAGAGAAATCATTACATAGTTCTTGACAAGTTGATCCGAATATAATGTCATCAACGTATATTTGAACAATAATAATTTGCGATTCCTTTTTCTTAGTAAAAGAGTATTATCTACTAATCCCATAGTATATTTGTTATCAATAAGAAAAGTCTTAAGGCAGTCGTACCAAGCTTTAGGTGCTTGTTTAAGGCAGTATAATGCTTTCTTGAGTTTGAAGACATGATGTGGTTTCTCAAAGTCGGTAAAACCGGGAGGTTGAGCAACATACACTTCTTCGTTAATAAACCCATTAAGAAAAGCACTTTTAACATCCATTTGAAATAATTTAAAATCATAAGCACATGCATAAGCAAGTAATATTCTAATAGATTCAAGTCTAGCTACGGTGCATAAGTTTCATCATAGTCAATTCCTTCTTGTTGATTATAACCTTGTGCAACAAGCCTAGCTTTGTTTCTAGATACTATACCATTTTCGTCCATTTTGTTTGAAAGACCCATTTCGTTCCAATTATAGTTTGATCTTTGGGTTTTGGAACTAGTTTCCAAACATCATTTCTAACAATTGGTTTAATTCTTCTTGCATGGCCATTACCCATGATTCATCTTTTATTGCTTCATTTATGGTTTTGGTTCAATGGTGGATACAAAACAAAATGATTACTTTGATTTTGAGCTTGTGATCTTAAGGTTCTTTGATTAAGTTTTCCTATGACCTTTTCTAATGGATGACTTTTAGATTCTTTTATGTTGATAATTTCCTTATTTAATGGTTCATCTTCCTTGTTATTATCAATTTGACTTTCAATTATTTGACTTTCAACTAAGTCATCATCTACCAAAGGTGATGTCTTAGAGGAGGTGGACTTTCGTCAAATGTTATGTTCAACGATTCCTCGACTATCATTGTTTCTTTATTTAGGACAATGTAAGCTTTACTAGTTTGAGAGTAACCAAGAAATACACCTTCATAAGACTTTGGGTCAAACTTGGTGAGATAATCTTTAGTGTTAAGAATAAAGCATTTACAACCAAAGACTTTAAAATATCCTAATGTTGGCTTTTTACCTTTATAAAGTTCATATGGTGTTTTGTTTAGGAAAGGACGTATTAGGACTCTATTTAAAATATATGTAGAAGTGTCAGCGTTACACCAAAACTTTTGAGGAATGTTTTGTTCATTAAGCATTGTTCTACTCATTTCTTGAATTGTTCTATTTTTCGTTCTCTACTCCATTTGATTGCGGTGTTCGTGGGCGAAAAGTTATGTGTTATACCATTTGCATCACAAAGTTTCCAAATTGAGTTTCGTTGTCAAATTCACGACCATGATCCGTTCGGATCGACACAATTTGACACCTAGAAGATTTTGAATTTTCTTGCTAAGTATTTCAAATTTATCAAAAGCTTCATTTTGGTTTTCAAAATAATGTCCAAGTAAACCTTGAGTAATCATCTACTATGACCAAAGTGTATAAGTTGCCTCCATAGCTCCTTATAGCGGATGGTCCAAATAAGTCCATATGTAATAATTCTAGACACTTAGATGTGGACACCATATTTTTAGATTTGTGACTACTATGTGTTTGTTTACCAATTTTGCAAGCGTCACAAAAGTGTTGGTCATATTTTAGTTTTGGTAAATTTCTAACCAATTCTTTTGAAGATAGGTTTTGTATAAGTCTCATATTAGCGTGACCTAGCGTCTATGCCAAAGAGATGAGCTATCGTCTAATGTTGTTAGGCAAAGTTTGTCATTATATGTTTTATCTATTTTCATGGCGTATATGTTATTTTCCTAACTCCTTTAGCTATGGTGATACCATCTTTTAGTATTTTACTACCATTTTCATCAAATAGTACTTTATACTTTTTATCGCATAGTTGGCTAATACTAAGTAGATTAAATCTAACCTATCCACATGAGCAACATTTTCAATAGTTAGAGTTATGAGCAATCGTACCTTTGCCAATGATTTTGCTTTTGAGATTGCTACGAAAGTGACATTACCTCCGTCATACTCTTGGTATGATGAGAAGAGACTTTGTTGCCGTCATGTGTCGTGAGCATCCACTATCTTTTATCCATTCATCGGGTTCCAATCCAACTTTTAAGCATACCTAAAGCGAATAACTCAAACATTTGGTCCCCGATATCTCATGGGTCCGTTTGGGTTAAACATACCATTATTTGATTCATGTATGGAAATGATGGGTAAGGGTTCCATGGCATGTAATCGGGGTTTGATATGGTCTAGGAATGTTTTGATTCCAACCGTTGTGTTGGTAGTTAGGTTGAACGTTGTGGTTGCTCTTAGGAAAGGCGTTTGGCAAAGAGGTTTTATATCGTTGTTGAGTAGTTTTGATCTAAATTCATTTTAACAAGTCCTACTCGATATAATGGTGGTTTTAGTTTAACATTATCATTGGTTTTCTTTGTTATTTTAACAAATTGATGCGGTCCGTATTGCGAACATTACATTACTCTTTGAAGTACCAGCGGTACCCTTTTGCTGTGGACGGAACCCTTATTTTGGTTCCGTCGGTCCGTCTTTATCTTTTGGCGATTTTGATGAGAATGTTAGTCCTTTTCGACCGTTTTGTTTTGACTCTTTGAGATTAATACTTCATTAAAACCTAGCCCATTCTGTCTCACGGTGTTTTATGGTTTTAACTATTTCATCGGCAAGAGCGATGTTTTGTTAAACCTTTTAAACTTAGAATTATTTTCTATTAAAACTTCTTGTGTGAGCTTTAGTTTTCTATTTCAAGATTAAGCTCTTGACATGATTTACAATCATCGTCATTTGCTTTCCCTTTTCAAGACGTTTTGCTTTTCTTTTAACTCATATACCTCATTTCCAAAAACTCCTTTTGATTTTTAGAAATTTATTTTTAGTTATGATTTTTAGACTTAGCTCACACAATTGATTATATTGTTTTTGCAAGGTATCATCATCTATAGAAGAATAAGAAGAGTCGGAAAGTACCTCATTTGACTCATGTGCCATTAGGCGATCTCTTCCTTGCTTGATTCTTCATCGTCTTCACTATCACTCAAGCACCACTTACAAAAGCTCGTTGAGTTTTGCTTTTAGGTGGCTTGGGACATTCTCTATGAGATGACTTGCATCACCACATCTAAAACACTTTCTTTCACCTTTAATCTTCTTATCATCCCGATCTTTTGGAATGGCTTCTTTTCTTCTCGAGGTTGTCTTACAAACTTTCCTCTTCTTCTAAAGAACTTCTTAAAATCTCTAACGGCCATGGCATATTCCTCATCTTCACTATCAGACAAGATTCACCATCATCGCTTGATTCGCCTTTGCTTTAAAACAGCGGTTTGATCTTCTCCTTTCTTCCTTTGATGATTTCGAATCTTTCTCCATTACCATTTCGTGAACTTTGAGGTTGCCAATTAGCTCGTCTAGTGACATTATTGAGAGATCTTTTGATTCTTCAATAGCGGTCACTTTAGCTCTCCATTTGGGATGGAGTGCTCTAAGAAATTTCGACAAAGTTCTTACTACGAAAAGATTCGTCAAGTGCTTTAAGTGATGTAATGATAGTGTTAAAGCGAGCAAAGCCACAATCAATGGTTTCATCTTGAGGGATAACGAATTGTTCATATTGTTGAACAAGAAGATCAATTTTGTTATCCTTGACTTGTGAATTACCTTGATGTGTAACAATTAAAGATTCCCAAATATCTTTGGCGGTTTCACACATAAAATTCTTTCATATTCTTTTCTAGGTAAAGCATTGTAAAGCATCATTTTAGCTTCATTATTTTTAGCAACTAATTTCTTTTGTTCATCAACGGAAATATCCTTTGTTGTAGAACTAAAATCTCCTTTAACAATAATAAACCAAAGATCTATATCTTTTGATTTTACATATGTTTCAAAGCGGTTTTCAATAGATAAATCCATTGGTTTCAAAGAGTGGTGGTCTTTGCATAGATTGCCCTTCTTTAAAGTTTTGAGAATCCATGGATCGTTTCAAGTTTATAAAATACAAGTTATTTTAGAAATTCTTGAGCAACGAGGCTCTGGTACCAATTGTAGAAAACTAGAAGGGGTTGAATAGTTCTGGATTAAAAACTTTGTTTTGAAACTTATTGAAAGATCAATTGATATTGATCTTAAGTATATTAATGAAATATGCAAGCAATATGTAATAAGTAAGTAAGGAAAGAAATGATCAAACCACAACAAGTTGTTTATAGTGGTTGACCTACAAGGACTCTTTTTCCTTGCCTACTCCACTCCCGAGTCTCACTCGAGAGTTTAACTTCACTAGTCAACAAGCTCCTTTCACCGTGGAGAAAACCTTTACACTTAAACACACTATTTCCGACACTAAGCTAGATGTCGAGTTCTTTCCAAGGTACAACTACTCCCACACACAATGTATTTTGAGGACTAAAATACTAACCACTCACACTCACAAGATTATGATGGTTTGATACAACAATGAAGTATGGATCAACACTAGATCATACAACACTAAACAAACAAGACTTCCAACTTCTCGTTGAAGCTTGAATATGACTTGATCTTCTTTGCTACAAAGAGATCACTAATATGATATGAAAGCGAGTTAGAAAGGTTAGAGAGAAGATATGTATGAGAGTATGTTAGAAAGGGATGAGAAACTACTTGGCTTGGCATTGCTATTTATAGCCAATTTGGACGAGGGCGTCCACGGACCGCGGACCCCTAAAGGGTTCGCCCGTGTACCAAATTAGTACCGCTTGATCTGACGGTCAAGATATCAAATCTTGCCTAAAGTCAACTCTATCTAAGTAAGATTGTGCAAGATATGAAGAGTACAAATCTTCACAAAATATCTAATGGAATCTTCAATGATCTCCATGATGTAATACATGATGTCAAATGTTGTATTACTATTTATAGAAATATGCAAATGCTTAAGTAGTGTTTGGTTTTAAGAACCTAACACATTCTACAAACTACTATCATACATAATGATTAGAGTCATATCAAGATGTTACTAATCATAAATGTAAATGCTTGAATGATGAATATATTGTTTGAGAAAGCTTGTTTTAATATCTAATAAACTTGACAAGCTTTAAGCTTTTATAAATTAAATTTACTTTTGTCGTTAACAAAACTTAGGCAAAGATCAAAAATATAAATAACGTTTAATGACGATATTTGTATTAACACCTTCCACACATGACAGTCAACCAGCTCCATTCTCAACACAAAATGACAAAAACAACTTGACCTTATCTCTAATTCACTATCCTTCTCATGAATAATAAAAAACAATTGAACCTACATTTCTATTATTCATCACTCAAATTAACAACTACAACTGGTGACCAAATAAAAAACACATTCAATGTCCATTCATCATTCAAAACTACAATCAACGTCACACATCACACATTTATCAACACAATGAATAATCTAAAATTAATACTAAAAAAGTTAGAAGAGCTTATCGTAAGTAATAAAAATAATATATATATATATATATATATATATATATATATATATATATATATATATATATATATATATATATATATATATATATATATATATATATATATATATATATATATATATATAGTAGTGGATATAGAAGTAAATTAAAATAAGAATTAGTAAGAAGTGACCAAAACCACGTATTTGAGATGCAACGACTTGCATTAGATGCATTTCTATTTATATAGATGCAACATCTTGAGTTTCAAAGTTAATTTGATGTATAGATGGTGCAAATTGATTTTCATGATTTCGCGCGTCTGGAGGAACAAAAAAGAGAAATCATGAAATGCATCTAATATACGTATATGCATCTTATTAAAAGCTAAAAAACACGTTATGATACGTTGTAATGCATCTAAGATTATAGAGATGCATCTAATTTAGGTCGGTGCATCTCGGATTTACGTTTATAGTTCTTCTTATTCCTTCTTATTTTAAGTAATCTTCTTATTTGATCCTAACTCTCTCTCTCTCTCTCTCTCTCTCTCTCTCTCTCTCTCTATATATATATATATATATATATATATATATATATATATATATATATATATATATATATATATATATATATATATATATATATATATATATATATATATATATATGTAACATATATATAACAGATGCACATGATGTCATTAATCAGCCGAAATGCCACGTAATGCCACCTCTATGCCACGTTTTGCCAGTCAATGCCACGTAATGACACATAAGCAATTTTAAGTTTGGGTGCCACATATGCATGTGATTTAATTTAAAAAATGGACACAGGTGAGGTTCGAACCTGCATATGTATAATACTTTTCAAATTCCTCAAGTAATCAAACCAACTAGGCTAATGAATCTTTTGGTTACGTACTCCTAATCAGGATATATAATATTTTTATTTTTTCTGTATTTATCTTCTTGATTATATGTGGATATATTAGGAAAATATATATTGTGATATATTATAGGCCTATATTTAGGCCCGGTTAACAATTTGATTATATGCATGATTCTATAAAATTTTATCATAATCTGTAAGGTATATATAATATATTGTATCAGCATTACATACAAACGTAGTATACACAGATAGTTTATTAAAAGATGCAGCCAAAAAGACAATCGAAAAGGCTTACAAGAGCTAAAGATATTAAGAGTGGTGCTTCTGTTTCAAAAGGTATTATTGTGATATTTTATGTTTGTATTGTTTGTATTGTTTGTATTGTTTTTGTATTATTGTGATTCTTGTATTACTATTTGGCAAAACAGATTCACATACCAATAAGAAAGCTAAAACTAACGATGTTGAGGTATTGGAATCAGCCACATCAGGAAATCAAGAAACATGTATTGTAGTTATTTTGTACTGTTATTGTTTCCTCAATTATTTTTCATTAATATATATATTCATACAACCTGCATGTATTCTATGTATATGTTGTATGTTTTTGGATTTTTATTGTAGGAAGGTAACAAACATGTATTGTAGTTTTCAAATTTATTTATTTATTTTTTATTGGATTTGTTTTTTTTAATTAATACAAAATGTTTTCATTATATTTTAAACAACAGCTGATAAAAGTCGCAGTAAGAAATCAATTGCTATGGGTAAAACTACTTTTGAAAGAAATCCATCAGGAAGAAACTATCAAAGCCGTACGCGGAATGTGCCACCAGTATGTGAGGGTAATATGTTTTTATTATTGTGTAATTTATATTTTTATTTAAATAGAGGGTAATATGTTTTTATTATCGTGTAATTTATATTTTTATTTAAATATTACTTTCGATACGTTTGAATTAATTTAGAATCATGTATTGTTTGTTTATAAACTCTAGATGCTCCAATAAGCAATAAGACGTTACAACAGAGTTGTTCATCTTCTGCAACATGCCCATCAGCAAACACTCGATCGACGTTTATGTCTATGCCAATGGTAGAAAGCAACACACCTGGGAATCAGGCTCTAAAATATGGAAAGGAGTTGGAAGGTATTGTTAGTTTAATTGTGTTTGTTATGACAATTGTTTAGTAAATATTATATAATTTCCCAGTACCTAATAATGTGTAGGAAGAAACGGAAACTCAAAAATGAGTTTTGGTTATCAAACATCTTCTTTACGCCCCCAATAAAGTTCTGGAAAGACCAGAAGCACCATTCATGATTCTAATTTCAAGTATCAAGGTAATAGTTCTAGAGTGAATAACTCTAATCTAGGGAAATCTAAATTTGGTGAAAGAAATATTCAAAGGAAGAGTGCCAATTTCCAAAGCAGTTCACGAGGTATACATATTGTTTATTACTATTAATAATAGCATTGTTTATAAATATATTTACCAACAAATGTATGTGTAAATGTTTACAGGAGTAAACATACATGAACAACAAATAACTCCTTTAGAGAATGTCGATCCCATGATTACTAACATGGTAATAAAAGGGAGATGTATATCTATTTGGCATTCTCACAAGTTGAATGAAGAACATGATCCATATAGTTTGGATTTTGTTTTGCAAGATGCGGGGGTAAATTGAATTTATACGCGCATAATTTATACATATTGGAAAGTATTGATCATAGAATCTAACATTTGTAACTGTATAAACAGTCCAATCGAATCCAAGTATACATCAAAAAAGAGATGATGTTTAAATTTGAACCACTTTTACAAGAGGGCCAATGTTATATCATCTCAAGATTTGGAGTGGTGAAAATGGTGGTAGATTACCATTGTTACCACGTGTACAAAATTTGTTTCTACAAAGGATCGAAATGACCGAGTTGAGCAAATAGACGATAATTACGTTGGTTTTATTTATGAGCCATTCACTCAAATCTAGAATACAGATAACGAATATCATGAACATGATTGTGTAGGTATGTGTTGGTTGCTATAAAAATTTGTAATTTTATATTCAAAAGGTGATGTTTTAATCTTCTTTATTTTTCGTTATTGTTGGCAGATGTTATAGGAACAGTAGTAGCTATTGGGAAAATTGTATCCGTCAATAGCCATGGTGGCCGGAAGATCCGCAGGAGTGTTGTGATTGAAGATGTTCAGTATGTGTTATTCATATTTATTTACACAAAATATTATATTAATAGTGTTGTTATAATTTAAATAAACACATATCTATTTTAATCCACACAGGTCTCTCAGGATTGATTGTACATTTTGGGATAAATGGGCATTATTGTGGAATGATTATGAAGAGAAACTTGATCAACTTGGACATATAGACTTTCTATTGGTGTTGGGGAAAGTCAAATATTGGGATAGTAAGTTTTTTTTAATTGTTTTGTAAATTTAGAGCACCATACTCGCCATTAAAATAAGTATGATATGATTTAATTAAACTTACACATAACACAGATACGCCATCTATACATAACGCTTTATTTAGCACAAAGATTTTCATTAACAGGGATTTGTCGCTGTTGGTTTCATTCCGAAAAAGGTAATGTGAATAATACAAGTTTATATAAATAAGTACGTACTTTGTTAAAAGTTAATAAAATTCATACATAATACAGCTACGAATCGCAAGAGGGATATGACCCTAGGGAATTCAAGATTGAATCATATGACCAGGTCAACAATGTAGTTACACCAGCTGAATTCACGCAAGGATGTGTGAAAAGATTGGTAGGCATGATTCGCAGTATTGAACCGGTAACTTTGCAATTTTTACTCTGATTATTGATTTAGGTATTTCTGACTGAAACGTGTCATTGTTTAAACATCATCAAATTTTACCTAACATTAATAACAAAAACAGGATACATCATGTGTTGTTTACGCGACAGTTCACAGCATGCAGTATGAGAGTGGTTGGACTTACATTGGTTGCAAAGCATGCAATACAAATGTAACACCAATAACAGGAAAAGGAAGCTCCAGTTCAAACAATAAGAATCAGTTATGGCATTGCAGAACCCACGGAGAAACATACGCAGTTGCATCCATGTACGGAATATAGTGTGTTGAAATATATTGTTGACGTTGTAAGATGTTTTCAATAATCGTATTTTAAAATCAAAACAACTTAATCATTAATATATGTGCAGGTTCAAAATCATTGTTCGAATATTCGATGAAAGTGGATCCGCACAAGTGATTATATTTGACAAGAATGTCCATAGGATGATTGGGTTTTCAGCGTGGGAGATAATGGAGAAACAAGGCATGGATACAGATGAATATTTTCCAAATGAGCTGAATGCAATAATAGGGAAATCGTATTTGTTCAAAATCAAATACACCGAATTTAACCATAGCAATAACATGCATATATATCGAAGTGAGAAAGTCACGGAAGATGCAGAAATAATCAATCACTTCAAAGACGATTTCCTAATTGATGAGGTTTAACATATTCTTTGGAAAATAAACTAAATGAAATGGTTATAATTACAATATAATTGTCACTTTTGGAATATTATTTAAAAAAATAACATTCTATTATATTTTACAAAACAGGATTCTGACGATGAGTTGCAAGGAGCTGAAAATGAATTAGAAGATTTAGAATTAGAAAATGAAGATGCAACAGAAGACGCACATATTAGTTAAGAAAAGTCAGCATGTGAAGAAGATGTAGTAGATGAAGATGAAATTGTTAATAAAAATTGGATTACAACAACGAAGAAGCATTAGATGGTTTATATGATTTTCAAGGTGACGTGGATACACACGAGTTTGCCACAAAAGATCTGAAGATGAATTTACAACAACGATTTCGAATGAAAATGAGGTATGATACATTATGTTTTTTTTTTTAAACTATGACACAAAGAATTACCATGAGTTTAAATCTAAATATGTGAATCTATTGACTAATACTTTTATAGGATGGGAAAAATCATAATGCAACTCCTGATAAGAAAAGACCTCACTCGGCAATAGATCTATTAGAAAGTAGAATAGAAGATGAGAATGAAGAAAACAATTTAGCAAAAAGAATTGTACCAAACAATTTGGAGCAGTGTATTTAATTATCTTCACCAAAACATGTTTTGAATATTGTTTAAGCGATTTTCTTATGGATTATTTTTAAATATTGGATATTATTTGCTTCCGGATTTATGTTGAAAACATTTGTTAAAAGTTTATTTCATATATATTGATTGTTGGTATAGATGATGTTGTTGTGTCACTCCAACAATATTGGCAATTGTATTTACAATCCTGCTATATGAAATTCACAATTTCAAAGCATTCTATTTAGTTGTATTTACAATCCTGCTGTATCAAATGTTGACATAAGATTAACCAAAACATATTTAAGTTGCATAATATCAAAAACAACCTTAAATTGTCACCATTTATAAGCATATACACACCAACTACTAAAAGTTTCATCATGTCAACAAATATAAGCGTCTAACCAAAAAAACAACATTAAAATGTCATTCATGAAACGTATCCTTTTTCCTAACAAACATGGAAAACAGGATACTCTAAATCATCTTCAGAATTTATACTCATAAACTTAAATCTTATCATCTTTCCATACTCAAACAAACAATCTTCAAAAAAATGGCTCCAGTCACCTAATGCATTCACGTGATTAACTCGGTATGGATTTTCTCTATGATAATCAACCTTAATTCGCATCATGTATTCTACTGCATCATTCCTAAACAGTGCAGCTTGATAAAAATGCAAAGGATGATTAACAAGGAAATCAGCGAATAGCCTCGTTGTTGTTTAACATATATATATATATATATATATATATCAATTATAGACTAAAATACATCGTTGGTCCCTATACTTGGCAAGGTGCATCGTTATGGGACAAAACCCGGCCTTTTCATCGCTATAGGTCCAAACCTTGGCCATTAAATGCCAGAATCGTCCCTTGACCAGGATTGGGACAATCAAACTGATTTTCTTCAAGGGTATTATAGACCATTCACTTTTTTGACCCAACCTAGTTAAAATGTAACCCAACCTTCAACCATATATGTATCGCTACGACCAAGAGTGAACCCTAAAATACAATCAACAGATATTATACCCAAAGCAAAAAGAAAAACAATAATGGCACAAAACGATAAGGGAAAGGATTTGTTGAGTTCGTTGAGGAAAGCAGACTGCCCAAATGGAAAACGTTTGGGTGTTAAGAAGGAGAAGGAAGAGGATGACATCTTGTTATCAAAGTTTAACGATTTGGGAGAAAGGATTAAAAATCTGGAAATTTTGTTTAAATATCTTAAGGAAAGGAAGGAAAAGAAGGAAAACGATGATAGGGAGAGTTGTGGGTCTAGCTAAGTGTATGTTTAGATGATAGTAAACATTAAATCGATGAATAAAATTTTGTGTTCTTATTTAAGTAATTGTGTTTGAAATCGTTTTGCATTTCTTAATAGGTTTGACTTACCCAAGTCATCCCACAATAGTAAGTTACAATTTGTTGGTTTTCATAAGTTTGTTTGACTTTGGTAAGTCAAAATTCAAGATGTTACAATACACCATTGTCAATACATTGTTGTTTATGCTAAAGCGTTTGCATTTTCAACCCGTGTTTGAAACCACGCCTCTAATTTTTCTCGACACGGGGTGTTTGGTTTTCTTTGAACAACTTTTTTCGATAAAAGGGCCGTTTGGTTTTCTTTGTAACAACTTTTGCGATAAAAGGGCCGTTTGGTTTAGTGATACAAGCGGATGTTTGTTGATACATTATGATTTAGTGCTAAAGTATTTGCATTTTCACCACATCTTTTAAACCATTGCCTTTGCTTTTCTTGATACAAGGGGTGTTTGGTTTTCTCGATTAAAGTTTTCTTGACATAAGGGCCTGTTTGGTTTTCTTGATACAAGGTCATGTTTGGTTATCTTGATATAAGGCGATGTTTGGTTTTGTTGATACTAATTACACTAAAATACACCCAATATCACAATACAAGAACAGATTAAACAACACATAACCCAAATGATATTTTATCATTAATAAAGTCTATTAAACATCATAACCAACTACATCAAATCTAATTTACATACCCTTTTAGCAACCTATATTCCCAAAACTATCACCCAAAGACCGCCTTTATCTACCCCATGGAAAACCAAAAATTCGGGCATTATGTTCACCATTTTCTTAACAAACTCTTGGTTGAACCGAATACCTTCATCTGCTTGACCAACAATCTGTATGAGTTGGGCGAGTTGGTTTGTGTGCCTCGATCGATTTTGGTTAGCGCATCCACACGATCAAGCGCAATTCCACGAGGTCCCGAGCTTGATTCTCTTCTATCGACTCCCTACGCTTGATGATTCTGCCTTCGATGTTGGATGCATCAAGAACTAGCTTCCTCGAATCCCTTCTTGGGCACCTCTTCTTCAAACCAGATAGCCATACGATCATTCAAATTTGGGAATCAAGAACCTCCATGAGTTCGCTTAAAATGGGAAATCTGCCATTGGAAAATTGTTTGTGTGTGGAAAAAGTGGTAGATGAGTTTATCGTTTAGTGTGCACTAGTTAATATCGTCTCCGGTAAGAGACGGTCAAGGGTCTAATAATCACTTTTTTTTCACACTCGGCCCCTGAATTTGTCTTGGTTGCCGTTGTCATACTTAAAACTCCGGCCCAATAATCACTTTAGAATACACAATTGGTCCCTCAAGTTGCCAACTTACGTAAAACCATTAGAAGTTTGACTTTGTTATTATCAAACTTATAAAACATATCAAATTATCAATTCACTCCAAAACAAATATTGAGTAATGGTTTTGCAATATTGACTTTACAAAGTCAAATACCATTCTATATATTATTGAACATTCCACTAGCCATCCTTATCATCAAACTTCAAATACCATTCGCCTTTTGCACTTAATCTTCCAAAGGTTTTCAATCCTTCCGACATTACGACTCGCTCACGCTAACACATTCACCATTTTCAAGTATTGACTAACTAAAGTAAACCTGAAATGCGCTTTACTTGCTACAATCAAATTAAAATGCTAAATGAAAGTTTGACTTTTGAATGTCAAACTTTCATCACCTACAATATGCACAAACAACAACATATGAACAATCTAATTTAAGCAAACCATATAAACAATTCTTGTACAAAATTATCAAAACTATTTTGCAATATTAATTGTCCATGGGTATTCAACCCAAACTTAAACTACAACCAATAAAGAAATCTACCACGGCCGTGGGGAAGCTCGGTGGAGTTTCAACAGCTTCCTAGCCAACTCCCGTTGTTCCGGTATTTTCATTCCCATCATGACTCCTATCGCTTTGCTCGATATTGATTGTCTTTAGCGACCGGAACACGCAAGTATACACTTTATTCAAGTTATTTCATGCTCTGCTCGGGAAAAGCTCAAACACCACCGTCAGTAGTTGGCCATGGTGAATGTGTTTGTGTCTACAACAATGGAAATATTTTGCAAAGGTAGATCACTAAGCGTGTTTGCACTGAAAAATCAAATAGTGTTGAGATACACAAACATGGCAATTTAGGAATGTTTTATTTGATACATATGCATTACAACATTACACTTACTCGGTATCCAGCATTTTCAAATTCGAGATGACCAAATCATTACAATGGTGAACGCTACCATAACACTATTCCCAAAATCGACATCGGACGATTTTAAGGTTAATCGAGGAAACAAAGGCACCTTCATCCTAGGATTAGCTTCATGTATCAACTACAAGAAGTTTTCTGATTAAATTTCATTATTGTTACACATCTCTATAACATTGTTAAATTATAAGTTGTAAACTCGAAATTGTTCTTACCATGCAATCACCAAAATCCAATGTAAGGGTCTCAAGATTTTGAAGTCTTGTCAAGTGAAAGATATCGGATGTTGTGATTGTCGTCACAACATTATAACGACCTAATGACAAATGTAACTTCTTCAAATTCCCAAGTTTTGAAATATCCCATAGTCTCATCTCGTTTGTACTTGGGCGATTCATTTTAAGAGACTCAAGTGAGGACAACCAACAATAAAGTCCCAAATCAGTCCGCTTAGAAAATTGACATGAATCAATTCTAAGCTCGAGATTTGGAAAGCCATGAAAATATTCCAAAGTAGCCATACCACAAACATGAAGTACGGATGTTTCAACTCACTACGAGAGTAAAGTTGGGTTGGGAACATAATCGGGTCACCATACCGCTTTGTAATAATCACTCCTCAATTCCATTGTCACCAAAAACAAGAGCCACTCATGAATGCATTCATAATGAAAGTTGTCTATTCCAATAATTGAACTTGGCTCTACAAATAAGACAAACTTTCTTATTGGACCCATGTCGATTTAAGAATCTAGTAACAAGCCTCCCATCAAACTCGTATGTTAAATAATAAAAGAAATCTTCATCAAGTATGACATCGGTGAGCAAAGTCCACTTAGACCTCCAGCTTCGCTAAACTAGAGGTTCTCACCGCTTCTAACAAAGGCAATGATTCAAATGTTAGTGATCGCTTCATCCGCATGTTGGTAAAACGATCGATCGACATGGTTTTGTTGGAAGTTGGGTTGGTCTTTTGATTTGGAAATGAGGATTTATATTCTTGATTTCGATTTGCGCTTTATCGCTTTTGGATAATGTTGTTTTATGTGATTGGTAAAGTTGTTTGTTGGGTGGGTGTATTGGTTCCCATGAAATTAAATGCAAGCGTATCGTGGAAGAAACGCTAGTAGCCATACTCACAACTGGTCCCTGGGTATAAGGTTGGGTCAAAAAAGTGATTGGTCTATAATACCCTCGAAGGAAATCGGTTTGACTGTCCCAATCCTGGTCAAGTGACGATTCTGGCATTTAATGGCCAAGGTTTGGACCGATGGCGATGAAAAGGCCGGGTTTTGTCCCATAACGATGCACCTTGCCAAGTATAGGGACCAACGGTGTATTTTAGTCTCAATTATATTGTAAATGCATAGGAAAAAAAAAAAAAAACTCATAACTTACAAGTCGAGAAAACGCCAGAATTTCAGAAGATCTTTTGTAAAAGACATCAGTTGTCTCACCAAAATGATCAAAGTGACCAAACCATTGGCAAATGTGATGCATTCGCTCATCCCCTGTTTCAAATATATAAAAGTAAATCTTAAAGATATATGTTAAAACATATTATACCTTAAAATTAATGATATCAATCGAATAAGATTATGAGATTACTGAATAACAAACAAAAAACACATAAACATCTAGATATACAACTTGCATCCTGATCATCAAGATCATGTTGTGGAAAAAACAACTGTGTAACACCCATAAAACCGCCCTTGTATCTTTGCTCTACCATCAACACCAAACACGCTTATATTCAATTTGTGATTTTCCAAATTAGTAAAAACAATAACATCCCCAAACTCAATATTGGAATATTGAAGAGCAGCCAACCACATTTGCTCATCCATAACATACACAACATTATCAACATGACCTCCTTCATGTACAAAATTTACATCCACATTAAACTCTATTCCTTCAACAACAACAACGATGGTAAAAAAACACTTATTGGTAAAAAAACGTAAACAAAAATATGTAATTCTTATAAATATATAAATCAAATCACATGTGGAATATGAGGGTATGGCAGCCTATAACTCTTAAACCTTATATGATGACTTTCTACATCAGCATATTCCTCAACTTCCAACCCATGGGAATCATAGCCAGTAACCTAAAAAGAGTCGTCACCTTCTTGAACAAAGTGTATCATGTGAACATCCGTATACAAATTTTCATGAACAAATTCTACCCATTTGTTACCTACAATCCTAATGGGACCTCCAACTGGGGCAACAATCCTTACTTTTTTCCGTTGTCTTTGAACCCCAGTTAAATATAAATGCCGATTCCCATTAAAGACAAGTTCAGAAAATACTTGAGGAAGCTCAAGAAACCTGTGGTACAGATATGTTTGGTCGCACCACAAACTCAATTGGCATGATTACCTTATAAAAAGCAATTACAAAAATATTAAAACTCTACTAATTTTATAAATAAGAAAGAACATTAAACGCAACAAACATGTACAAAGTTATACGCAAAAATAAATATATACCAACAATGGTAAAATCAAACAAATATGTCCAAATAACAACATTTCTAAGGTGAATATAGTAACAAATTATAGGAAACAACCAGTGAGTATAAATCATTGTGCAATTAAACTTAGGGTTTTGACTTTCTACTAAACCTGGCAATTTCAAAGCAGAATATGATAACCAAGACTCAAATACTATTTCGCCTAATTGAAAACGTAGAATGCTCACAAAAGGACCAATAATATTTGGTCCAATCAAACTTAACACAATAACATTTTATCAATAGAATAATAAAAACAAAACAACACCAACTGCGAAACAAATGCATAGAACTATAACTATAGAATATGAAACAATCATGAAGAACCAGCTGCATTACCTGTTTTAAGTAGATGATCGGAAAAAAACAAGCCTCAAATTAATGTTGATGATTCAGATAAACAGACAAGTTGGCCACTATTAAGTACAGTAACTTATGTAGGAGTATTTGATATGTGTGTAGTGTCAGCAACTAAAAAGTGTATATAGTAAGTTATGTATTATTTAATATGTTTTTATTGTTGGTTATTACAAAGTGACAAAAAATCCAATATAGATTTTGGACTATTAAATATCAAACAAATAAAACATAAACTAAACAAAGCCCAATACATGTTAAATATTATAATTCATTGAGCCAAGTTTTATAGTTATAGATCTTACAAACAGCCCAAATGACATTTACAAAACTGATTCATCACACTCAAAAAATTATAGCCCAAACAGTAACCAAGCTACTTACATGAAAAACATAACATTTGAATATACAATGTAATGACATGCAAGAAATGTAATTGATTATTTTTGAACATAATGTAATTGATTATTAACAACAAAATAACCAACAAATTAGGCAACAGAATGCGAAAACATATTACCTAAAAATATCATTTAGTAATCTACCATAGAAGCATATACAAAAGATACTAATTCAGATACATTATAATTACATGGAATAGTTAGTCATATAAACAAAAAGCATACCAAATGTAAACCCATAATAACCCACAAGTAATTGTTTTAAGTTAAACAGACATTAGACAATGGGAATATCATTCAACTGTCATAACAACATCCCCTCTGCTTTTCAATACTTCAACATCTAATGTAAACTTGAGAATCTGGTTCTCATCAACCCCCAGTTCCTTCAAGATCGATTTCCATTCTCCAAGCATAACAACATGGTCATCAAACTCCTTGACTCTTAATTTGTCAATATACTTCCGAAAGACAACGTCCTTCTCAAATGAGGAATTCAAATGACACAATATGGCCTTTGTTGTATTGTCTGGACCAGAAAAGTTGTACAGCTTATGTCGGCGAACAAAACCAGCTGGAACTGTCTGTTCAAATGTATACAACACACAATCATAAATTTAAACAAAACAAAAAGATATATAAAAACAATATACACATCAAGTATAAACTTACGACATAACCCTTCAAACCAGTTGAACCAATCTTCTTAAAAAAACAGCACCCATCATCATCAGAGTTGTTTGATAAACATATATTACCTTTGCTTGAACTCCCGTGCTCCTAAAAATATATAAATAAATGAAATAACAAAACACATATATAAAAGAAAAAAAACAAACTTTTAAATACCTTCAAGAAACTCTTGCCAACATGAGTTTTTCTTGTCCTTTTAGAAGATGGAACACCCTGCTCATGCTCAACATACTTCTCAGAAACACAGGTAACATCATCTTCTACTTTTACAGGCAATTCACAAATCAGACCCTACAATAATTTAGCATGCGAATATAATGATTATAAAAACACTATGAAAAATAAACTATATGAAAAAATATAAATATCTAAATATACTAACCAGCTCAAACACATGGGCATTGAAAGCAGAACTTTGATTCCTAGCAGCCTTAACACGAGCTTTATTCCAAAACTCAGAATCTAAATACACAATTATATATCAAAATAAAAAAAATACATGTACACACTAGGAAATAAAATATTTCATAAAAAATATCAGCAATAATATTAATAATAATAATAATACTAACAATGAAACTAAAAAAATAATAATATTAAAAAGGGCGGGAAAACAACTTAATAATGGCGGAAAAACAACTTACGTTCAAATAGGGGATCTTCACAAAAGCCATTAACATCATGGATAGTAAGAATAAAATTATGACCAGCAAGAAAATACAGAACAAACGTTTGAGTGCCATCGATCATATGTTTTTTGCAGAACTGTTCCCATTGAAACCCAAAAAAACCACATGCTTCATCACCATCAAATTCCAACAAAACCCTCATCCAACCATCACACGTCCTAACACTATACAAAGTGTTAATACAAATAAGCCGTAAAAACGTTTATTTATATTTTACGATCTTCTAATGTTTTGTCGATAACAAACGTAAAATCATTTTAACGAAACAAATAGAATATGTAAATAGTTTGAGTCAATAGTTTCCTAACACACTTACGTTTTCACATAAAACACTAAAACAAGTATAAGTGATTTTATGATTTAGATACATATGTACAACAACTAGTGTTTACATATTGGGTTAACATATACTTAAACTAAGTATACTAAAATGGGTAAAAACAAGTATATACTAAAATGGGTAAAAACAAGTATATACTAAATGGTTAAAAACTAGCAAATGGTAATGACCCATAACCCATGGTTTTATATATACCACTTAACCAAGTTCAGTGTATCTAGAAAGAAAACCATGGATCAACCCATAACCCATGACTCATGACCCATAACCAAAAATACCCATGGGCAAAGATGAGCGTCCCACGGATCCCTAGCTTTGTGCTAGCCGGATCCCTTGTGGGAGGGATCCTCTATAAATAGAGAGCCATTTCTTCCTTTCTACTCATCACTTTACACACATACTTCCCCAAGTATTATATCCCTCTAACCTCAGATCCAAGTGATCTATGTAGTTTGTCTTTTGTTTTTGTGTGATTCTCTAGGTTCCTCTTAAAGGCGAGATCACCATTCTTGAAGACGAGCAAGCTCAAGTCCATGAGTTGCCATGGCTTCGTCATCATCAAGACAACTAAGGTTCTCTTGTTGATAGTTCTTTCTTCCTCTGTAGATGTTGGATTAAATGCATTAGTGAAGGATGCCGAAAGTGTCAAGACAAAAGCATTAGTGAAAGGTGCTTATCGTCCGTGTCAAAAGCATTAGTGAAGAATGCTAAAGGTGTCAAGACGAAGGCATTAGTGAAGGGTGCCAAGCGTTGTGTCAAAGGCATTAGTGAAGGATGCCTAAGAATCAAATCAAGTGCCATTTGGGAAGAATGCCTAGGTCGTATAATCGATGAGGTGCATCGTTATACATATAAGTATTTGTTTGTTTCCAAGGATGGTGATATCCTTGATGGTGTTGTAACAAGGAGTGGATCTCCCTGATATTAGGTGTTGTGTTGTGAAGGGTAGTAGTTCCTCCATAGTAATGGAACTAGGTGCTTAGCCTAGTACCTAATAAAGGGTAGGCGACGTTATGATAGGATTAGTTCTCCTTGGTGTGAAAGAACTTGAGGTTAGCCTAGCAATCGTATAAAGGGCGGCGAGTTGTGTTAGGTGTGGTTCGCCTTGGTGTGAAGAAACTCGGTATTTAGCTTTGTACCGAGAAAAAGGTTAAGCGGCGTTGTGAAGGCTTCTCCGCCATAAGGAGTTGGTGTAGTGTTTACGAACTCTCGAGTAGGTGACTCGGGGAGTGGAGTAGGGCAAGGAAGGTGTCCTTATAGCCGAACCACTATAAATACTTGTGTCGTGGTGATGTGCTTCTTACTCTTTATCTTTCATTACACGTTTATATATCTATCTATCAACGTCCAACATAAACAACCAAATAGATTGACATAAGTCGATCTAAATATTTAAAAGGAAGTTTTAAATTGGTAAAACTATTCAACCCCCCCTACTAGTTTTCCACACAAAGTCTTATTCTTAAAGACATACTCTTTAAACAAACTTTTTGGCACCGACTGCAAACAAAAAACGAGTAGATTATATATTTAGATTAACAAGAATTGCAAAAACAAAATATAACAACCATTCAACAAAACTAAACCAAATACATAATGTACCTATCTGGACAAACTCATTTCCGTACTCTTTGTAACACAACTACCCAATTTATGACCACCTTCTATGTTAAGGAAACCATAACCATTATTACCATGCTCGTCAAAATGACTCAATAGAACATACTGAGCATTTCTTACATCGAATAAAATACTCCAACCATGCTTAATCTTACTTTCTTCAACATATTTTTCCCATTGATCACCATATATCATGCCAAAAAGACCATCCACATAACGAATCTTAAAATCATAAACATTATTCACAAACTTTGCAAACAACCATTCGCAGCTTCTACGATCAGTTAGCTCAAACAACTTTAGTGGCACTTTGATACCATTTTCATCACCATTTTTAAATGTAACTAAAAACGACATCTGTAACGTATAACAAATATATTATTATTCATACTACATGAACACAAAAACCAAACTCAACTACATTGTTCAGCATATATCATGCCCAAATCACCATCAACATCACGAATCTTAAATCATAAACGTTATTCACAAACTTCGATTAGCTCAAACAACTTTAGTGGGACTTTGATACCATTCTCATAACCATTTTTAAATATAACTAAAAACGACATATGTAACGTTTAACAAACATAAAATTATTCACAAGAATATAAATAATACTATCAATTACAGTTAGTACACAATTCATAATAACTTTTATACCATTCACAACAACAGCTGCAAACTCTATTTAAAAAACATTTGTATGTTTAAAAAAACAACCGAAAACCATAATATGTACATAAACACAACCACCAGACACAAACACAATAAAAAACTTCATAAAAATAACATAAATAAACTTACGTAACAAAAAACACACAATAACACAAGCTAAAGAATAAAATGTCGCTCATGCGCTTCATCATATGCTATTTAACAAATGTAGTTAAAACTTAAATTTGATATTAAATACATAATAAATAGATCAAACACACTACAAAAAATGCATGGGAACACAGAATAAAAAGTATATATAAACTACAAACAAATAAAATACTTTCACACTAATACTCTGATTTCAATAATCCAACACAAATAAGGCACAATAATTGGGGGTTTTACAAATTAACAACAATAAACCATGCAATAATTAACAACAAAAAAAAGGAAACATAATAAAAAACAAATTTAAGCTTTAATTAAACTAATGCATACTAATCAAAATCAATCTTGGTAAAGAAACTAACATTGTATATTCACAAAAATAACAACTGGATTCGTGGAGTTGTTTTGCAGTAAATAACACACAATAATTGGGCGGTTTTACAAATTAGCAACAATAAACCATGCAATAACAAACAAAACATATACATCAAACAACATATACCAAGAAACACATACATAATATTAAATCAAAACATGCAGTCTAAAAAGTTCGTTTTTAACACCAAAAAAAAAGGAAACTTAATAATAAACAAATTTCAACTTTAATTAGACTAATGCAGACTAATCAAAATCAATCTTGGTAAAGAAACTAACATTGTATATTGGCGAAAAGAACAACTGGATTCGTAGAGTTGTTTTGCACTTCATGATCCTAGGAAGTTCAATAGTTTAGAGTAATACTTATCAGAAGTACAAATATAATAATATCTTAATACAAATTAGGTGTACACAATATAATAATAACTAAATATGAAAACACTACAATATTAATTAAACAATAAAAAACTATAAACCAAAAATATAACAACAAATCATTAAAAAAAATGTTATAAATTGATATTAAAATATCTTAATACAAAACTGAAAAATAAGTATTTAAAAAAAAACATAACATTAATCATCCCGAAAAAAATCTAAATCAATCATATAGTCATCATCAATACCATGCCCCGAAGCCTGCATCTGCTCAACTAATGTTGTTACTTTAACCAATTTTGATAAAAGTTTTTCATGTCACGAACGCTGATTAGTCGATTGCCAAAATAAGACTTTAACCCATCAACAAGCGTTCCAACATCATTTACACCTGCAAATGACATTAAAACGACTAATTACTTAAAAACAAAACGATAATATTAAAAAACATACACAAAATAAATACCTTCATTATTTGGTTCCTTACTTTCACTATCTTTGAAAACAATTTCGTTTGATGAAGATTTATCATCCATACATAAAAGTTATAAAAAAATACGACACAAAGTAACAATTGTTAATATTTGTAACAAATAATATCAAAACCCCTATAAACAAAAACCGGGCTTGGGCCTTTTAACCTAACCTATTTTAAAACAAAAATACAATATGAAAATTATATTAAGAAATTCAATTTAAACCCAAAAAAACCCTAACCAGTATTGGGCCTAATAACCAATATTGGGCCTAATAACCAAACATATTTTACAAACAAAAAAAAACAATACATATTTTAAAAATAAAAAAAACGCTTATTTACAAAAAAAAATAATAAAAATAAAATAAAAATAAAAAAAAACCCTACTATATGAAAAGATTATAAAATACAAACATGTGCAAAATTGTTTACGATAGTTTTATTTAGGATATAATGTTCATGTACAAAAATTTAACAACGCAATAATAAAACCATATCACAATTAAAAAGCCAAATGACTAAATTACACTAAATAAACAAGCAATAAATCACAAGTCGTTGCATTTTAAACGGTATATATATATATATATATATATATATATATATATATATATATATATATATATATATATATATATATATATATATATATATATATATATATATATATATGACAATTGTGTGTCAATTAGAAGAAATTATGTGCAAGTGTGTCAAAATATTTAGTGAAAAAAATCGTATGTGTGTCAATAATACGTCAATTATGTGTCAATTACAATAAGTTTTGTGCAAGTGTGCCAACATATAGAGTTATGTGTCAAAAGTGTCATTAATACCTCAAATTAATATCATTAATGCACCAATTTAATCTCATAATCCTATGGCTAGAATTTCTTCCTATACTTTTTACCATTAGTGACTTTTCACAATAACCATACTCTAGGGATTGGATCATTTAAAAAGTCCATCTCAAGAGAAAAGTGTACAAATCACCCCCTCCTCCTCCCCCTCCTTTTTTTTCCCAACTCAAGGGCCTTATTGTAACTTCTTTTATTTTATAAGGTTTTTTTCGTAACTTTTTACAAATTCCCGGATTCATCATATATAATTTCTATTCTTCTTTCATTTCTTCTTTTCTTCTTTCTCTGATTCCACGTTCCATTTCTTTTTCTCTCATTTTTTTCCAGGTTATTCACATATTCTTCCGATCAACATAATAAACACGTTAAGTTATCACAATGACTAAATCCTATCGTTCTACTTCTCAAATCGTCGAATAAAGTAAGTTTCTTGACTTATTTCGATTATATTTTTGTTAGTTTTGTTATCTAAGATTAAATATAAAGCTGATATACGTGTCTATTAAAGTTTATATGTACTGATTATCATTTTGTATGAGTTATGCTTTTGTTTTATGAGTTTTGATTTGGTAATCAGCATGTTTTTTCATCGATGAATCGATTTTAAGATTTTGTGACATGATGCACTATATAGATTAGTTATTTGAAGCAAATTAAGAAAAGAAGATTTTGAAACATCTTTACAAAAAACTGCACACAAGGTGTTTGATAAAATGCCTAAATGATATTTCATAACTGTGATGCACTGATTTTGTCATCATAGTAACTTAAGGTATATACCAATAGCAAAAGTGTTTCTTATCAACTAAAAATGGCGGGTGCATTTAAGAAGATTGTGAGTTCTTACAAAATTAAATCACAATTTTATTGCCCCTAGTTCTGCCTTTAATTTTATATGATCAAGAGTCGAGAAGTTTGTTTTTTGATTTTGGTAGTAAATAATGAATGTTTATTGTATTTAGATGAGAAGAAAGTTAGAGTTTGTGAAATAGCAGGAGAGATTGATGAGGCTAAGGGTTTGGTAATGCGTAAACCTTTGCTACTTCATGATTTTCTTTGTCGTGATTATTGGTTATGTGGGTTGTTTATTAGATTGTTGCTTGTTGCTATAGATACGTAAGATGGAACTTGAGGCAAGGAGTTTGACGAATGATGTGAAGGCTAAAGTGGTTGTGAAGTTAGGCGAGTATGGAAGTGATGTTAATAAATTGGAAGCTAAATTTGAAAATTTCTCCTGTGTAGTGCTACTCAATCTATGGTATGAAACACACTACTACACAAACTGGTTTTACCCACGAAACTTTACACTGAAACTAACTGTGGAAATTTCACGGAATACCAACAAATTACACACCAAATTGTTGACAAAATTTAGTGGAAATATGTAGTAATTTTCCACGGATTTCCACTATTTAGACACTAAATTGTTGACCAAGTTTTTGTGAAATCGTCACAAGTTCCACGATTTGCGACAAAATTCACACTATTTGTGTTGATTAAAATTCGATGGGAAACTTGTCGCAAATATCACACATAATAGCCACAACCAAAGTCTATGGCAAATTTTAGCTACATTACTCACGGATTTCACACGGTCTTATCTGATGAAATAACTATGTAATTGGCATGTGGGAAATTCATGGGAAACTAGCCGTGATTTGCCACAAAATGTATTTTTTGTCATGAATATTTATACGTATATGTTTTGTATGTCCTTTTATGACTTTTATTGTATCTTTAGATGTTTTTATGTAGGTATACTGACGTATATATGTGTGAACGTGTAACTATATCAAAAATTTAAAGAAAACAATTATATACGTAGAAAAGTCGTCGGTAATTTCCTCAGATTATCCACCAATGTGATAAATCATGGGAAATATGTTATAATACCATGCCAGTTTCTCACAAAATATCGTTTTTATGTTTTGTGTATGTTTAAACATTCTCACAACACTTAGTATGTCTTCGTATGTGTTTTTAGTTTCATATTATCGTGTTTTCATTAATGTAACTATTTATGTGAGTATCACAAGTTTATGTATAGGTTAAGGTATAACCTTTTGTATAACAAATCCTTGTATATTTGTGGATACCTACACGTATATGTTCCGTATGTTTGTTTATGACCTTCATTGTGTATATATATGTTTTGTATGTAGGAATATGGACGTTTGTAATGCGTGAGCGTGTAACTAAAGAAAAAAAAAAGAAAAGCGATCATGTTTGTGGGAAAGTCGTCGGTAATTTCCCGGATTACCCACCGATTTCGTGTCGTGGGAAATTTGTGTGTAAATACCGCGGACTTCCCACAAAATTACCGTCTTTATGTTTATGTATACTTACACATTACCACATTACTTAGTATGTCTTTAATGTGTTTTATTTTCATATTATGTGTGTGTTTATTAGCGCAACTATTTATGTAAGTATCACAAGTGTATGTGTAGGTTTAGGTATAACCTTTTATGTAACAAACCATTGTATATGTGTGGATATCTACATTATATGTTCAATATATTCTTTTATTACCTTCATTCTATTTATATATGTTGTGTTTGTAGGTATACTGAGACGTGTATACACGTGAACATGTAATTATGTAAAAACTAAAAGAAACGATCATGTTTGTAGGAAAGTTGTAGGTAATTTCCTCTGATTACCTACTAATTTGATAAACGTGGGAAATATGTGTGAAAATACCCACCAATTTCCCACAAAATACCGTTTTATAGTATAGATAGATTGACTTTTATTTAAGGAAAAGAAAATTGTTTTCAATCTTAACTTATTTTGCTATAATGATAAAGAAACAACCGATGCTTTAAAACCGGTTCGACCGTCGGGGTTAACCGTTGAACGGTTCCGACTAAAAAAGGGTCATATTAAACCAGACTATTAATTCTTGAAACCCAATTAGACCCGTCGGGTTTTAAGTGACTCGGGTCAACCCGATTCTTGAAACCCGCCAAGTTTTGTTTTTTCATGTTTTTTTATAAATAAAATAAGTTAATTATATATATTTGTGACGTAATTTTATTTTTACACGTTATCTTTGTTGTTAAATGTTTTTTAGGCCCAATATATATATTAGTCATGATTTATATATACTCACTTTTCATATTATTGAAAAAAATAGTTTTTTAATAGAAAACCGGATTGACCGGTGGTCGAACAGTTGAGCAAATGTCTGATGACTCGACCGAGTCGATTAAAGACTCGATGGTCTAATGATCAAACAAAATAAACCTAAAGAGTTAAGCTACAAATGAAACAATAAAAGCTAATCTAAAGATAGTCAATGTATTAACACTAAATTAAAAAAAAAAAAAAAAAAATCAATAGATGTTTGAGACCCACCCTAGTTTCATCCCCGCTTCTCATAACTTGGTGGTCACGCCACCGATTCAACACAAATGAAAACCAAGCGGGTGCATGAGTCTTGAGTAGAATTGGCAATGAGCCGCTCGTGAAAAGCTCGAGATCGGATCGATAAAAGCTCGAACAAGTCGAGCCTAAACGAGCTCGAGCCTATATTAGAGCTCATTTAATAATCGAGCCAGGGCCGAGCTTATATACAAAGCTCGAATAGGCTCATGAGCCCTAAACGAGCTTTACGGACATAACCTACCTCGTCATACAACTAGCCCAAATCGCTAATAATCTTGTAACACACTAGGCCCATTTCAACTACACAAACAAAAATTCGGATATAATTAAGCCCGCGTAATTAACCAAACCTAAAACTTATCCTTATAGTATCCCTAATATTTATCACAAGTGAACCTAACTCACTCACATCCTTAGAGCACTAGGTACCACAGGTCGTTCCAGTGCTGGTGGGAAAAGTGCTACCACATCGGCATGTTTTCTCATAACACGAATTCATCATAACACCAAAACGCCTCCTCCTATAATACCGGTTTTGGTGTCGTCGTGCATCCTTAGACCCCATATATATTTTTCTTTTCTCATTTATTTAAATAAAACAACACATTTAACTAAAATTAATATTTCATTAATAAATAACGTACATTAAATAAAAACGTACATAAACTAAGTGTGTAAAAGCTTGTATGATGCATGGCTTCACTTGCTTGGCCTCAAACTCTCAAAGTGTTTATACCATGGTGGTTTAGTTAATAATCACAACGAGTTAATAAGAACATTTCTATGATGACATCTTTTAAAATTGATAGGCTTATTTTAGTTAAGCTTTGTCAATTGATTGCAATAAACTATATAAGAAAGTTTTCTAATATAATAACATTACTCTTGAGAAAAAAGTAAATATCATGCATACTGGTAACAAAATAACTTTATCTCACATTACATTTTAAAACGACCCGATTAATACCGAAATCGATAAGCTCAACATTAACACAAACCCAATAATAAAACCCTAGCTTATATAATAAGTTAACCCTAATATAGCTGCGTTTACAACCCTATCAAAAAGCAGTCTCAATCAAGAATAGCGGTCTCCTTTCTCATTCTTGCGACCACCAACTTTTGAACATACAAACCAAACTTCTTATTATGTTTTAGATAATAAGCACGAAGAACTCACAAAACTCATTCGTTTTGCTCAAACCTATGAGTGAAAAACCAATCGTTTTCGACTTCAAGATCTTTAAAGGTCTCGGGTAGGTATTAATCGTTTTGTATTTTTGTTTGAACGAATCAAAGTAATGTAACACACTTGTTATAATTCTTTCTTTTTATTCGGATAATATCAAAGTTCTGAGATCTTTGATGATTTCTTTTCGTGTGTTTGATTTTTGGAAGGTCTTGAAGTTTATTGTACACCGACAGCCGAGATCTTTAGGGAGATAGCGGATGAATGGGCAGAGGAATAGGCGACATGATCTTGGTGGGAGCAGTGAGAGATCTGAGAAAAGTTGGCAGAGAGGAAGAAGCAAAAATACATGTGGGAGCGGTAGGTGGGAGCAGTGAGAGAGATCTGAGATGAATGTAGCCCAAGAGGAAGGCGTGATGGTATAGGTGGGCGTGGTAATTGGTTCCACATCGGTTGGCTGCGATAGTATAGGTGGGCGTGGTAATTTGCCTTTATAAGGTTTTAGAGCTTATTTAGTGCTTTTCCTAAAATTCGCAAGTTCCCCTTTAGTTCATGAGTAAATTGGTTCCACATCGGTTGGCTTAGTTTGTTTGTAAAATCTCTTAGTTTGCCATTAGTTCATGAGTAAATTGGTTCCATATCTGTTGGGCTTAGTTTGTTTGTAAAATCTCTTTTGTCCTTGGGTGAAACATTTATGCATTTGGGTACTACATTCACATGTGTCATGGCACTAGAAATTGTGCGTGTATCTAGTAGTCTATCTCTAATGAACAAACACCCATATGCAAATACACCAATGAAGGTTTTATTATTACCATGTGTAAATGTTGCTTCTTTGGGAAAAACACATTTGTATGATGAAAGATGGGTATATTGATCAAAGGGAAGACTAGTGACGTCAACCGACAATGTATAAAAGTCAGTGGCAAAATTAGTGAAAGTATAAAAAGTGGCAAAATTAGTGAAAGTAAAAAAAATTGGAACTTTGCTACAATGCTAATACGTCGACGCCTACGCAAGTCTCTGCTGCAAGGAAATGCTACTGTGTTCTTGTTAACTCTGTATATGATTTTCGCTATATTTCTTGAATATTGTATTGAGTTTATATTGTAGAACTTTGCCAATCATATGTATTAAAAGGTTTATAACTACTGTTGTAAACACGCTACAATGTATGTTTTTTTTCAAGTGCATATATAGAAAATAATGCTGATAGGAGATAGACGACTTCGAGTGGTATGTCAAAGAGGATCAACTGATCATTGGTTGCGTTTTTTTTTATTATTTTTTTTATTTTTTATTATTTTTTTTATTTGCATATTTGAGGTCATAGTTTTCAACCATATCTTGCTGATCAATCACACAAAATGTAAAGAAATTAGGTATGGATATGGATCCAATATAACCATATCCATATATTTCTTAGGTGTTCATATGCTGATTGTTGAACTAGACATATTTGTTTTCTTTAATACATATTCAAATTCAAATAACATGGTTACACAGTATCACATGCATGAAATGTAACTTTCTGGGGCCTTTTGATGATATACTGAAGGAAGGATGTTATAACGCAAACAATCCCAATAAAAATCATTATGCAAAAAACAATTATACATGCCAATTAATACATTTGGTGGTGGCATGTTTATGTCTATTTTATAATTCAAACAAACTTTAATGCCACAAATATGCACAATATCTTGCCATACTAGCAAAACATAGTAGATGATCTATAACTTTCTAACGTTCTACATGCTGACGATGATCAAAATAAATAAATAAATCGATTTAGTTTGAAGGATCTTGTGGGCCTTCCTCGGCGTCCATGTTCTCATGTTCCCGAAGCATGTTCATTAACATGTCAACCTGGTTATGCAACAATGCATTCTGTCGCTCAACATCTGCACGCTTGCTTCGTTCATCCAGTAGCTCAAACGGATGCACTAGATTACCTCAAATGGATGCACTAAAGTACCTCACGATATGCTATTCTCTATAGAATGAACAGGACTCGCGTGAGTGACCATAAGATATGTCAAACCGCATATCATTAATAAAGCCATTAACTTTCCTCCACTACTTGATTGACGACTGCAGTAACTTCAGTACCGACATCAATTGACTCATCACCAACACTTTTGGCCTTACACGTTTTCCTTTTGCTCCTGAACCAGCAACTGAACCTAAGATGTGATGGGTAACTTCAAATTTGGTAACCCAATCCCGTATGGCTTCTGATGTAGTGTCCTTTAGTGTGGCTGTCCTAGAATGAACTGCTGATTTAACCTACATTACATAGACAACTTGGTATTTTTCATGTCGGAAAACATGGATATAAAAAACATAGTTAAAAGATCCGTTGACTTGCATAAATTTTAACAACTACCAAAAACACTACAATTGAAAGCAATCTTTTTATAAGTCCAAAAAATAGTATCTTAAACAAAACTGACAAAAATGTATGTTACAAATACAACCAGCCCAATTTGATTTGTGTACATTCGTGCAAGTATACAGTCTACTATCTAATGGTCACATAGTAGCAATGAGATACAATAGGCTAAGGTCATGCAAAATTACTATTTAGAATTGTATGGCAGCCATGAGCCCATGAACTACTGATACACTTGCCCACATAAAAATCTCTATAATAATTTTTTGCAACTTTTATACATATAAAATTAAATGTTGCTTTTGAAGGTAAAGAAACCTGAAAACATGACCAATCACTGTTGTAACCTTGTATTGTACCCGATATCCTAAAAATGCCCCGTCAAACTCATGAACCACAATACTTATTCTTTGTGATGACATCTGCAATTTCAATGAATTAACTCCTAGAAAAATTAAACAACATTGAAAGCTAAGAAAAATGTTCAGGAAGCATAAGCAAGCTAACCTACCGGATGATACAAACGGATGCACTAAAGTGCCTCAAACGGATGCACTATAGTACCTCAAATGGATGCACAAGAGTACCTCAAACGGATGCACTAAAGTAACTCCGGATATGCCATTCTTTATAAAATGAACATACCAGCAGACTACAAGACAGTTTCATGCGATCCGTCCCCATATCAGATTGGGAATCCAAGTTTACTAAATGACTACTCCAATTTCACGATCATTATTATAGTCTTTGTCATACCTAATTTAAGACAAAATGATTTAAACTCATTATTCAATATAGGTTTATTTTTCAACTAACCTTTACGATAGAGGGATCAAGATCAAAGGCCACAAACGGCCATCCAGCTTCACCATCTATCCCCATGGCCAATGGAGTGGACAAGAAGTTGGCAATAACCTGCATTTTAGAAGAAATAAAAAGTCCGACCAACTTATGCATCTTTTAATTATCAAAATACAAGGAACTTATGTACGACTCATTTGTCCAAAACCAAGAGTAACAAGCGGTTCGCTAGCATCAAAATTCGCCACTTCAGTAGGTTTCTACAACCATGTTTGGAAAGTCACTTAATAAATACATAGACAAGCATGGTCAGTTACCAGAGTAAAAAATCCACGGTACCCAATAGACAATGGGTAGGTAAAATAATTGGTCAAAACGGGTTCGTGATGGATAAACACTTTTTTGTCTATTTTTAAGAGGCTGAATATATAAATTGTGCCTTAATCATGATTACAAAAAAACAATATTATTACAATAACAGTTTAAATGATTGGATAACCAATATAAGAGGTTGTATTCATTATAAATAAACTAAGAGCAATGTCCAACCCATTCACGTTTTAGCTAAATTTTATGAGTTCACATATGAACCATCTGAATTAAAAAAAAAAAAAAGAAAAAAAAAAAAAGAAAAAAAAATCCAAATCAGCCCATTCATAAGTAACTACATATTCGACATTATAGGATCAAAGGAAACCAAGCTACTTATTTCTTCTTAAATATCTTCACCGATAAAATGAGCAACCTCTCGTTAAACAGATACTATGATACAAACGGATGCTCTAAAGTACCTCAAATGGATGCACTAAACCCCCATAGGAAAATATAAACAAGGATCGTCATTCTATTAAACTCTGGACGTTACATATTAGTACTTTTATCATCAGATTCGATAGTTCTTTATACCACTTACCTTAAAATAAAAAAGCATCACCAGCAACCAACTTTTTTGCACTAACAAAGACACTCCATCTAGTCATAAGCAAGTGACGTCGAGGTTGTCTTGGAATATATATGTATATTCAAACCAGTCAGAGTACAACCAAATAGGCAAGAAACCGCTTGTGAATTTAAACCTCAAGCACAAGTAGACTAAGAATAATGGTTGGTTTCCAAAAACCCTACTTACTAGAACCATTGACCAATCATACAACACTATTTGCTAACCACTGCAACTATGTTAACCTATTTGATTTTCAAAAGACATGTAATAGGCCATGCAAAAAGGCATACGGTAATGGTGAGTCAAGAACAGGAGACGCAGGGTATATTTTGCTATTGATGCAAGTTTGATGACACAACGACCATTAGGGCATCTGATTGCTAGTTTTAACTTTAATATGAAACCCACGCGTCTCGCATACAGAGGGCATATATTTTCTGGCCAATGCATATATACGTGTTTTAATAAGATCAAGTAAAAAAAAAGTATAACCTCGAAATATATGATGAAAATGCCATTCATTGCCATGAAGATCACTAGCAATTAGTTCTTGCCAGGGCGGCTGCTGGGACATATCCTGGCCACGAAAATCATAGTTAGTAGCATTCTACTAAGAAAGAACAAAGGGCAAAGAAGCCTATGAACAACATAAAAACAAAGGGAAATGAGATAGCTAAAAGTTACTAGTGGAGGCAAATAGTTATCTGCATACCTATGAAGAACAGAAAATCCACCATGAGTGCTTGTGTCTTGCAGTAAATGTCTTGCAGAATGAGTGGACAGTGCAACTCGGAGATTCAGGAAGTGGAGAATCTGGACTTGTTACCTCACTTTGTTGATTCATCGAAAAACTTAAGCATAAGAGACCAAATTATGGGGAGTGTGCACTCTAACAAAGAAAAAATATTGTTCATATGAGTGATCATATATGCTCACATCTTTGTCAGGCATCAAAGTTATTACAACCCAATGGAAGTACTAAAACCACAAACTGATAGTTTCTTTGATGTTACAACATTTACCATTATAACCTCCCAGTAGAAACTGATTCGTAAAATCATGGAGCAGGCGAAGGATGTTATTGTTTGTTGTGGGCATCCTTCCGCTGTCCCACAACATCTTTTTGGTTGTACCAAACTGTTTTGTATGAGCATGGATTTCCTTTAACTAAAACTTTGGAGTCGTCCTGTTCAAAGGCCAATCACCAAAGTTAGCGAGGAAGATGTTAATGAACACATGCCAGCTAATAAGATGCAATTTATGAATGAGGATATGTACAAGATTATAAACAAATTAATATGTCCAACGATGTAAATGGATGCACTAAACATACATATTGATGCCTTAATATGTTCAACGATGCACTAATCGTAATCATTGATGCCCTAATGTGTATGACAATGGACTAATCATACTCATTGATGCCTTAAAATTATCACTTGATGCACTAATCACACACTCTATATGCCTTAATTTTGTATAGATGCTCTAATCACTCTAACAACTATTGCATAACATTAACCGTTTGATGCATTAATCAAACAAACAAATGATGAAACATTTCACGTGATGCTCTAATAATACACAATGGATGCATTAATTTATCTCACGATGCTCTAATCTAACAAAAACATATGTTGTAAATTAAATTCATTATAATCTAATCATCTACACTGTTTACATAATGTTTATCAGATGCACTTATTAACACAAATAAATGCTATAACATATTATTTACGGATGCGAAGAAATGTAATTTTATACATACTGATTCATTAAATATCATTCCATTCCACAATAACACTAATTATTTAATAATTTTCACAATGATGCATAAAATAACATAAAATTGTAAAAATATGTAATTGAAACTTACGATTAAGCGATATATGTGGTTCGATTTCAATTTACTTCGATGTAACACGGATGTATGATGATGGTCGGTGTGCGATGTAGGTAGAGATAATGATTGTTGATGCGGTGGTGTTGGCGGTGGTGCGGTGGTTGTGGTGGCGATGTAGATGGTGAGCGGGAGGAAAGCGGTGAGTGATGATGTAGATGGTGAGTCGCGGTGGTGTGTGTGTTTGTGTTGGATCTGTAAATGTTGTTCCTTTTTTCATTTGTGTTCGCAATCTATCACGAAGTTTGAGATGTTTCAAAATCTACTGTAACTTTTTTCTAACTTTTTTCTCACTTTTCTCTAATTACACTTTTCTCTAGAACCGGACTCTATATATATATATACGTGTTAGTACTTAGTAATATTACAAACATGCCCTCCATGATTAGTTATATTAAAATGACAATAAAGCTGCATCATTAGATTTTAAAAAGCGGATGGTTGAGATCAAGAGATTTTTCTTTAGAAAAATCTTGTTCGTATGAACTTTTCATCGTAATAAGCGAAGTAGCGATTACATCTACTTCTTCTTGACTTAAAGCGTTCATATTATGGATTTTGAGCATGAATGTTCTTAAATAAAATTGCACTGCACAAAAAAAAAAAAAAAAAAAAAAAAGAAAATGCATGTTATTTGATTGCAAAGTCTCACGTGATGTTCATAGTAGCAAAAAAAAATAGCCGGAATAGTGAGACGAGAGTGTTGGAGAGAGAGAAAAATAGGTTAGTAAGTGAGGGCATAAACGTAAACTTACACTATGGTTGTCGTTGATGTATCAAAAGCATTCATCAAAATATCAATACCCTTAGGAAATAGGTTTGATTACGGATTTGATATTGAAGGAAGATGAGTAAGGACAGTTTTATGTTCTCTCAAAAATAATAATGTATTTATTTAAATTTTAAATGTATTTTAAAAAAGTATATTAAAAGAAAAATCAAAAGAGATATAGGGAGAAAAAAAAGGGTTGCAATGAAAACTAGCAAAAGTCACTAATATGGTAAGGATTTATGTTAGTGGGGTTGATGCTTATTTTGAATTCTAAGCTGTAAAACATACAACGTTTTTAACTCTTGAACCAAAACCCTGCTGCCAAAACCAATCAAACAAACACACCTTAAAGATGTGATAATTTTATGATATGTATAATGTCAAATAATTAAATGTTTATCAAGAAAATAGGAGCATATGTTTCTAATTAACCAGCATTAATGTGGCCTCGTATTTAGTCATCCTGGTTTTAACAAAAAAGGGTTTTAGGTTTGAATCTTGGTAGACAAAGCGTCTTAGTGGCGGCTAGATAAAGAGTTCCGTCACATACCTGGTTAGGTCATATACATTTGAATTGAAACAATTACGTTTTGATCTCAATCAATTTGACTTATAAAAGTTTTTAGATATTGTAAGAAGGGCACTATTAATTGAAACTATTTTGAAATAAACTCTTTAATTGCCTATAAACATCTGCTTATTTTACTTAAAATAAACCAAGCAAAAGTTGTTTGAATAATATAGGTTTTTGATGGGTTGGAGTTCACAGAAAAAATGACATGGTAACTTTAACATTTGTTGCTTTATGCATTACTTATGCTTTTATAGCAATGTAATTTAAAAAGAAAAAAAGAAAAAAACTTTCAAAATAACTAGAGAAGAGAAGAAAAGATCACTTACAAAAGTTGATCTTGGTACATTTTGATAGCATACATTGATGTGGTATTTATACTACAAATGTTACTACCATGGGTAATTTAGCAAACAACTAAGAAAGCTAAAAAGTTAAATGTGTTTTGACAAGATAGGCCTCCATTATTATCTTTCAATAATCGGTATTCTTTTAGTTTTATGCCACATGGAGTATTTTTTATGCAAAATTTCAAGAAACGTTGGTCTTATAAGAAGAATTATTTCATCCACAATTGTTAAGGTGCATTAAGGACCGTAAGTATTTAATTTTGACTTAATTTAAGTTTCTAATTAAAATCGTAAGTGAGCTATAATAATCTTTCCATGTAATCCAATATGATCCAACTATGGGCGTTCAATTCCATTGTTCCATCAGTTTCCCATCATATAGATTATGGACTTAGAACATCCACTATGGTAGTTATATTAAAAGGTTTAAAACCATATAATCTTTATCTTTCATTTTAACTATAGTGATCGTTTGTTTTACGTATACGTGCGGCGTGAAGAGGTTCATATTCTGAACCTATTCATAATTTAACGTGTGTTATTATGAATCATTTTAAGAGTTGTAAAAGGTTTATCGTAGTGAACATAGATTTATAACATCAAAGGTATATAAATTAATGATTATGGACCTATATAAAACTTCACCATTGTGGATGATAACATTGAATGAGTTGAGATCGATATAGATCTCATATTCTGTAAATCCAATAAGCCGTCTTACCATGATTTTTAATCAAAGTTAATAAAACCATTTTCACCTTTTTTAAAATAACATATCTTTATGACGGTAAATCTTCAAACTATAAAAAATACTGCATCGTGATGAAAATTAAATTATCTTTCATTAATATCGACTTTCATATTTTCGACAATTATTTTTTCAAAAATTAGTCAGGAAAATCGTATATGATTTGTAAAATCATATATAATTTTAAAATCGAATCATATATGATTTTCAAAATCATACATGATTTGTAAAAATCGAATCATATATGATTTTCACAATTAACGTTAAAAATATATAGTAGTGCATATCTATAGAAAGATAATTTAATTCTCGTCGCGATGGTATGATTTTTATCGCGTAACAATTAACGGTTTGCGAGATATCTAATTTTTAAAAAAAAAAAGTGAAAATTTTTTTTTTTTAAAAATGAATGGCTATTATTGGTTCATTGGATCTATATGGTAAATTTGAGATCTATTTTGAACTTTTGCCGAATAAACAAATCTTTATAAACATGATAGTGAAAATCGAGTACGTTAATAAAAATTCATTGCAAGAACTATTGATGAGAAGTTGAGAACCATTAATAAAATTACGGACAACCATTAGGGTAATCTCTTTCGCTAATTGTTGGGAGTTTAAAGTAAACATCATCAACCAACTTTTGCTATAGACGATAGCATCTCTAATTGTAATTATTTAGCATAACGATTGCAAATGATCCACATATTCTCGCGGTCAGAAAATTAATCAGCAAAATATGCCAGATGATCTTACGAAACCACCTCTTAATGATATAATCAGAACTAGGTTTCCAAATGTGAGTAACAATGAATAGGGTATAAAGGTATATTAACATTTGTCCATAAACTAATACAAAAACAAGTCTATCAAATCTTTTCAGTGTAACATGCAACTCAGAGATAATACAGAATCTCCCAGTTCAAACTCCTGGCCTCTAGGTGTGCAAAACCTGTCGAACCAGCAAAATAACCAGACTGAAACGACCTTATTTGGTTCGCACATTCATCGCTTCTTTCCAGTCCAGTCCTTTCCTAAAACCCTTTTCAGGTTCAGATATGAAAGGAGGTCATAAAACTTCAAATTTATGGGTTTTTGGTTTGGTTGGGGACCAAACGGGATTTATGTTATGGTTGGGTCAGATCTCAACCCGATAAACACCCTATTGGCCTCTAATTGATGATTAGAATATTGCAAATCACGCAAAACATGTCCAGCTGGGGAGAAACCTTTTTTCCTATATCGTCGCTATTTCAAATATTTTACACATGAACAAAAACAAGAACCTTTCGCGTTTCACATCATAGTCAATCAATGCTTTTGTCTACAGATGGTGAAGGCCCAGAAAAACCTGAACTATAAGTGGGTCCGATGCTCGGAATGACCAACACCTGAAGCTGCCTGTCGTTTCTCCGATAAGTGGCCCACGTCACTAAATACAATCCTGCTATGATCAACAATCCTCCCAAAATGCTGTTTATAAAGACATGTTAACAGTCAAATACAGATGTGGGAATAACACAAACTGGTCTTTTCAAGCAATGCAAATAAAGCTGACAAGATGAACGGGTCGGGCAGGTTAGGCAACGAGTCAAAGCTGGTTAGATTTCAAATGGTTAACATCCTGTGTGGATCATGACGCACAAACGCGTTTTGTGCCAGTTTTTTGGATAAATTTATAGATAATATGACTTCCACTTAATGGGGAAAAAATGTGGGCCTAAACCCTTAATGTCTCTTGATTGGGAGACTCACCAAAGCCACAAGTCTCCCAATTAAGAGGCTAATTAAGACATTTGCTATAAACCACTTAATTTAGTAAAGACACCCTTAGTCATGATCACAAGAACAAGATTATTGCACCAATAATCTAAATCTTCAATAAACAATTTAGGAGGTTCATGCTCTAGAAATTGACTTTGGGCAACTTTCATCCCATTCTACCTAATTAACACAAGCCTTCATTAGTACTTTTTTTTTTTTTTTTTTTTTTTACCTTTTGACAACCCAACCCAGTTTGAACCATTCATACATAAATGGTCGAAATTACCACCTCCACTTGCAAGAATTGAAAGTCATTAGCGGATTGAGCAGGCACTCCGAAAGCTAGGGGTGAGCGTGGTGCGGGTTGGTGCGGTTTTTGGTAAAAACCAACCCGCATCCGCAATTGCGGTTTTTAAAAAAAGAGAATCCACATCCGCGCGGTTTTGCGGTTTCGGTTTTTGCGGTTTATGCGGTTTTGCGGGTTGGTTTTGCAGGTTTTTGAGGTTTTTTGGGTCAAAGTTTTTTCTTTATTTTTTTTTTAAATTATAATTTTTGGTATATATTTATTTTATAATGAATATATTATAATGTTGCATGATATGGTGAAACATATATACAAAATGTTGTGTATTAGTGTGAAATTATAAATCAATATAATAGTAAAAGTCAAATGAGATGAAGAATTTTATAAACTTCGATGATAAGTTGAGAGAAAAATAAAGTTATATTAACTAAAAACTAAGATGATAATTTACCATTAAAATGTGTTTGAAATAATTTATTATAAAAGTATAAACAAAAGTCATAAAAAGTTATAAATATTAGTGTGTTATTCTAAAAAATAAAAAAATATATATGAATATAACATAGTGGTGCGGTGCGGTTATTTTGGTTCGGTTTTTCGGTGAAAACCCAACCCGCACCGCAAAATGCGGTTTTTCTATTTTCAAAAACCGCACCGTAGGTTTTTGTTGTGGATCGGTTTTTGCGGTGCGGATTTTGCGGTTTTTTTGCGGATTACGGATTGCGGTGCGGTTTCTGCTCACCCCTACCGAAAGCGCACCCGTACTAACAAGGGTCCTTTTCCGGTCGCTTATAAAATCTAGTTTCTTTTATTTTCTTTTTTTTAAATGAGCAAAAACACGTACTCATTTTAAAGGCGGTTATATTTTCTTTTGTTAAACATACCATCTTTCTTGCAAACAGCGCACAAAAGACAAGAGGAAAAAAAAATCGGCATCTTGCAAGTGAGAGAATACTTGAGGCGATTTTTTTTATTTTTTTTTTTTCCCTTTCCACAATTAGCCATAGTAGCCGTTGGTTCTCTTTTACATACGGGTGGATAATAGGAACTTGGCAAATGGGCGGGTGGCTAAAACACCCTGTGTCCCCTGTCTATAGTTTACTAATTTTATTATCAACAATTAGTGTGTTTCTGGTAAATATTATTACAAAACTAGGTGGTTTATATCCATTCGACCTACCAAACACATTGACATGTTTTCTTTTCAACTACACTTATTCCGCATTTGACCCGTTAAAGATAAAAATAACCCCAATCAGCACATTAATAAGCAAATGGGTCCAAAATTCCACCTGTGGATTTCCCAAAATTCATGGTTTTTTTGTCACTAAAACCCAAGTACATTTAAATACAAGATGGACCAGTAGTTATTGTAGAGGCCGAAGGACTGACCTGCCCAAATATATTGGGTTTCCAAGGAAGATTTTGACAAAAGCTGTTGCAGCAGGTTGCAATGGATTGTAAAGAGCAACTAAAGCGGGTCCCAGGATCTTGTTGGACCATGTCATAAGTCCATAGTTCAATGCTGAATTGATGGTTCCTGAAACAAGCCAAAAGGATGTAGAAATCATATATTCGCCTGAGGACAGGGGTTGAGAGGCAATAAGTAATGTGTAAGAACAAGTTATATTGATGCAAACACTCGAGACCAAATAGGTATCACCCGTGAGGGCTATGGTTAGCAAAAGCCTTATCATAATCCTATTGCCATATTTAGCTAGCTGTCTTTTATTGATGTCATTGCAATATATATCTGATTAATCTAATTAAGTGAGTGTTGTTTCCATTTGTGGGTGTAAGAAGTATCAAGTTATATTATATAGTCTATGCCTCGAGTGTTAGGATCAATAATCACACACGAACACGCTACTTTCTCAGGGGAAAACATGAAATCAGAGCATAGTACGTATCTTTTCATAGGCACAACACAACATATTAAAGGTGGCTATTAAACGATAAAAAATCAAATTAGCTTGTAAGGAAAGGGTCAAATGTGTAGAGACTAGAGAGTCACCCAAAATGTATTTTTAAAGCATAAAACCTCCTATATATCATTTTATTCATTAACCGAGACTATTAATGAACTAATATATGTTTTGTAATCATAATTGACAAACTAATTATTTATCTTAATGAAAACCCAGTTTTTGGCCACGAAGCGGGCCCTTCGATCCAACCTGTTTTAACCCGCTATCCACCTCGACTGACCTGCCAATTTTTCAACCTCTGCAAACTATCAGACTTTGCACCATTAACAATTATATTAGCACAGTTAGCATGTCAGAAGTATATCATCTCAGAATTGTTTGGCTAATAAGGAAAGACATGTTTCTAGTTCAGAAGTTGCATTCAATACAATGGTATAAGAGAAGATGCTTACAGCATAAAGCACTGCCCAAACATCAGAACGTGTCAAACTCCAGTTTGTCAACTCATTGTTTGTCAACACTGCTGTCGCTACCATAAAAAGAACACCAAAAAGATACGAATATGCTGTAACGGATAGGTTTGCAGGATACTTGGCCAACACTGGAGCCTGCATTGATTTCAAAACAAAAAAGTCAGACTTCAAAGCATTTAAAAGTATAGAGTCGAATAAGACAAGAATGTAAAAATAGAACCCAGATCCAAGATTCACCAACAATAAGCATATCCCAAATTCCCATCACCTATAGATAATTTTATTTTGTGGTATAACAAGTTTATACATACTTCAAAGAGATTCTAGAAGGCAACAAAATGGTAATGACATATGTACTTGTATGTTGTGAAAATGGTCATAAAAGGCAGCGGGTGCTTTATCTATAATATGAAAGTTTTGGGCCTCTAACCTAGTTAACAGATGAGACAAGATGGGCCAGTATCTTGTTCTAATGGTTAGCTAACTCATTTCTAAAACCTGCCAAATATCTTGTTGAAGGACCATCTCTTGACACTGTCGAATATGATAAATGCAATAGCGCATTTATCCGTAATTGGTAAGAGGTAGATCACATATAAATGATATTTTTCATGTATTCAAATATACGATTGTGTACCTGAATAGTTAAAACGCCATAAAGCAAATGCAGTTCCCTAATAGGCATAGAACACCAAGGTGCCAACTATCAATTCCAACGGTGGCAAAACTTGTGAACATCCATCCAAGAACCTCAGGTTGAACCCCAGCAATTGCTTCGTTATGTTGCATAGGTACATGGTCTACATATCCTAGAAGAGCTGGTCCTTTGAATAGTACCAATATAATGGCACCAGAAATGCAAACAAGGGCACCTCCAACCTTGGCCTGACCTTCAGTCTTGAGCACATTCACTGTTTCTACACTGCAATTACATCAGGTCAAATGATATTAACATATTCTTGTAATAAGTAAGGAAAACTGTACATACATGTAAATATGCAGTTACACACATACATGGATAATCATACATGTTTTTATGTATGTATGTATGTATGTATGTATGTATGTATGTATGTATGTATGTATGCATGCATGCATGCATAAATATGAAAACAGGAACTAAAGGTCGAAAGGCGCACCCCATCATCGTAGCGAGTATAAATGTGAAGACAGGAATAGCAGGTTGAAAGGCTGCAGCATAAGTTGGATTTGTGTAGCCAAGACCAACAAGAAACAAAAGTTGGTTCCCAAATATCCTATATAAGGTCAAGGACAATCAAAGAAATTAGTAAGTGAAATAAAGAGGCATAGCTGAAACCAAGCACAAATGCTACAAGTCTGTAGTTTTTTTGTTATATTTTTGCATGATAACTAGGTTTAGTAACTTTAATCCATTTGAGCCATAATTTTAAATGTTTTGAGTAGGAAAGGGTTAATAAAGGGAGTTAATGTGTCAAATGGGTTTATTACTTTTAATGGAATGTTTTATCATAGATCAAACAGGTCTTAATTATTACCCAAACAACCCAGCCTACTAATTACTGTTTCATTGAATGGTGATAGGTGATTATAAACTTACCCGGTTAATCCAAGAAAAAAGAAAGACAAGAGAAAGTGTCTGGTCATAGCAGGCCTGCTTCCCTGCAAAAACACAAATTAAACCAACTTAAGTTTGATCACATCTCCAAGATGGCACAAGTGGCTTCTGCAGGTCAAAAGGATAAAAGGATATCCGTGAATACAGATATTGTTTAAGTGCACCAGTTAACATATCTAAATTTTAAGAGGATAAACAATACAAAGACCAGAATCACTATATCCACATACTAGAAATTCAGAAATTAACAAGAATATATAAATGCAGATTGTGATGTTAAGCCATCCCAAATCAATTTTAGAATCTTTCTGTAACATGGATACTAAATCTCAAATCCAGGAATCAGAAAAAGAGTGGGACTTACCCAACCCATTAACTATAACAATAAGTCTTCAAAAAGGAGCAAAATCACCAATTAAAGATCCAAGCATATTACATACTTAACTCAATTGTTTAATATGGAATGATAAACTCCTTTTGCATGCTTAAGTAACGATAACCAGCTTATAGGAGATCTTTGTTAGGTTTCCTAATACGGGAACCAAGTTTCTTTATATAACCGACTTGGTGAACATATATTAATTTATGGAAATGTACATATATTCATTTATGGAAATGTACACAGCCACATCTCTAGGTGCATTTAACAATTGCAACACTCAAGCAAGGGTAGAACTAAAAGGGAATGTTTCTAAACCAGGAACAATTTTTACTGTTTGGCATCCCAATTTCTCCGTTAAATTACATATTAAAGTACAAATACTGTATATTAGAATTCAAATCCCATATCACGTACACACCTAAAGAATATATGATGAGATAAGGGAGCAGCTCCAAGTCAACAACTGTTGGTACTTGAAATGTTTCTCATAAGTAAACGAATAGCCAAGATAAATAAAAAGTATTAATTCGAATCACAAATGTTAGAACAGGCAATTGATACTCAAGTACAAGTAAATCAAAGAGGATCAAGAAAAGAATCTCCTATGCCTAACTCTCCTCTTGTGTCTTTGCAATTTCAAGGTTTTTAGAACTCATTCTCGAAACATTATTGTGGATAATAATCTTCGATGGGGTCTTATAATACCCATTAATAATAACACAAATTCTGAGAATTTAGTAAAACAGAAATCAAGGTTCCGAGCAGATTATATAGCTCCCATATTCTATCTACAATAATAGAACATTTTGGCATGGTCAACTGAAGTATGTTAGTTAAACTAACCTACACCCTACCAGATCTTCTAATCTCCTCGAAACACATTCCCTACAACATTACATTCACATCTCTTCAGATAACTCACTTGAGGAACTGATACATTACATTCTGATGAAGTAGATAATCTGAAACAGGTTAAACTTGAGGAACAAGGAATCCAAGTCGCAGCAGAACTTTTATCTTTTATTAGGAATCTTTTCTTATGTTTATCTTTTATTTGTTAATCAGGATTAGTATGCAATTAGGAAGCCATTACTTCTAGTCAGTTTACAATTAGGATTCTTAGGTCTATTTAAACCACGTTCCAGCATAGTTGTATGCATTCAATTCAGTATTAAAATTTCAATCCAAACTTTGTTCTTCTCTGCTTGTGAAGTCCAATAATTAACAGGTTCATTGTGTCTGTAATTTTTCCTGTTCACTAGCGTTTGCTGTGAACAAATCAGCCTTCCGCTGTCCTACTTCACATTCCTAGCCATCTTTAGCACATTCACATCTCTAAAGGCTTTTCTATCTTTAGCAATTGCAAGTCAAAGTAGAAGAACCTAAAAGGAATTTTATAATCCAGTGACTAAGTTACTTTACGAGATCCAATTTCACAAAACACTGCAAATACATGATTTTCGATTCTATCACCGTTCAATAATGTTAAAAGATACTACTCTAGTGAGTATTTGGGATTGGTTTTTGAACATAATTATGTGTTTATTCCATTCTGAAATAAGCAGTTCTTAAGCTGCTTTTTTCTAGACAGCTTATTTTACTCGCAAATAATCAGACAACCTGTTCTAATAAGCAATCATAAAATGCTTAGTACTTAACGTGCCTATTCCAGCTTTCACGGCTGATGGATCGAGTGTAATTACAACCAAACTTGGAACACCATTGATGCTTGACTCATACGCTAGTTCTATGTGTACGGAGTCGTGGGGAAGATCGGGTACGCTAAGGCTACGACTGAGTTACAAGCTGATTTGAAGTTGAAAGAGTCTATGGTTGTGGTGATTCCTAGAATGGATGGTGAAGATAACATACTTCTTACTTCCGGTATTCCTGTGGCCATTCTAGTCTCTTGTTAGACCTTCGGGCCGCCTTACAACTAGGCCACACCTTGGAGATGGTTATTTAAAGTTGTTATTCGTAACCATTTGTTTTACTAGCAAATAATCAGATAACAAGTAATCCTAAACACTTTGAAACGCAATAAAGTGATAAACAATCTTAATATCTCTTATATAACAACAGATGATAATCATTTATATTAAATCAATAATCTAACTAAGAAAGAGTGACAACTAACTTATCGCGAAAATAAGCAACGGGAGCAAGGATAGACAACGCAAGCAAATCACGATAAACGCAAAAAACAATCTCATTAACTCCACCATTCAAAGCAACTTTAGTAATCACATGATAACCGCCAATAAACATCTGTACTAGCACCATGGCAGCATGTGCCTTCCACGTGTCACCACTATCGTCTAACGCCATCCTTACCTAACACCGTCTATACGCCAAATGATAAAATCAGTTGGTGGATAGTTGAGATTTATATATCAACTTGGTCCGAATATCCTATAAATTGACTAATGAATTATGCATTATGCTTATACAGTATTAATTAGAGGGGACAATTTTTTGTGGATAGAAATGAAGGAACTGTATGAGGTAGTTAATAGGGGAGCAGTTTGGATATTAAAGAGTCTTGATATCTGTTATAGAGGTAGGGTCTAAACGGGTCCGGGTCTGTGTGTCTAGACGAGTCTTCTAGAAACATGAAACATGATCTAAATGGGTTATGTTGGGTCCCGGGTCTAGATGGGTTATTGTCAGGTTGACAAGCTTTATTTAATTTGACCCGCTACATGAGTTGGGTAATTGTCATGTAGTTGCACTTTCTATCAAATAACCATTAGACCCATATTTAGCCAACAAGATTCATGTTCAACGAATGGGTCTTAAATTCCCAATACGAGTGGAGTGTGATCGGAAGCATGTGAGCATCTAAAGAAGGTATAAAAATGGCACTTGATTGAAATAAAAATGATCCTAAAGAAAAGAAATTACTTATCGCGAAAATAGGCAACGGGAGCAAGGATAGCAAGGGCAAGCAAATCACGATAGACACAAAATACAATCTCATTAATTCCACCATTCAAGGCTACTTTGGTAATCACATGATATCCTCCGTTAAACATCTGTACTAACGCCATCGCCGCGTGTGCCTTCCACGCCTCACCACCCATCCTTACAGACATACCGACCTAGTGTTTCTTCAAGATGATTCGAATATCCCTATGGGAAAATGACTGATGCTTGTATTTTCTTATGGGTAGGTGGAATGAGAGTTGATTAATACAACTACAACAAGACGTGAGTGAGGAGGATATCATTTTGTATTTTTGCCAACTACAACAAGACAAAGTGGACCAGTTTTGGATATCTATCTTTCTCTTTTAACACAAACAAATACCACTGTATATAGTAACAAAAGGATGATAGATAAGACCGGAGGAATGGTGATTAAATGGGTGACCAAATAATCGTAATTTATACTAGTTATAAAGCATACTTATAAGAGCATCTCCAATGTTAGCATCAAAATTTTGCACTATTTTAGTGTAAAGAAAGCATCTTTTTAGAATATGCTTTCACTAAAAAAAACTCACTTCAATGTATGCACTAAAACTTACACTAAACTTTGCACTAAATATTTTTTAATGAGTTCAATTAACTTGTTTTTTCAACCTTATTTTCTTTCATGATATAGAATCAACTTATGTTCTAATATTATGTTATAATACAATAACTTGCATAATATGGATTAATATATCACACAATCACACTACGTAGTTTGAAATAAAGTAAAATTACGAAGTTCAAAATGGAGATAATATTTGACACGTAGACTAACATCATACAAGCACACTAGAGACACGTTAACATACTTTATAAAATAAACTTAGCATTTAATGTTCAATGTTACCAAACCGATCCCGTAAATGTTCAATAAGTGAATACGAAGTTCGAAATGGGCTTCTTTGTCTTTAATCTTTTTATGTCGAGCAAGAAACTGTTGAAACCTCGTTGCGTCATCTCCCCTTTTGACTTGGTTGTAGTTTGTTTTAAGGTCTAGTATGATAATGTTATTTGTATTTTGCAAATAATGTAAGATCTTCATTTTTAAGCATGGTATGTAAGATATTTATTTTAGTTTGTTACAGTTTTCACTTGTTTTAGTCTATAAATAATTTTGCAAGTTCATACAATAGTTTTAGTTCATGCTCTTGTTGACTTGGGTCTAGACATTTAATATTTTTAGTTCATTTCCTAGAGCCCAAATTTCACATGACAGGTTTATGTCACCAAACTCAAGAACTCAAACTATATATGCACTGCTCGTTTTATAGTTGAATATGTAAATGGTTGAATAAGCTATATTTTAAAGGAAGAAGTACATTTAGTGCAATGAATAGTATTGCACTAAATTTAGTGTTTTTTAAGATTCTATTCATCTTGACCAAAATAGTGTAAAATTTAGTGTTTACGTTGGAGAAGTTTTTATGTCTTTTTTGCACCATTTTAGTCGAAAAGTGACGTTGATCTTAATACATGGAGATACCCTAAAGCATTTAGTGTTTTTTCTTTTAATTTTTTTAAGATGACATGTTTTTTAAACATTATAATTTTTAATGCATAATGTATATAATACATAGTTTTTATTAATTTATTTTACACAACATTTTAATGCTTTATTTATTATTTATTTTTGAATTAATATAGTTTTAATGCAAAAATACATATATAAATGAATATGATTTTAAAATGTATGTAAAACTACAAAGTGTCAAAACTATTATTATATTGTAAGAGTGTTTCAAGAACCAATCAAAATAAATTTTGATTTATTTTAAATAAAATTAACCACAAAAATAAAAAACTACTTTTTGTAAAAATCTGGACAATTTTTTTGAAGACAAATAAAGCAAAGATGTATATTCACAGGTGATAATTTATTTGACTTTATACAAATTACACATATCTATACTACTTATAAAGCATTTAGCACCCACTATCCTAAATTGTTTTAAGATGTCATTAATATATGTTTTAAGCATTACAATTTTTAATGCATAATGTACACAATACATAGCTTTTACTAATTTATCTTCCACAACATTTTAATGCTTCATTTATTATTTCTTTTTGAATTAGTATAGTTTTAATGCAATAATGCACATATTAAGAAATATGATTTTGAAATGCATGCAAAACTGCAAAGTGTCAAAACTATTATTATATCTTAAAAATCTGGAAAATTATTTTGAAGATAAATGATGCAAATGTGCAAAGTGCTAATTGCTAATTCAATGATTAATACATTAGTATATTAATTATTATATTTTTCATGGATAACTCTAAATGATTGCTTAAAATATAAGTTTTCTTTACATTAGAAGCAATCTTTTATTTATATCTTCTATCTATGTGGGAAATGTGTTATAAACAATATGAATGATACAAACATTTTCATAAATATATACTTTACAAGATGTATCGTTATAAGCACTCTTTTATTTATATCGTTTATCTATATAGAATAAATGTAATAAACAATATTAATGATACAAACATGTTCAAAATATATTTTATTTACTTATTACGAGGTGTTGATTATTACATATATATTTCATAAAAAAAATGTTTCTACTTATTTGTGACTATAGACCACTATCAACTAATTTAACCATAACCCCATAAGGGGATGATACTCACACCATATTTTTCTATTCATGCACCACAATCTATGCATTACAGTATTGTACGGTACAAACTGTAATGCATAAAATGTGGTACATGCATCAAAATATATGGTGTAAGTATCAATTCCCAACCCCATAACATTATTGACTACCGCGACGCAAAATCACACCACTTTCAATTGTTTTTATATGATATAGTTTGATATTATTCATCACTTTTTTTAAAGTTACTCAAACTCATTATATTTTAAATTTATCGATAAAGTTATTGAAGAGAAACATAAAATTGAAAACATTTTTTTGAAAATTTATTACTTGATAACAAAGTATGCAACGCCATGGCATTCTACTATAATATTCTAAAGAGTTGAAATATGTGAGATGAAACTTATGGCATCCGTAACTTTATCATCACATAAAATGTTTCAGATTATAAAGCATGCTTTATTGAAATTTTTTATTTTAGTGTACTGTCGCGGCATCGCGCGGGTACTCTGCTAATAGACTAATAATGACTGCAGTATTATTTTTTTAAACACTATAAAAATGTTACTTAAAATGTAACTTAGTTATCTATAAACAAAAATGTAAAATCATTTTTCTAAACAAGTAACTTGGCTATTATTAAAAAAATCCATTTTTCATCTTCTTTGTAAAAGACAGAAAAATAGTCTAACAGCTAATGGTGTGCATTGTTGTAAGGCCCCGTGCCATCCCATAATGCTAGCCTTACACTCTTCTATGTTATAGGGGTTGGCGCCGTCCCAGCCAACCACGCTGCATATTTTTTCCTTCTTTCTTTTTCTGTTGCACGAGTGTTTTATTGTGTTATGTGTAAGCCAGTGATGTCCTATAACGCCAACTTTTGGATGGAAGGTATTTTTTTGTTTAAGTTATAAGTTCCGAGTTATAGGTAAAAAATAATAAAGTGACTACACTTTTTGCTATAACATGAAACGGATAACTTGTGGGCACCTAACGCTCTAAGTGAGTGTAAGTAGGTTTCGGGTTTTAACTTTACAGTTTTATTTTATCGTTTAATTAATTTTTGTTACAACTTCTCTTATTTTTATAAATTTTGTCTAATTTTTATTATTTCCCACGTAACATTTTCTCTCTTTTCTTTTAGCTTTGAAGACATGCCGCAATAGGAGAAATTGTAGTTATGCCGCATAAACAAAAAAAATGTAATATCGGGCACGAGCACGGGCTAAAACAGGCATGGGCTAGAATTGGCACGGTAGAAACAGACACATGTTATACAAATCGCAATAAAATACTTAAACAACGAAATAAATTCCTTAAATGTAATATCTTATTTATATTAAAAACTTGAATATATTATATAAAAAATTCTTTAAAACGATCGTAATGTTCTACAATTGAGAAAAATATGCCTGTTAGTACCATTTAACTTTCAATGAAATTTATATGTGCCCATTTCAAAAAATAGAAATTAAATGTCTTAAATATTTTAAAATGCACCCATTTAATTTATCTTTTCTTTGGGCATATTTTCACACCTCTAGTTTTTCGGTTGCCACATGGCTACTCGCTAAGTTATTCTTGCATCTTGCCGCCCTCTTTGAGTTAGAGCATTTACATTGATTATGATTATTTTCTTATCAATATTACCACACTTCTCATTTTCTTACAACTTTTATAATAATAATAATAATAATAATAATAATAATAATAATAACGTCTCGGCTTTCTACTAATATCTTGTAAATCCTATAATTTTTTTAAAATAATAATAATAATAATAATAATAATAATAATAATATCTTTCACTCATGACTACAATCATGCCGACTACAAGCCTACCACTACACCACCGCAATGGTACCCACTTGTGAACCCGATGACAAGCCACTCTCACGCCAAACAAACCCTTTGTGTTGTGTGCATGTTGTTGATTATGCTAATCAAACAGTTATTTTAGAAAAATGTAATATCGAAAGTCAAACATAAAGTTTGGTATAAGCTAAAGGAGAAAAAGTGATTTTTTTTTTATTATTATATTTTTATAATTAAATTAAGAGTAGATAATTAATATAGAGTATTATAGAACTTATGGTTTTAAAAGAGAAATTTTCATGTGAGCACCTTTTATGTTTTAAAGTGCATGTTTTCTCTAGACTTAAAAATATCATAACTACCCTTACATTACTCTATTATACATTATACGTGTGGACGACGCTGTTTTGGTTGGAAAAAGAAGGAAATGACGTCGTTTTGTTCTATGGCATGTCATTTTGTTGTTTCGTCTGTGTCGTTTTGTTGTTTCGTCTGTGTCGTTTGGTAGTTTCTTGGGCCATTTTTGTTTTTGGGTTGTAATTGGGTCATCATGTTGTTTCTTTGCCCGGTTTCGTTATAAATTAGGCAATATATTGAGTCGTTATAAACTAAGCAATATAGTGACTAGGTAATATGCGTGTCTTCTTCAAAACATACGTGTCTACACTCTGAGATCCTCATAGTATCAAAAATAGTATCAAAATACATGCAATTCTCTCTATAAAATACACAAACCTCACCGATCAAATAGACCGGAAATGTTAGGAATTAGAAATTCCGGTATTAAAAGTCGGTCACCTCAAGTATATGTAATCGTTAGGAAGCTCGTAGTCGTAGTTCTTTTAAGTTAAGTAGTATTTAGTTAAGTAACACCGTGGAGGACAGACGGGTCTTTACCCTGTTGTATGCACGATCCACGGACCCGATGTGTGGCGATTTATGTAAGACTATAAATACTCTCTACCTCCCAAGGTAGAGAGTTGGAGCTCATAATAATATCTTTCACTTTCTCTCACTAAGTTCCCTAAACCTCTAACTTTCTCTCTAGAATTCCATTTATCGCCACTTTGTGTTATGGTTTGATGTGTATGTGAAAACTAATATCCTACAATTGGTATCAAGAGCCATGGTTAGATCATATCTTGCACATCTTTGGATTTTTAGTGGTTTTAGGTGGTTTTGAGTTTGAAAAGTTTAGTGGTTTGTGCATCATTTGGTTGATTTCTTGTGTTAAAGCTTGGATTTTGTTAGTACTTTTATGTTTAGAATCATCACAAGTGTTTAGGTTTTCATTTGGTAAGCTTGAATCATCTTGGTTGGGTTGTTTTGGATTAAAAGTGATGTTTATGTGGTTTTCTTGCTAGCGACTTGATATACTGGTTTCTTTCTTCGTAGCGACTTGCTTCACAATTTTGTAGCGAGTTACGTTTTGGAGCTAGCGACTTAGACCTAGCGATTAACGGTACAAGTAGTGGACTCTCCACTACGGGTAGCGACAGTGGTAGCGACTTGGTGCATGCGAGTTGCTCTTTAGCGACTTGAATCTTTAGCGACTTGTGTGGCAATTCTTGCCAAAATTTTGCTAGCGACTTGAGGCTTAGCGAGTTACTACTTAGCGACTTGCATTTGTCTAGCGACTTGGGACTTTAGCGACTTGGGGTGTAGCGAATTAGGTGTTAGCGACTTGGTGCATTATCTTCTAGCGACTTGGGTGATTGTTTACGGTTTTCTCTTGATTTAGTAAAATCCGTGAAAGAATCTATTTCCGGTTTAATCATAGAGTTATAAAATCCCGTATAATCATTAACATGTCTACCAACGTTCCTACTATCATCTCCTTTGTTGCCGAGGATGTTCAAGCGGTGGCTCGGATACTCGTCCACCCATGCTTGTGCAGGCCGACTACGATTCTTGGGCTCAACGAATCAGTTGTCTTGCCTTGGAAAGGAAAATGGTGTCAACATTCTCAAATCCATTGATGAAGGACCGTATCGAGTTGAGGCGACTAGAGATATACTTGATACTAATGAAGATGGAACTCTATTTACGGAATGGACGGACCTAAAATGTATGATGAGCTTGATGATAAGGAGAAAAGAGATTCGATGCGAGATATCGGGGCTTAACATTGTTCTTCAAGGTCTTCCTAAAGACATCTACAAGGCGATCAATCACAACACGAAGCAAAAGCGGTATGGGATAATGTCAAGATGCTTCTCTCGGGTTCGAATTAACTATGGAAGGCAGAGAATCACAACTCTATGGCCAATTTGAACACTTCAAGATGAAACCGGATGAGAGTGTCTATGAGTACTATGTGAGATTTCATAAGTTGGTGAATGATATGAGGAACATCGGGATGACTATGCCTAACATTCAATTTGAACTCAAAATTTGTGAACAACATGAATCCCGAATGGCACAAGTTTGTCACCTCTGTGAAGCTCACTAAAGGATTGAAGAATACAAACTATGAGCAACTCTATGCCTTCCTCCTTGAATGAGAGACATGCCATGTTTGAAAAGAGGATTCTTGATCGGTTCAAAGGTCGGGGAGAAACAAGCTCTACAAATGATTCAAGCGCCTTTTCACAAATGATGGGATTACCACCAATGCTTCTCAAGTTGTACCCCGAAGATGATAATCACAAACCCATTTCGATCCAAGGTTCAAGCAACTGATGCAAATCTTGTCATGGAACATTTCATCACTCAACCGACACTCATGGTTAAAGAAACAGGACACTTTCACCTCACACCAACAAACTTCACACTGCAATGAGATCCGAACCGCCTCCAATCTTCACAACCATGCTTTGATCGAGATGGGAAAATTATGGGGCAACCAGTTCGGAAAAGCAGTATGATCGGGGAAGAGGTGGGGTGGTAGAGGTTATGTTGGTAACGAATCGAGGAAGGAATGGTAATCAAGGTCAAGCTAAGCCGATCAAATGTTATAAGCGTGGTGGTGAGGACACATTGCAAGCGCACATCTCAAAGCGTCCACAGAATCTTGATTACTTGAGAGATAAGATCTTGCTTGTACAAGCTCGGGACAATGGTCTTGCTTTGGATGAAGAGGAATTCTTGTTTCTAGGCGAGGGCAATGCCAAGACCTATGATGCGAGATGTGGATGAGCGACCTATTCGGAGATAGGTCACAATCATCGAATGCCTTTCAAGTCGGCGATTGTGATGCATACGACTCGATGTGGATGATGGACCTCTGCACACACAATTTTATGGCTAGCATTTCTCCAATGGTTTCTCCCAAGGTCTCTTCTTCACCACAGTGGCTCATCCAAAGACAAACTCATCTCGGAGGTATTAAAACTATATGATGATCTTGATGTGCAAAGATGCATGACAAAGTACTATCAAGCTGAAACTATTGAATCAAATGTTGAAAATATGGGTAATATCGATATTGTCCCATATGATCAATATGTGAAACAAAGTGAAAGTGAAGTTGTACCAAGTGATGCATCTTCTGCGATCAACAATGACTATGTTTTTGATGAATACTTTGCATGTGCCCTGATGATTACGTAATTTACGAACTAAATGCCTATAAAGAGCGTGTTGCTATTTATGAACAACGTGCAAAATTTGAGTTGACCACTCGTGAGCGGAAATGGATGACCAAGTGCGTACGGTCATTAGAAAAAGTAATTTTAGAGAAAAGTATTGAAACAAGAGTTAAATTCCTTGCAAGAAAAGCTTTCTAAAAGCATTAAGCAAAAACAAGAACTTCAAGAAAATGTGAAAATGCTTAAGCAAGAATTTAATGCAAAGGAATCAAAACTCTTGAGAGACTTTTCTAATCGAAAACTTTGAAAAACAAACTTGAAAACAAGTTGTACATACAAGGAAACACCATTGATTGCTCACATGATCACTAAGCATAGAGTTCTAAGCGATAAGCATAGTGTTCCCATTATAGATAAACCCAACCACGAGTGCGGAAGATAGCAAAAGCGACTCAAAGTGTGATCTATGATGGCAATGAGATTCTTAAACCTAGACAAAAACCTAGTTGCGTTGAGTGCTTGAGGATGATAAGAAACTAGATGAAATCACTAGGGAGAAGATGAATAAGAAACTAAATGATCCTAAATGCAAAGAAAAAAAATTATTATCACTCCTCATGACTACAAGAAGGAAAAGCTGGATTTCCTTGAACAAGTTTAAGCCTCGGACATTGTTGACTCCCGAACAAGTTTTACGGAAAATGGATTTAGATAAGCGAAAATGAAAATATTGTTGAAACAAACCCTCCCTTTGGAAAATGCCTAGAAGCATTGTGTATCCTCCTAATACACCAATGCATCTTGTTCCGAGAACAATTGCCACTAAAAGCAAGACCTTAATTAGCCAATATGTTATATTTCAACTATTTGTTGATTTTGAGAAAACTTGCAAGAAAAGGATCACACCTTTGGTATAAGCGAAGGAGAAAGGGTTTTGAACAAATGAAAGAATGTTATTTAAGCGAGGTCATGCCTTTCTTTAAACTTCTAAAAGATCACTTTGAGAGTCTTAAAAGGGATAGAAAGCGATATTAAGGGAATGGAAAAGGAATTTGATGCAATGATTGTTGAAGTTAGTGACTATGGCGTGCACTAAAATATAATGAGATTGAGAGGAAGAACTTGCATACATTAAATGAGACTCTTATTCTTGAATGTGTTGCTCAAGATGTGTTTTCTTTGCTTCAAATTGCTCTATTAATGCTTCCCAATTTCATGAACTATCTGTTGCCACGAAAGTCTCTCATGATCGTGTCATTGAGCTTGAAAAACTAATTCTAAACTAAGCGAGAAAATTGAGCTGGATGATCACGACAATTTGGTTAAACATTTTTCTAAACTAGAGGTTGAGCATTTTAATTTACAACTAAAATATCAACATCTTAAAGAAAATGTCAAAACTTCAAATATCAAGACATCCTCGGATGCTCGAGTTTGATGCGGTTTTCAAATTAACAAAGCGTGATGAGCGATTCAAGCTCATTGCAACACGATCGAAAGTTGAAAGCCCAAATCTCTCAATTAAAGGGTCAAGCGAACAATATGACGGGCTCCCAAATGCCTCCTCCTTTAGACTCTCAGTTTCTCAAGCGTTTCATCTTCAAAACCTAGTAAATGCATTACAAAAGGAAAATGAAAGTTTTCTAGAAGAAAATGAAAAGTTTAACGTCATTTCAATGAGTTATTTGAATCAATAAAGGTCACTCGTAACAAAATAACGAACAAATAGCTTCATTGCAAAAGGAAATTGAGAATCGAAGAGTCGGGTAAAAGGAAAATGCCTATGACCAATGGGGAGAATGGTGTATCAAAGGTTCACTCTTGTAATAAATATGCTTTGTGCGTGAATTATGTCCTCCTCATCTCGGGAACAACAAACTTCTTTGTTCAAACATACTTCTCATCCCTTAAGGATTGCTTAGAATGTCTGCGTGAGATTGTTGAAGAGGATAAGTTAGAGAAACCTCATGATAATGCAATTGGACATGCATGCTTATATGCCAAACGATCTCAAGAAATCTTAGAATGCTTGATCACAATATGCCCAAAGTCATTAGGTGAGAGAGTTAATCCTTTGATTCCATGCTCGATGCCTAATGCCAAGTATGATATTCATTCGATTCCCAATGCCTTTTGAATATGAACCGTAGTGTGCCTTTAAGTAGTTCGATTCGGATCATCAATGCTAAGAAAGAGAACTCAAGTGTACCTTCTAGGAGGAATACAAATATCGGTACTTCTAGTTTCAAGAAAGTGAACCTTAGTGTGCTGCATGTAGTTCGGATCGGCACATCTAAGCGGTGATGCAAAGAGTAGTAAAACCAACTAATGTTCCCATTCCTCTACAGGAGTAATCGGTGACATTAAAGGGAGCGGTCAAAGTCTCAAGACAATACAAGGAATGATAGGACCTCGCAAGCTAAGAATGTGCCTTTGGAAAAGAGTAGAAGAACAATCTAGGAACTTTAAGTTTGAATCGAATAAAGCGAATCGTGTTGATTCTAGTATTAGCCTTAGGCGTCTTGTAATTAATTGAATTCGATACTATTTGCAAACCTTGTATTGATGTCTGCTTGAATTACATCTCTAATCATGAATGTGGTGTTAATGCTACGCCTAATGATGCTAATTGTCCGATTAATATTGTTAATGCTAAAACTCATGCTAAGAAGGCTAAAAGGCAAAAGCGAAAGAAAGTTAGAAAAGCAGTGGAAACCCGGGAAGAACATTCGATAAAATAGGCTATTATTGGATACTGTTGGTCATAAGACTAATCGAGATAATGCCCACTAGAAAATGGATGCCTCTTGGTAGAACTATTCCCTTAAGAAGTGATCACACTGTGAGCAGGGCTATCTGAGACACTAATCTTGCATCTATTCACAATGATTCCATTGCCTCATTTTACGATATGAATGCTTCTATTTACGATGTGGGTGTTCCAACCATTATTACTAACCAAATGGAACCCATTCTTGCATGGGGATCCCAATTATCGATTATCCATTCTTATGCGTGTTCAGCTGCGGATCGTTCAAATCGTTACGTGGTACACGGACTCAGTTGTTCCAAGCATATATATTGGCGACGGTCACGGCTCATGAACCGTGAGCAAATTCATCGGGGCTATTAGATTCGGGAATGATCATTTTGGTGCTATTATGGGTTATGGAGACTATGTTGTTGGAAAAAGTGTTATCTCGAGTTTACTATGTAGAAGGTCTTGGTCACAATTTGTTCTCTGTTGGTCAATTCTGCGATTCGGATCTAGAAGTAGCCTTGAGAAAACATACACCTTCGTTAGAGAACTTGATGGTAAGGAACTTTTAAGAGGCTCACGAGGTTCAAATCTATACACCATCTCCATCGAAGATATGATGAAGTCTTCTCCAATTTGCTTCTTTGTCAAAGGCTTCTAAAACAAAGTCATGGTTATGGCATCGTCGTCTCAATCACACGAACTTGGCACCATCAATGATCTCACCAAAAGGACTTAGTTGTAGGTTTACCTAGACTCAAGTACGAAAAGGATCATCTTTGTTCGACATGTCAATTGGGAAAAAGCAAGAAGTATGCCCATAAACCCAAACCTATTAACTACATCTTTGAAGTTCTTCATATGATTCATATGGATTTATGTGGACCAATGAGGTGCGAGAATATCTTTGGGAAGAAATATGTGTTAGTTGTGGTTGATGATTACTCTAGATTCACACAGGTCAAGTTCTTAAGGACAAAGGATGAAACTCGATATCATCATCAAACTCATCAAGCATTGCGAGTTCGACTTAACAAAACCGTCGAATTATCGAGCAGATAATGGGCCGGGTTTGTCAACAAACAACTTAGTGAATTCTATGAAAGCGTTGGAATCGACCATCAAAGAAGTGTTCCACGAACTCCTCAACGAGCGGTGTAGTTGAAAGGCGAAATCGAACTCTTGTTGAAGCCGCTAGAACAATCTTGATTTACTCAAAGGTTCCAATGTTTCTACGGGTGAAGCAATTGCCCTTGCATGCTACACACAAAATCGTTCACGATTCACCTTGTTCATGGAAAAACTCCATATGAACTTGTCCACAACAGAAAACCTAATCTCTCTTTCCTTCGTGTGTTTGGTGCATTGTGTTATCCAACTAATGAGGTCAAGACTTAGGCAAACTTAGGGCTAAAGGCGACATTGGAGTATTTGTAGGATATGCACCAAACAAAAGGGATACCGAATCTACAACAAAAGAACCCGAAATATCATGGAAACAATTCACGTTACGTTTGATGGTGACCGGTCAAATGGCTCTGGACACTCCATTTCGGGACCCGCACTTCAAAAGCAGTCCCATTGGTTCATCCCTTGTTCCAAACTCCTCTCAAGAAACTCCATATGTACCTCCATCGAAGATGATTTAAAGAAATTGTTTGATCCTATGTTTGATGAACTTTATGATTCAAGTACTAATGAGGTGTTGATCCCTACAACAGAGGATGCTCATATTCACGTGAATGAAGTCAATCCTCGGTCTCAATATCGTTAAGTCAAGAAGCGCCTCTGCGATCCTTCCGTCTCATCAACAAATCATCATTCTTCAAATGTACATCATGGGCATTTACGGCATCAATGATGAAGTTAATCCCTTTGCTACTCACGAAGATGCTCCATTTGAAAACATATTTGCTCTGAATCATCATCGAACCATCTTCTTGAGGAGACATCGACTCTGCTACCTCGGTCCCTCAACAAGCGCCACATGAACACCTTAGAAAATGGACTCACGATCATCCACTAGACAACATCATTGGAAATCCCTCTCGTCTGTATCAACACGGAAACAACTTGCAACCGATGCCTTATGGTGCTTCTTCAACTCCGTACTATCTAAGATCGAACCAAAAGATGTTAAAACCGCCATGAATGAAGATAGTGGTTCAATGCCATGCAAGATGAAATTCATGAGTTTGATCGACTTGATGTATGGGAGTTAGTACACTGCTCAGGCGTGCTATGATTATTGCTCTTAAATGGATCTTCAAAGTGAAACTTGATGAGCATGGTGATGTGTTGAAGAACAAGGCTCGATTAGTTGCTAAAGGATACCGTCAAGAGGAGGTATTGACTTTGAAGAATCTTTTGCTCCGGTTGCTCGAATCGAGGCAATCGAATCTTTCGGCTAATCTTGCTAGTAAGAACATGGTAGTCTATCGGATGGATGTAAAGGCGGCATTTACGAGCGGAGATCTTAAAGAAGTCGTCTCGTCGACCAACTGAAGGATTTGTGAATCAAGAGCATCCTACTCACGTTTATCGTTTGAAGAAGGCTCTTTACGGTTTAAAGCAAGCTCAAGGGCATGGTATGATACCTTTGTCAAAGTTTCTTCTATCTACGGATTTAGCAAAGGGCGATTGATCCTACATTGTTCACCGGAAGTCGAGCAAACATTTAATTCATGTTCAAATTTATGTTGATGATATTATTTTTGCCTCGGCGGACCCAATGGAATGTGATCGTTTTCTAATGAAATGAGTTCAAAATTTCAAATGTCAATGATGGGACAAATGTCATTTTCTTGGGATTACAAATTTCACAAAGTCCGGAGGCATTTTCATAAATCAATCTAAATATGCAACAGAGATCTTAAAGAAATTTGGATTTGATTCAAGTGACCTGTTGACACCCCATGATTGATCGAACCAAACTAGATGAGGACCACTCGGGGATCATGATTGACCAAGCGAAATATCGTAGTATGATTGGATCACGATGTACCTCACTGCTAGTAGACCAGACATCTTGTTCATTTGTGTGCATGTGTGCTAGATACCGGCTAAGCCTACTAAAAAGCACCTTGAAGCGATTAAGCGGGTCTTCGGTATCTCAAGGAACCATCAATATGGGTCTTTGGTACCGAAGGACACCGGTATGTCACTAACGGCCTATCGAGATCTTGATCATGCGAGTTGTCAAGATACGTCGAAATACGTGCGGAGGTGCTCGGTTTTGGGTGATAAGCTTGTGGTGGTCTTCAAAAAGCAAATGAGTACTTCTATTTCCTCTCTGAGGTGAATACATAGCCATGTCATCTGTTGTGCTCAAATCTTATGGATGAGATCTCAATTATCGACTATGGCTTTGAATTCAACAAAAATCCTTTGTCTTGTGATAATAAAGTGCTATTGCTCTCTCATGCAACAACGTTCAACACTCAAGAGCAAAGCATATCGACATTCGACATCATTTCATCGGGAACAAGTGGAAAAAGGTGTGGTGGAACTCTATTTTGTGAGGTGCGAATATCGGTTAGCGACATCTTCACCAAAGCTCTTCCAAGAGAGCGTTTTGAGTTTATTCTTCCACGTCTTGGCTTAAAAGCCTTCAACGAAACACTCAAAGCGTCTTGAGGAGGAAGGCGAGGAGTAAAGGTCTATCTTCATCATCTCTTGTATATATCTATTCGAAAAACAAAATACAAAATTATAAAACCTTCAAAAATCAAATAGAAAAATATAAAACTTTCAAAATCCATAAAAATTTGAAAAATTCGAAAAATCTTCAAACAAATATTGTCATTTTGTCATGTTTCTCTCGATTCGATTATATCTACGGTCTTGTTGTTGTCATTCAAAGAATGACACGGGACTTTAGATATTGTTCGAATTTTTTTTACTATTTAATAAAAAAAAAAATCAAAAAATCAAAAATATTTTTGGGAGAAAGAGAAACAATGGTTTATTGTCATTTTCGAGCAATAACCGGTTTTAAAAGAAAAAACGAGCCATGTTTTACCATGTTTTCAAATTCCATGCTCGATTCTATAAACATTTATCTCTTTGAAAACTAAATGCTTTAAAAAATAACTCGGTCTCTATTTTTGATAATCATCGGGACTTATTTGTCAAAATCTCTATCTCTCAATCAACAACCTATGTCATTGATTGAGGGGAGAATGATTTTAATTAAATTAAAAGTTATTTGGCATTCAATTGTTTTCAAAAGATATTCATGCATGTTTTATCAATGGAGTTTAAAGTCTTAAAATCCGATCCTTATCGATTAAAACGCTTTCATAATCAAGTCACAATTCCCTTAAAAGCTTTCTAAATCAATTTAAATCAATAAGAGATCACAAATCTCAAATGATTTGATAATTGTGATCGGGGAGAATGTGTGATTTAAATTGGATTTAAAGCGATAATTCGGTAAATGGTTTCATAAGGATGTACATGCTATCCTTCACACATGTGACAAACGATTTCAAATTTTCCATGCACATGTTGAGGGGAGCATCTATCTTAAACCTATGATTTGAAAGCGTGATCAACTTATCTCAATGTGCGGGTTCCTCTAGTATGTGCAAAACTCTTTTCAAATCTCGAGGCACATATTGAGGGGAGCAAACTTATGAAAACCTCATCCTTCACGGAAATGCTTTATCTTCTTGATTTGATCGGGAAGTGATGTTGATATCTTTAGAAAATGGTAATCAAAAAGTAAATTCTTCCTCTTGCCTCCGTGTGCAAAACGATTTCAAACATTTGATGCACATGTTGAGGGGAGCACTTGTTCTAAAAATATCAAAAACAATTCGGTACAAAATGTTTTGATAATATATCACAAGTATCGGATTGATTTTCAAATGGTTTTCAATTGGTTCCAATGGAAGATGAACAATACCAAATAGACCGACCAACTTTACTTTATATGCGGTGATATAAGGATGATAAGGTTAGGTATTGGTTCCCATGATCCGCCGAACCGGAGGGATCTACCGAGGACAATCCACTAGTTAGTGTAGAAGTCCTTAGGTATGATGATAAAAGGAGAAAAATGAGATATGGGAAGAGTGCGGACTGAGGCGAGCTAGTCTTGGAATAAACCCAACAAGGTTCTAGCTATGAAGTCTCGGTAAGCTTGAAGGGTTGAAGAATTAAAAGAATTGAATGAGAAAGGGTGAAAACAAATAGCCCTCCATTTATTCAACCTTAGGGCGAAACCGGGTTCAATTCATATACTCTTGATGGTAACATCGGTATTGAAGACAAGGCGTCATGGACCCGGTGGCGCTGCACTTCAACTTTCCAAACCACTCAAGTTCCTCTTAAAAGGACTTGTTTCATTCTCACGGGAACCGACATTATCTATCGACTTTCTCTTAGAGATTGTTGATATTGAAGAAGGAGACCCTCTCCTAGTCTCGACACGGGATCCAAATATGCACAAATTGAGTCTAGAGCCACGAGATCATCAATAAATCTCATTAGGACACTTTCAATGAAGACTCTGTTTCACACAATGTGGAAAGAGATTATATCTTGAGTCCTCGCATTATCCTTGTGGTATTGCGAACATCCGAGTGATGTGTATACATATTCACAATGAAGATGGAAAGCCTTCGGAGCCAACATCAAACAAGCTCTGGTAGGTGGCATGTGAGATCTATTATATAGATCAACCATGTGACAATGAGCAGAAACAATGGGCGATTCAATCTCTTGAATCAATCTGGTTCGAGTTATGGATTAGCGGATACCTTTGAAAAACCGGTCTTTGTGCTTAACAACTCTTTTCTTTAGCACATCGACCGTGTACTCATTTTCAAACCAAAAGGTGTTTTATGATTGATAATTGATTTTCAATAAAACCTTCGTTGTATTGCAAAAACAATTTCTATTGAGCAATACGATTGTTTTCAAATCTCTTTTCATCAATCGGTGGACTTAAAATTATTTGGTTCACTCACTCCGTGTTGTCTTCTTTGAGATGTTCGGTTTGAGAACGACTAGAGCATTGCGAAACCCCATCAAGGAAATTCTTGAATTATACGATCACAGGCGGTACATGTCTTGATCAGCGGGAACCGTGGGCGTGTACCTCAATTCAACGAAAGTGATCAAAGACACTTTCGTGCGATTTATTGCTAGCTTGTTGTATGCGGTACGCCCGGCGTTTGCGGTGATCGAATGAAGCGGTCAATCCATAGCCGCATGCTCACTTAACACATTCAACTCAAAAGAAATCATGATTAGTGCATCAATGACTCGATATTTTCACTCCATGCTTACGCTTTCTGCTGCGCCAATATCATGAATCAACTAAAGCTTCCGCTACTCGATGAGAAGATATCATGATCCGAATGTGAGCATGTCGGTCCTAAAGTCACAACATCACATAATACCAACACCACAATGGATGTCTCGAGATTTTTGATGGTGATGATCTCAAAAGTGGCTCAAAATTATTATCACGTGGATCGGTAAAGACCTCCACTTGGAGTAACCAAACATGCAATGTGAAGAATCAATGACTACGAGCTTAGGAGCAAAGTACTACATCAAGAATGCAAGAACAATTGTTAATGTAATATCTATTTGTATTCAATGTAATTTTGGTACATGATTGAGGTGACCTCCTTAGGGAGATTGTTAGGAATTAGAAATTCCGGTATTAAAGAGTCGGTCACCTCAAGCATATGTAATCGTTAGGAAGCTCGTAGTAGTTCTTTTTAGTTAAGTAGTATTTAGTTAAGTAACACCGTGGAGGACAGACGGGTCTTTACCCAGCTGTATGCGATCCACGACCCGAGGTGTGGCGATTTATGTAAGACTATAAATACTCTCTACCTTCCAAGGTAGAGAGTTGGAGCTCATAATAATATCTTTCACTTTCTCTCACTAAGTTCCCTAAACCTCTAACTTTCTCTCTAGAACTCCATTTATCGCCACTTTGTGTTATGGTTTGATGTGTATGTGAAAACTAATATCCTACAATCATTTAAAATCGATATGTGGTCATAAGTGTTGATTTTATCTGCTGCGTATAAGTTATGGTGATAATTGTGGATGTCATAATTGCTGTTAATTAAAAAATGAAACCGATATTTCATTTTAGAAGTTGTTGCGTCATTGTATAAAGTAGGATTGAAAAGACAATACACAAATCTATTCATTTTTGCTCTTAATGTCCTTAAATATAGTTTTTTTTATCCACTTTGGAGTTCCAAAGCTCATTAAGGATTTGTTCTTATATCTAAATTAATGTTTTCAGCTTGCCATTGATGTTGTGATCGTGGAAATTCTGTGGAACCAAAAGTTTTCACCACACAAATTAGCTGCAGCACAGGTACGTAATTTACGTTTATTGATAATAGTTTACATCATCTAGGGTTTGTAATAATTATGATATGTGATCATAAGTTTTGATTTATATTGTGTGCTACAAGTTGCATTCAATTTCCCATTGATTGTCTTCGATTTCTTTTTTTCAGTTTGAATGGTATTAGTGGATTTTGGCTATGTATTTGTGTTTGTTTAAGCTTTCGATATACTTTGAGTCGATGTGTGGTTATCGTGATGATTTTATATACTTTGTATAATCTGTGGCCGTAAGTGCTTTTGATATCTTTTAAATCCGATTTGTGGTTGTAATTCTTGATTTTATATGATGTGTATAAGTTGTGGTCCTAAGTTATGATTTCTTAAGTGCTACAAGCTAATTTTTGATCACAAAAATAAGTGCTTTTCGATATCCTTGAAAGTCGATATGTGGTCATAAGTGATGATTCTATATGTTGTGTATAACTTATGGTCATAAGCTGCAGATTTCATAAATGTTGTTAATTAAAAAAAAGAAATTGGATTTTTGTTTTAGAATCTGGATCATCGTTGTATAAAGTGGGTTTGAAAAGACAATTCACATATCTTATCATCTTTTGTGCTTAATCTCCTCCAATGTAGTTTTTCGATCGACTTTAGAGTTCAAAAGTTCATTAGGGATTTGTTCTTCTATCTGAAATTTATCTTTTCGGCTTGCCATTGATGTTGTTATCGTGGGAATTGGATTTCTAGATGTGTGTTTCTATTTGTTTAATTTTTTTAATATTTTTTAGAATCTGATATGTGCTCGTGAGTGGTAATTTTATATACTTTATATAATATGTGGTCATAAGAACTTTGTGATATTCTTTAAATTCTAATATGTGGTCGTAAATGCTAATTTTATACGTTGTGTATAAGTTGTGGTCATAATTGTTGCTTTCATAAGTGTAACAGGCTATTTTTTGGCTGTGGAAAATAAGTGCTTCCTGATATTTTTTAAAGTCTGATATATGGTCAGAAATGTTGATTTTATGCCTTGTGTATAAGTTGTAGTCATATCTTCTGACTTCATAACTGCTACTAATTAAAAAGGGAAATTTAATTTTTTCTTCTGAATCTGGTGTACTTACGATAGTTTTTTTCGATATGGGGACGATGTGTCGTTATATAAAGTGAGTTTGCAAAGACAATATACAAATCTTATCATCTTTTGCGGTTGATGTCCTTCAATGTAGCTTTTCGATCATCTTTAGAGTTCTAAAGCTCATTAAGGATATGTTCTTATATATGAATTCCTGTTTTCAGCTTGTCATTTCTGTTATCATGGGATATCTGTGCACGGCGTAACCAAAAATTTTCACCACACAGATTGGCTGCAACACATGTACATATTTAAATTGTAACACTAATACTCTACATTATCAAACATTAGTATAGGGTAATTCAATTTTCCGCATTTAATAGGTAGTTTTTGTGAATCTAATTTAGACGGTGGATGCTTGGGTATGTTGATTCGTTCCCCTGGTTAGTTTTAAATTTGGAATGGCAAGAAACTATACGCCCTAAAATGTAAGCGTGTTTTGTACCTAATACCGTATTTGAGCAGAGGCGTAATATTCTTCGTACAAGTATTAATAGATTTTTCTCTTTTGTATTTGGGCTATCCAATAAATGTCAACTGGACATGCTCATGTAGAGTGAGAAGGATGGAAGAAATCGATAAAGAGGTTTTGTATGATGCTTGTAGGAGGATTTCGCTACGAAATATGGCCAGATTATTAGGCCACCTCCAGTCACCAAGCGAACCATTTGTGCATACTATGTCATTTTAGGGGGAAAAGGTGGTTTTATGGGAAGGGATATGTCGTTATGGGCTGCTGACTTCCCTCATGTTCATCACAAAAGATTGGTTGCCTTCGTTGAAGACTCATATTTGCTGGCATATGAGATTACCATGGTAACACTCTCAAATATCGCTAAGGTTGATATTAAAACAAAAATTATTTTTTCTACGCATCTTTCGATCTAATGTTTGACGTTAATTTAATGATAGTCTTACCTTAACGCCATCACCAATACTTTAGACCTTCAAACATTTGATGATGCGTTGTTCCACATACTTAATAGGTTGTTTTCGTGTTTCTAATTTAGATAATAGTTTCTTGGCTGTGATGATTCAGTCACTCATTGCGTCTTAATTTTGCCATGGTAAAAACTGGGAGGCATAAAATGCAATCGTGTTTTCTAGCCAATATAATGTTTGAGGTAAAGCATAAATATCCCGTTTCTAATTGATGAGGCATTGTTTATTTTTTTATTTAGGCTATTCATGATATGCAAAATGGACATGCTAATGTTAGAGTGAGGAGAGTGGCAGAAATCGATATAAATGTGCTCTATGATGCTTGCTAGGAGATATCATGTGACCTATCAACAATATGGAATATCCATATGAATGACCTTCCACATAGAGGGTTGCTCGCATAAATTACGCCAAGTAGTGCACACTTTCTGTGCATTTTCAAGTCTGTCAATCACACCGATTCTCTGAAGTATATAAGTTAAATCTAATGAGAGATACAACCAAGCTTCTTTTTGACAAATATTTCCTTGCACGCTTCCTAGAAAACCTTTATATCGATTTCTCCCATCCTCTTTATCCCAATGTTAGCATGTCCATTTTACATATCGTGCGTATCCTAAATAGAAAATGAACAATGTCTTAGGTAAGACGTCTGTTGGTTCATGGCACACAATTATGGCAGGTTTGTATGCAAAATGGTTCTACTCTGAAAATAGGAGAAGATCCTGGAATAGCTTTGGTTTATTTTCTGACCAGCTCCACAAACTCAGTTACTTTGTAATTTTATTCCTTGTGTCACTTTCTGTAAAATTTCTTGAATCGATTACTCTAGTATAAGATATTAACTTTTATGTTCTTCGAGGTTGTTGGATTTCATAAACACAATATGATATTTCAGAGTGTAAGTTTCACATTTGATGTGAAACTTATGCCCTTCATCTAGAAGAGTTGATCAAAAAATGGATTTGGGTGTCGTGAACAACAATTCGATCAGCTATGCGGCCAAACAACATGTTTTGCAAGCTATATCGTAGCATGAGCGTTCACTACAATTTGTAAGGGTTTTTGGAGAAGATGCAAAGCTCTACTTCATAGGGTCATGGGGCTGCTAGAAAATGCATATTTTAAAATGGCTTTTGGTTATGGATGTTGCTGTATTTAGGGGTGTTTTGATCTGTTGAGAAACCAGGTTATGCAGAATCTTCTTATAAAAGGTTTGCGTGCATTCAACAAAGCCATTGCTTTTAATCCGTATTGTAGCTAGTGTCTCCTGAACTACACTTTCTCCTCCACCCAATCCAATAACCCAAACATATTTCCAATATTTTTTGCCCACTACCCACGTCTCTACGACTTCTAGTGCAACTAAAGTTTCCTGTAAACGACACTTTGACCAAACAACAAAACTACATTTTTGTATATTAGTTCTTCTGCACCCCATCCCATTTTATCCAACTTTTCAATAGTGTTTGGCATTAGCCGCATCTAATTGTAACTTCTGTATAATGGATTGTATTTCACTATCATCACTCCAACTGTCTATAATTCTCTACTACACATCACTAGAAATTGTAGATAACACTGACAAAATTTTGTTTAGCAGTTGGTGCACTTCTTGGAAACGAGAAACAATTCACAAGTTCTCAGATCAAAGACCTCAGTACAATGGCGACAAGAGTTTGTTTACATTTGATGCAGTTCGTACAAACAAGCTACAGTTCATTGTTATACTTAAAAATGTTTTTTGAATCTAAAAATTCTCCCGATGCGATAGGGTGCTCGATATAATCATATGCTTCGCCACCTAACGGTTTAATATTATATCGATCACCGTCAACACTTCTTGCAAGTTTTTAGATTCCTAGACTCTAAAAATTTTATTAGTTTGGTTATTTTTTGAAAGAGAAACTTATCCGTGTTTAGAGCATCAACTGGTAAACCATAAATAGTAGGATTCTTCATTTTATGGTTTACCAGCTCATGCTCTAAACACGAAGAACTTGCTCGAGAATAGCATCACTTTTTGTAATAATTCACGTGCGAGTTCCATTTCTCTTTCATTCCCGAATTTTTATATATTGTGGTCATGTGTACATATCGTTGCTTTCTATTCGTTTCTCAAAATAAATACACAAGGGCTTTATATACGGGAAATTTAAGATAATGCATTTGATGACGTATTTTGAACGTTTTGCCATAAATGATAAACTATTGAGTCGTCTCTACAATTTCTTGAACTTTCATTAAAATTTTATTGGCTGGCTCCATCACAACGCGATAAGTTGGCTCCGCTGTAACGCACAACAGCCTAATTTATCGTTTTTTTTCTTTCTAACGCAAGTACAATCATCCACCATATAACATAAAAGAAAATAATAAAAAAAATAAAGTTATAAACTAACAACTCCTTACTCATTCCTTTTATCCTTCGTCTTTGCTCCGATACCATTATTGTGACTCACTATAGTGTTACTAAAATTAACACCAATTGCCTTTTCTTGTGTAGCTAAAAGTTTCACATAAATACTTCCCCGTTCCTCTCATCCTACCCCATTCCTCTCCTCTCATACATATGTTGTAACTTACCTAATATATTACTAAAAGTGTCACCAATTCCTTCATCTATGCTCCTTCCTCCCACCATTACACCCAAGGTGAGTCGTAAATGAGACAACGCGTGATGGTGGCCACCACCGGGTGGTGCACCACCCACTATACACCCAGTCTAAAGGTGAGTATCGTAAATGGACATTTTAGAAAATATCTTGTGGTTGATGGACATATGTGTAATGGTGTTCTCCTATACTAGACGTATATAAGACGAATACTAGCGCAAAGCGACAATGTATAATGACAAATAATTATACTTGTAAACTAGTGGGTTTTGGTGTGACCCTTGCGGCGTTTAATTTGTTGTCATTGCGAGAAAGAAAGTTTATTGGTTAAAAACGAAAAATATAAAAGTTTGAGGATTAAACAATATTTAAACTATTAAATTAGTGGTAGATGTTGTTATCAATTTTAATTAAAGGTATGTAAGATTTATGTAAGTTAATTATTTTAATATTTATGTAAGTTAATTATTATAAGTGGTATTTTGAGGAATCAATTTTACTAATTTTTTTTAAAATTTAAGTTCTTAAGAATGAACAAATTTGTTTTATAAGGAGTAAAGAGCCGATGTAGAGAAGAAGTTGGAAGCATTTCGTAAGTAGGCCGAACTATCTAATCACAATTTTAGGGGGCCTAAACTGATGAAAAAAAAATTAATATTATCATATGAAAAATAAACACAAAATATATAAAATTTTGGAAGGACAGGGGTGCATAAAGCTTCGTCCCTAGCCACGTGATGATATGTAAAGGCACAGTGACATAAAAATTGAATGACGCTATGAAAATTGAAAGTAGACAAGGAAGAGTAAAAATCATTCAATGTGGTTATTGTGTACAAGTGGGACTAACAGGGCCTGGTGCGAAATTATGAGTGGCCTCTTTAAATCACGAAAATCCTAATTATTATGAAAAATTCAAAACAAAATATAGTTAGACATGTATAGATATTAACGGATATATATTAAATCGGAGGCCGCCTCACATAATATTTAAAAAAGACTATAAAATTTAAGTTAGACATGTATAAATATAATTAGACATGTACAAATATTAATAAACATACTAAATCGGAGGCCCGTTACAAACGGTGACCATGTACGATTGCCCCACTTGCACATGCTAATCGCCGCCACCTTGTAAGTTGCTAACAAAAACAAAGAAACCAACTATGCTATTACCTCCGTCTCAAAATAATTATCCAATTTGATGCAAAATATAAAATGAATTGGGTTTTAATTTCTTGGTATAACATCAGTATTATATAATAAAATAAAAATATGGAAGGTTAAATTAAACATCAAAATTTAAAAAATTAAACTCGACACCTTATTTTTAGGACTTAGGAAGTAACTATGGTTAACTTGGCGTTCTGCATGTGAGTCACGTTACTCTATTATTTTATGTACGGAGTCTTTGTCATAATTTTTTTATTAAGGACTAAATTTGCAAAAGAACGATAACGGGGACTAACGGTGTGATTTATAGCTAACGAGGACCATTTTGTAAATTTCTTAGCTACTGAGGCACTAACTATTCCCAATCGATTTTTCTTAGCAACATCTTTATACACCTTGTTTGGCTTTATAGCAATGTAATTTTCGCTTTAGTCCACGAAAGTATCGGTTTGTTGCAATTTTAGTCCTTAAGGACTAACGGTGAAAATAAAACTTAACCATAGGGGTTTTTTTCTTAATATTTTAATGTAAACAGTCCTCAAATTATTTTTTGTTGCAACATTAAGTCACGATCGTTAGATAACGGATGCAAGACTAACTTTGTAATGAATCAAAAGCCTCGGGGCTAAATTGCAAATTGCCACGCATCGTAGCTACATTACCCCTCGATGCTTTTAGTATATATAATAATAATTAAGAAATATAATCTTACAGAGCCCACTCAGCACCATGTTTTCAACTTCTTTTTACGCATATTATACGCAACAACAAGTTGACAACAACATATAGGATCTAATGGGCGACCGGCCTTAAGAAACATTACTAACACTCGATATTTCAATGACACGTGATCGTGTCTCTTGTGTGATCCTGTGTTTGGCCATGACAGCATGAATAACTATGGCCTCTACGTAAGATATTTAAGGGATTCAACTAAATTCTGTGACAATCTCAAATGCATACAAAATATAAATTATCCATTTTGAAATAACGATCAAATTTTTATTTTAGCGAGTGTTTCTAAGTTCTCATTGGGTTCTATTGCAAGTCTATCTTAAGGAAGTGACTCATTTATCCTCCGGGATCTTGGTATCATCATTAAAACTGGCAATTCGATTAAATCCTAAAAATAAAGAATCGATATCTTTAGATTTTATCTCATCGCAATATCTAGGGGAATTTAGGCATACATCAGTTTCTAATAACGGGCAAAAACAATTGATACTGAAGTATGAAGTAACTAACTTTTCACGGAAATAGGCAAGAGGAGCAAGAATAGAGAGGGCAAGGAGGTCACGATACACACAGAAAACAATCTCATTGACACCACCATTTAGAGCTACTTTGGTGATCACATGATATCCTCCACTCAACAATTGTACCAAGGCCATTGCAACGTGTGCCTTCCTTGCTTGTCCCCCGCTAACGCCACCAGCTCTCCCGCCATCACGCCCAGCAAATGATATTTCCATCTAAGTATTTTACCCAAAAATGACTTTATAAAAATCTTGTGGTGCATATAATTAGTACGTTGGTTGAGATTTCATTTCAAATCCAACCAATTTGACAATGACTGGTCATGCAATTCATCTTCAGATTCAAGTAAAAGAGTCATGCTTGTATGAAAAGGAATAAACCAACTGCCTTACTTTTTGTTAGTTTTATCTTTGGTTGTTAGCGAAGGGTCACTAGTCAGTCATAGTTAACTTATTTTCCCCTTTTCATACATGTAAGTTCATTGTTTATTCCAAGACCCATTGGGCCACTAGACTTGCTTATATTTTAGAAAAAATATTAAAACTGTTGGACCTGTTCGGAAATTTAACTGGATTCAAAGTAATCCATAGAACCGAGTTTATTACCCTATTTGACAAAGGATTGGCCCAAAATTAAATTTAGAGTACGGTTTCGACCATGACAGAAATTATACATCGCGCCATCGCGACCAAGTTAACACAACGTAATGCAGTCGATGTGGTGGTTAGGCCCTTGATTTGAGGGTGGAAACCCAAGTTGAAAGTTCACCGTAAAAAAAGCTAGCATAAGGCTTATATTATTTTCAACTAGTTTCAAATTTGTTATTTTTATCATGTTAACAGGTGTGGCATGATCACAGTTAGCATGCAGCGTTGTGGAGTAACTAGTGTTTAATCTGAAAAATAAAGCGTGATTGGCAAGCAGCATCTAACTTTTTTTTATCTCGTTTAGATGCTACTGAAAGGAGCGTTGAAATATAAACGTTATTGCTTTCTTTCTTGCTATCGCTTTCCACTGCTACGTCTTGCTACCGCTAATTCTGTCAAACACATCCATAATTACATATTTGATTAATCATAAGTGAAACTTGTTACAAACTAAAGAAACCATATATAATAACAAACATTATATATCTAAGAACCATGTAATTAGTATGTGCAAGAACCAATTTTAAAATTTTAAGCAAAACACGTGAACTATTTAGGCAACTCTACTTTTGATGGCTAGATAACTCAGAAATTTCTTAGCTAGAAAACTATATAAGTGAGTTAACTCTTCTATTTTAGTGTTGGAAAACAAAATAGAGATCATCCAGAATCACAACAATTTCTACAATCAATCATATATGTTGCTTGCAGCAAGCTAAATATGCCCACAAATGTTTCATTATTATGTTTCTGGTTACAAAAAGTCACATCCCAATCACAGTAAATCCTGTCTCCCTAGTCACTTCACTACCAACTTCGCACACACGTAATACGCTTAAACACTTTGATGTTTGCCTAGTGGCGGAGCCAGGAGTAAACTTCAGGGGTAGCGGAAAAAAAAAAAGTTAACCATAAATTTTTTTTAACCGTACATTTAAATAATTAAAAAAACACAATAATAAAATAAGTTAAACAAATACCTAATAGATCTCAAAAATCTCCTTTTCGGTCTTTCATAGCTTGAAAACGAACCATTAAATTCTCATTCGTTCTTACGTCAAATGTCTCTCCTTCAACAAAGACATACCATAGCATTGTTCAAATATTCATCCCCATTCGATTCCATAAAACCGTTTTAATAAGTTTCATTTTAAAAGATCTTTCAACAATTGCGGTTGAAACCCTGTAAACCAATGCAAGCTTCAAAATCCGATAAAATAAAGGAAATGAGAGATTTTTTCCGTATCCACCATTACCCGAGCTAGGTGACAAATCCCATCCAAATTCAAAAATCTATCATCTTCCTTTACCGAGTGATAAAAGACGTTAAGCTCACCCAAAATACACCCCCTATCGTTCATATTAAAATCAACCGGATACATCTCACAAAAGGCTACTATCTTAGATATATCAAACTTAAAAAACATCTCTTCCACCTTGATTGCCAACTTTTTCTTTAAATAAATAACAATATAAGCAATAGGCTTTGTCTGATTTAACACTATACTCTAACCACGGGTATGTATCAAACCATTGTACAACAAAACGTCTCTTATCTTTACCATACATTTTGGTTGGAAATTTATGATTTCGTGGTTGAAAAGCTTTTTTAACAAGATAGTGTCTTCTTATATCATCCACTTGATTAGGATGATAACTAGCAACCGGTGGTCTATCAAAAGGGTCCGAAGGTAGATCATTCAAATCAAATCCATTTGGAATCGAACCCGAAGGAGTTGAACCAATATCATCAACATTATTAGAACCAACATCATCCTCTTGAAATTTTCTTTTAAAGAAATTGCCAATATGCACTTGTTTTTTCATGTTTTAACTTTCAAAAATCAAGTCCCTGTATAAAATTGAACCACAATCTAATCAAGAACTTACTAACTTGTCTAGACTTTCAAAATCAATTACATATAATAAAATTACATAAGGCGGGAAGGCGAAGGGGAAGGCGAAGCAAAATCAACCCTTAATTCCTAATCTAATCACTAATCAAATCACAACCAAAATTAACCCTAAGTCCCTAATACTAAGAATGAAAATTAATAAATTATTAAATAGACTTGAAAGTTTGAAATTACCTAAGGGTAAATGTAAGCGTGTGCGTGTAAAGCGGGAAGGGCCGAACTCCGAAAAGCATAAGCTTTTAAGGTTTTTTTTTTTTCTTCTGGTCTCTAACTCAAGAACTTGTGTAGTTGTGTAGACTTTTATTTTATTAAATTGATAGGTTTTGTATGTTTTTATGGTGGAGAAATGTTCGTCATCAACATATCACTTTTAACTTTTAAAGTGTGTTTAAAATGAGCTTTGGAGTTATTTTAAACATTTAGTGGATTAGGCCTTAGAGTTTTTGGAGTTTTTAAAGAATGATATGGGTCTCATCAAATTTATTTAGGGTAGCGAAAATTTGTTTGAGGGAATAAACACTTAAATATAAGAAAACGAAAAAAAAAAAAAAAAATCCACTACCGGATAAAAGTTCGCTACCCCTGAACTACAAGTGCCTCCGCCCATGTGTTTGCCCGTCCCATTAGAACTTTCAACCAGTAGTACCTCATATCTGTGATGAACTTCTATTATTTGTGATAACATGATAATGAAAGTTCCTACCATTTTAATTTATATATAAGATGCGTGTTTGTTTTAGATTGGTTAGTTACCTATTGTGTGTATTGTCAGTGTTTTTTGCTTGTATCATGTTTCCTTTTTTAGAATATGATAAAGGCTTTAATTGAGTTGAGTTAAGACCTGATTAAGTGACTGAAATTATTGGATTATATAGTAACAAAAGTTGTTTAGTGGGAAACAAGGGTGGAAATTTGAACTTAGTGGCACTATTAATTTAAATCTAATATTAAACGATTAGTGGTACGAGATTCGCTAATTTAATGTGGAGATTAAAAGAAAAAAAAAGTTAGTTTTCGGTGATTTGACCTTTTAAGCTCATCATTGCAATCATTGAATTGAGTTGAATGTCCCATTTTTGTAGTGCTCATGCATATTTAAGTTTTGATTTGTTACTATTATTCTCTTTGGATTGGGAGAATTTTTGAGTTTGGTCTTTTGATGAAACACTTTAGAGATGAAGTATTTTTTCCAGCTGTTAATGAAGACATCTTTCAATTCAAAGCAAGCAAAACCATTAGCTTTTAAATACAATATGAAACTGGCAAAGCTAATGACAGATCAATCGAGCATCGGATCCATTACTTTAAGTTCTATTTATCCTTTACATTTAATTATAGGACTAGTGGTATTGCTACTTTTATTATGTTTGTGAATGATTTGTAAAGCTAGTAATATGCACTTCAATTGACAACAGGAACTTGGAGGTAACTTGTAAAGAGGGAGGAAGGTAAGAGTATTCTATAGACAATTACGACTTTTAGGCCAATTGTATGAGGTAAGTTCAGAACAAAGCATAATGAGTATACAAAGAACTCTTATGTAACCAAACATGTTTCTTACTCACTGTCCTATCGTTCATAAATTCTCCAAATATTTCCATTTTCGCCTTTATAATAATGTTATCCTGAACTCTTGAACTACACGGTGACGACTTAGAGGTGACAATATCAAACCCCTTTATTTATTAATGGGTTTGATTCACGTTATTATACTGTAATGGGTCAAACAGGTGTGATGGGTCAAAATTTGCCAAAAATGTATATTCTTATGCTTTAAAGGTAGGCTAGCCTGACAAACAATAATACATATTCCATGCACAATGCTCTTGTAATGAATAAGCGGATGAGGTTTTCACTTTTCAGGTTACCCGGGGAGGATGTGTTTTTGACTCACGTGTACGAGGATGCAGCTTAACCGGGGTATCCGCGTATCAGTTTCTGACCCTTTCCCTAGCCACCCCAAGATGTGTACGCCTAACTGCTAGGCCATCTTTTAGTGGTCGTTAATGTTCTTTTAATGAATGAAAGTATGAAACAGTTGAACACCTAATTTTGTTTGGAAGTCTAAAAGTACCATATATTCTAAAAGAGGAAAGAAAATCAAAATCCTTTTAGAGATTTGGAAATGACATGGGATGCGATGACTAGTTAGGTTTCTTTAACAGTCGACAAAATACTATTGTAACCTGTTAGTTATAATCGGATGTCAATCTTTTATCGGTAGGTCTAGATTAAGAAAAAAATATCTGCTTTGATATTGAATAAAGATTTACATTGATATGTCAGTTTTATTTAAAATGTTTCTTAGCTCTTTTGTACGTAGTGTTTGATCTAAATCTGAAGTTTCTTCTCATTAATTTTGGAGAAAACTATACCTAACTTCTGTAAACATATGTAAAGAAATTTGTGCTGATTGTGGAATATTCACTAGCGTCATAGTCCTTATCTGTAGTTGTTACAACTTTCAAGTATATATCTACTACCATTTATAGAGAAAGTGACATATCTGACTTCGTAGAATCAATATAGTAATTTTGCTTTCAACATTAGTTAAAACTTTAAAACACAAACTGTGTACATAAACATTTTCTTATAAGTGACAATTTTGAGCCGTTTACTTAGGTTTGGCATTTCAGCAATCTATCTTGTTATTTTGTCAGTTCGACATCATGGCTTATTAGTGATGTTACTTTCTAGACTATTTAAAAATTATCATGCATTTATTGGAACAAATGATGACAAGATCTCTCCTACAAAGCACGAATATAACATCCCAACATCATATTTAATAAATTCATTCAGAGTTTATCTTTATCATTTGCATATATTCGTAAGTTAGTTTTATTCAGACATTTGCCACAAGGGTGCGTAACACACCCTACTTCCCTGTATAAAGTGATCAAAATTGGGGCAATATGTTATCTATTTCTAATATTAGTTATCTTCACCGGACCCTGTGTAATGCAAGATAAGCAACGAAACGATACCCAATCAACATCAATGCCATAGCCAATAAATCCATAGGCAAGTTATGTAACCCCACCGTTTTAACCGCTTTGAAATCTGCAACTTTGCAGTAAACTCCTTTTGAACATTCGTAAAGATCATTTTCATCATACTGAACCCCAAGAAGAAGCTTGTAACAATAGTAGCTGTAGCTCAAATACTTTAACCAGACTATGAACGTGGGGATTTGTTGTACGTAATATCCTCCAGCTATCAAGAAAACCAGCGTCGTAACCGATGCTAAAGTAGTGGCTTGTTTTACATCCGTCATAAGTATAGCACCTATTGCCAGCCCAAGACTTTGGGCCACAAGAACAGTGTAGAGTACAATGAGCCATGAAAGGATGAAGGTGGCAGGATCGGGTTTGAGCCCGCCCATCCAATAGAGTATGAAGGTAAAAGCAGTTGGGAGTGCAAGTTCAAGTGGTAGGTCTCCTATGGTTCTTGCTAGAAAGTAAGAGGAGAGACGGTACATCCCAGATGACCGTTCTTTTATAAGCATTCTTCTTTCTTGAGGGAATGTGAAAACTGCATTGTAGAGTGGGTAAAATCCCCAAAAAACAGAGAAGAAGAAAAGCATTGCTATCTGCACGAAACAAAAATGAATTTTCTTAGTGTTAATAATAAATCAAATAAGCAACTATAAACAGATTGGACAAGATAGCATTTAGATGTGACTAATTTATATTCCAGGAAATGCTCAAAATATTTAATAAGTTCTTATTAGTTTTCGAACATAGATAAAATGACCGAAATGGTCCTTCTTGTAAAAGAGGGGAGACACCGCATGAAATGAAAATAGAAACTCTCTAAAATTTGGTTAAAATAAAGGGTGAGTACGTAAATTTTTGTCCCTAATAAGCAGAAGCAGAATCTGGTTATCAAATATTAAAAGCTGATTATTATGACATGAAGTTCCGATAATCAGATAAGCACTTATAAAAGGAATGAAAAAGCTCACACGATCTTCAATATGGGATGTTGGAGTCTGCCACCATAGGAGTCCAGCCAAGATAGCAACGCTTATGACTTGAAAGATTCTAAGCTTATTAAAAGCTTCAAATCTCTCTCTTACTCCCCTGAGAAGAAGCACCTTGAACTGATGCCACCAGCTTGTGCACCATTGCTCTGATTGCACACCACGGCTTCCTACTGTTTTAAAAAGAGTTAGTTAATCGCAAACAGTGGCAGCTATTAGCCATAGAGATGACAATCTCGACCTATAATCTTTTTCTATAATCCAACCCGACCCGTATTAAAGATGATACACCGGACCCATTATGAACCGTTGCCACCTATAAGTAGCATTTACTAGTTATAAACTTATATTAAGCCTCATTTATAATAAAGTCTTACTTGTCAAACCTTCTTTCGCATGATTGTAGTTGCAAACATTCAAATCACATAAATCTGTTTTCAGCCTTGTTGAAATGTTTGTTGCATAGCAAGTGACGAGTTTTTTCCTTACTGCTTTCCGCTCTTCTTCTGCATTTTCACCTTGCTCACATTCTTGCATTGAATCAGGTGAAATTCCTGTTTGACATTTAAATATTTTAAATTTATGGTCATATGTCAAATATTATTTTGTGCTTTGCAGTGGGGTCTCCCTTTTTTCATTAGTGTTGTTGGTAAAAAATGAAAATTGCAACTTACCGTTAGCAAGATCTAGTAAAAGGTCAGCCGGGTTGACTGTGACAGACGTCGAAAATCCAATTGAAGAGAAATACTCCAAGGCTGTGGAAGCAGGACCATAGTAAATTTGTGAGCCTTCAGATAACAAGATCACTATATCAAACATAAGGTAGATCCGGCTAGACGGCTGGTGAATAGTAGTGACCACGGTTCGTCCACCACTGGCCAACCTTTTGACTGTGGACATGATCCGCTGGGCGGTGGTCGAGTCCAAACCAGACGTAGGCTCATCTAACAACAACAAACTTGGGTTAATTAACATTTCTTGGCCTATGCTTACCCTCTTTTCTCCCCACCTGATATACCTCTAAATAGTGGACCACCTATCACACTACTTTTACACCTGGTCAACCCCAATTCTGTAACAACTCGGTCCACTTGGTTGACCTTTTCGTCTCGGGCCACACTTTTGGTAGTCTTAACATAGCAGTAAATAAGAGGGTTTCAGTCACAGTAAGGTGAGGATAAAGAACATCATCTTGAGCCACAAATCCAGTTCTCCTTTAGTAGAACCACAGAACGGTTGGCTGTTATACGTTATCTTTCCAGATAGCTGACCAGCCAACCGTCCTCCCAGGGCTGTTAGAAGGGTTGTCTTACCACTACCCGATGGACCCAACATGGCTAGTATCTCACCTGGACAAACCATACCCGTCACCCCATTTAGTATTGTCTTGTCTCTTGTACCGAGTTTAACTTTGTATGCAACCTCTTCAAACTGCAAAAGATATGGAAAACATTAGTTAAGCAAAGATCATAACACTTGTTTATGATAAGTATATAAGAATTTAGTAGTTAGGAAATGAGAAAAAAACCTTTAAAGTTATGGGGTATAAAGCCATCTTTAGAAAGGACTTAGCATGATGATGAGCTTGAACAAGGTGGTCATCATCAGGTTTTACCATATTTTGAGCTTCTTCCATGGGTTTACTAGTATTGGTGGTGGGGTGGGGTTATCTATATATGCTTTGGTTTAAGCTCTTGAGTTGCTTAACAAAGTAACTTGCATGATGCAAGTATATATACATAGTGTGTATGCATTGCATGCTATGAAGTATAGTCAAATGTAGGACCACGCTCAATGGTGGGCCACGGCCGATTTAGAGAACACGTGCTGATGTGTAACATCTTAGAGCTACGCGTAACTTTTGAGTTGAATTTAGTGACTACTACTACCATAACATACTAGAGTTGGAAAAGAATCATTTCTAGAGTTGAAGATGATGATCGATATGCTCTTGATGCGAGTTAAGTTAGTAAGGAATCGACAAAAGTAGAGGAGGTCGAAGACCAACGCCATCTTAATTGAATCTGCGGGTCCCCGAAAAGCGAAAGCAAAAGTTTTTGATAATAAATTCTAGGAAACTAAAGCTAAAGCATATGACTAAAAAACACAAGTCAAATTAGAGTTTAGGGTATTCCAGTGGGGAAAGAATTGATGCTGTGCTCTTATTAGTAATGGTTCAAAGTAAACAAGAACAATGCTGAGTGTAGAAGGTGATTTAATTGGTAAAGTAAAGGTGAAATATTCAAAGAGCAGCAATCAAAAGTAAAGCTAGCTGATTCTTTGCATACACTTCATTTTAAATATTTGTATACATGACATATATAGTATAGATTATATTGTACGTTCATCGGGTTAACTCGGATCTAACTAGCTGAGATGATGGCGTATTAAGTTTAAGAGACAAAATGCCAACTCAGAATTGGCTTTTAAGACAATCTAGAGTGAAGAACTAAACCAAATTTATCCATTTGGTTTGTTTCTAGCACTGCTTAATAGCTTTTGTTTGTAGAAAACATAAGGGTGCGCTTAGTTGGAGAAAATCCTCTTGTTTCATGTCTTTAGTTTTGTAAAAATTTGGAAGGGAAATTTATCTCCACAAAATACTTGAAAATATAAAAAACGCGTTTAGTTGATGTTTGTATTTTTAATTTTGTAGAAGGGGAGGGAGGGTTGTGGGTTACAAAGGAAAATAAGGAAAACTACTAAAATTTGTTTTATAATTTTCCTTGTTAAGTTAGGAAATAAGAGATTTTGTTTTTTGTAAAACATTTTGTTGAAATTGTTGATTTGAACACGTTCTCTATTTTCTTTGTTTTCCACAAAATATTTTGTGGAAAACAAGGGTGTTTCCCCCAACTAAACGCACCATAAGTATTCCTTAGAATCTAACCACCATTAAAACGCCGGCTAAGATAAAATTTGTTTTCCATTCATCTAGCTTGTTTGATCTTGTTCTTGTACACTTGTTGTCAAAATCATTGCGAATGTTACTTTCTATTATTTATCAATATCTATAAACTAGCTTCATGGCCCATCTAACGGGCTAGCTTCATATGTTGCATTTTATTGTTATATAAATGGAATATTGTAAACATAAATACAAACATGAATAAACACATAAAAGGGAGTGTTGAATACATAGAATTCTTTGTAAACCAAGTTCTTGGTGCAAGTTCTATAACTTTCATCTTTGTCGTATCTTTTCTTGGTCTTTGGGTCTACTAAGCTGTTGCACCTTTTATATCCCTGCCAAAGAACAAATTTTACCTTTATTAGTTTAAGAGAAAATCCATATAAAGAAAATGCTAAAACATTGATGACGTATAACACGTATATCAGACTTACTGGGCCTAACTCGTGTATACACATACTGGGCCCAGGCCCAACAACGAAACAACTACGAACACTGGATCAACAATAAGCCCAATAATAAAATTGGTTATGGTCCATGGTATATGTGAAAACATATACATTTTCTTTATCAAAACCGACCCAAATAAACCGAAGACGAGCCGTTAATGATTAATATTTGTGTGTTTCTTGAGTTTATGCATGTGCAGGTACGGATATCTCAATACAAACAAAGAAAAGACAAAATAGAAGAAAAACAAGCACGAAAAAAGAGAAGAGTGTGAAAGCGGAAGCCGGGGACTAAGTTTTACGGATTTTTTTTTATCACAATTGGCATTTTTACATATCACACCCTCATCATCAACCAAATTACTAATTTACCCTCATCATTTCCCAAAATTACCAAACTCACCCAACCTTATCAAATTTACACCTTTGGTCCTTTGAGAATTTTAATTTGGCAATAATAGTCCTTATGGTACTTTACACTTTTTATGCCAAATCCAGATACAATTGTAATAACACAAGTCCAAATCTTTGAACCAACCCAATCTTACACCTAGCCCAATATTACCCCAACCCATCAATATAATCCCTCCTACCCGTTTAAACCAAATTACCCGTATCCTACCCAACATACCCGGTCAACACCCATTCCCCAGTCAAACAAACATAATTAATTCCTAAAGAACCCTTCCCCGCCAAAGAGTAATTAACCTTGTTCATCATCTTGTCCACTGAATTACCCACAGTGCCCCTCTACAGCTTGGTACTAGCATCTTTATATGCTGACATGTGCAAGGGGATTGCCACCTTGGCAATCCCAAGCATTTTGATTGGCTGTGATACGTTTGATGATGTAATTGAATGATCAAGGGCTGTGATTCAAGTTCCTGAAGCTTCTACAAACCCTAATCAAGACCTGAGCTCACTATAAAATCCTCTTCATCACATATTTTAGATTGTCCAATTTTCATGTTTTAGAAGATTGTAACCATTTTATTATTGTCATTTATGCTTTTAATAGTTTTTAAATTTATTTGTAATTTCAATTTAAGTTCTGTAATTTTAACTTTGTTAATTGCAAATTCAATTTTTCCTTTAAATAACCTTGTTCCAATTTTACCTTAAGCTTGCATTTTCGTGTTAATTTCTGTTCTTATCTCTCATTGTTGATTTATTAAGCTCACAGAAGCTTCTAAAAGCTTTTGTGAGCTTATTATTGTTAAAGTTTGTTTTAATTTCAAAATAATTCAAAAGTCAAAATTGGTTAAACAGAAAAGGAAAAAAAGAAGAAGTTTAGATTGATTGTTGTTTTTCTTAGTGTTAAAAGTTATTTTAAATGAGCAATTTGGTTATATTAAGTCATGTTCATTCAAAATACTTCTAGTTTTTTAAGGTTTATCTTTTAAAAAAAGCAAATGCAGTTTCAAAAAGGGTGTTTGGAATAGTTGAATTTAATGGTCAAAGATAATTTTAACTCCTTAAATTTGTTCAAGTCAGTTTGTTTTAGTCATTTTAAGGTTAATTAGGAAGATTTCTAGTAGTCTTATTAAGTTTTGTATGGATTTGAGCAAAGTAATTCATAATCTGCATTATCAAAATCCTTATACCAGTTTGCTTTTCTGATTTTAAGTAAAATTCAATTGTCAAATTCAATGTTAAACTTGTTTTTAATTTCATTCAAGTACTTTGTTTTAAAGCATTAAGTCCAAATCTGCATTACTTCAGTGTTTCAAAAGTAAAAATACCAAAAATGCTCTTCTGTCACAGCTCATTTTCATCTCTTTTCACGACATACTTCACCCTTTTTATGGCTTTTAAATTTTGAAAAATTGTTTTTTTAATTTTTCATATGATAGTTGTTATCTGTTTTTAGTTCTTATGTCCTAAATCAGTTCTTAGCCCTCAATATTGCTTGGTCAAAACTGATTCAAAATGGGTTAGAGTAATGTTTTCCAACACATTACCTTTTAAGCTCTTTTAATAAGCCTTAATAAGCTCTTATTAGTCTGAGTTTTTGCAAAACTTGTTCTTGGCCAGCTAGTCTACAGATTCCATGACCTTAGCTTCTAGCTTGAAGCCTACAAGCTTGTGCTTGAGCTGCAACTTAGCCCCATAGTCTATTTGGGCTTGTGCTTATCTGCTGATAGCTTACTTTTGCTTAATCAGATCCCTTGTAGGTTCTTATTTCTTATTATATTCCCTTGTTATGTTTTCCCCTAGCTTATTCCCTTAATAGCCTTAGAACTCTATTTAGCTTATTCCTTAATGTTCCTTAATCGCCATAGCTTATGATCCATTTATCCGACTTATTTACATTCATCCTAGTCTCCCTAGCTTAAGGGTAACTCAGTAGCTTAATCCCCTAGTCTTAGCTCAATTTAGCTTATTGGCTTTTTAGCTTGTAACATACTTAGTGTTAGTTTAAGCTTTTAGCCATTGCTGTCTTATTTTTCATCTGAATTTAGCTTATTTCTATGTTTAGGAAAAGTTATTGTTACAAAAGTTCATTGATTTAGCTTAATCTCAAGTTTGTTCAAAGAAAATCAAAATAAAAATAAAATAAAAAGTGCAAAACCCGAGTCAAACCACGGTCTCACATTCACCACACACAAACTCACTAGCCCAAACCCCTTAACCATATGCTCTACTTAAGTGTTGCGTACTAGACTTTCTCTTTAATTTCTTTTATATACATTTTTAGATTTAATAGCTTAGTTACAAACTTCTTTTTACCAGCTTATTTAGGTTAGTTTATTTTATGTTCTTATTTTTCCTAAATTAAGGATAATTAAAAGTACTTTTTCTGAATTTTTTGATAATTTTTCATAAAAGTTTGCTATTTTTAATAATTAGTTTTCTAAATTTTAATTTTTAATTCATAATAAATAAATAAAAAGTCAAAAAAATATCCGGCTTTTTACTAAAATTTTCTTTTATCATTTAGCACGTAGGAAAAATAGTTTTGCGTTCCCAGGGTTATTATTTCTCATTTTCACTTTTAAAGCCCGGGATTTCGCGTTTTTAGGTTTCCTTTGCGTTTTAGCTTTCATTGCTTCGTATTATTGTTTTAGATGCTTATTAAGTTGTTTTTAGCGTATGTTTTTCAAATTTAGTGTAAAACCCAAATTATCACCCTTTTTACGCGACTCAATTCAATAACTCCATTTATCCTTCGTTGGGAAACGATCCGGGGATACAAACTCATCCGTTTGTATTTCTCTTGAGAATAAAATATACTATAATTGAGACAAATTAGTCCAGGCTCAAAGACGCACGCATGATGCTTAGCGAACCAAACCTCTGGCCGCGGAAGGCATCCTGTGTCCGCATCCATGACACACCGACCTTGCCCGACAAGGGCCCCACTCTGCCACTAACTTTTATATGCAAGTTATTAGGAAATCCTAGCTGTAAGCCTCGCCTATTAAAGGGGTTCTGAACTCCTCACAAGGTACAACTTTCTCTCTCATAATAACACACACACTATTATTATCTCTAACAAGAATGAGTACTTACTCTCACACCGGAGCTTAATCGTGGGGTCCGTCCCCATGGTAAGGCTAACCGTTTACTCTCACTTGTGCATGGATTCCATCAATCACTTGGATTAGTACAAGATCAGCCCGTCAATAGCTTGTTATCCTAATCCAACAAGCATCATAAACACTCATCATAACTCGTCACACTTTTTGTACTAACAAGTTGGCACCATCTGTGGGACCAGTACACAACTGTGTTCTTGAAAAATAATCACCATGGGCAATCGGTCCGAACCAAATCCCGCTCGCGTATCCGCTGTGTGGAACACGACGGGAAGAGAAAATAATGCAACTCTGATGGAACTTGAGGGACCTGCGTCCGGCGTAGCAGTCACGACATACTGTGACAAGTATTATGACCAGATCTTGCCGGTCGTGACCGATAAAGTTCGGAAGCAGGAAGAAATGGACAAAGCAATAAATGCACTAAAAACTCAGCTAGACTTTCGTGAGGTCACGCATTCCAGTCGAGAAGGCCGACCAAAAGAAGGATTTGAGGAAAAGCTCGAGTCTAAAAGCGCGAACACGGGAAGGCTCCGATCAAGGCGAGTCGGTCCAGTCACCAAAGAAAAAGATCTTTGAGCGAAGCGGTGTAAGGCTGCACAAGGGTGTGTTCCACAGACTAGGAGACAAGGAGAAAAGCATCTCTGTGTACTCCGAAGACCCCGGAAGATCAAATCGTCGAGGCTCTCGAAAAGAGGAGGAAAACGGCCATCATAGCTCCTATTCACAAAGAATAGAACCTTATTCTGAAAGGCATGGAGACAGCCGGGCGTACTCGCGGAGGTCATGCCAACTTTCCGAGAGTGAAGACAGCGGGGGAAGATATTGGAGGCCAGGATCCAAAAAACAGAAGTCAAGTGTCGATGACGATGATCTAGCTAGACCATGGGTATGCAAGGAGACTGATCCATTCACTCCACGCATTCGTTATTTCGACATGCCAAAAAAACATGTATGCCTACTAACGTGAAAACGTATGACGGAAGTGAAGACCCGAAAGATCATCTCAAAATCTTTCAAGCAGCAGCAAAAGTGGAATGCTGGGCCATGCCAACCTGGTGTCACATGTTCAACTCTACGCTCACTGGATCTGCTAGGGTTTGGTTTGACGATCTTCTACCAGAATCTGTGGATAGCTACGATGAGTTGAAAGATGTTTTCCTAGCTAATTTTCTCCAACAAAAGAAGTGCATCAAAGATCCGGTAGAACTTTACCACATCAAGCAAAAAGAGGGAGAGACTATGGAAGACTTCGGGAAAAGATTCAAGGCAGAAAGTAGGGATGTCAAAGGATCCCCAAGAATTAATGAAAATCTTAAGTTTCATGCACGGGATCACTAACCCCGAGTTGATCAAACGCTTGCATGACAAAATACCCAAGTCAATAGATGAAATGATGAGGGTAACCACATCCTTCTTACGAGGAGAAATAGCCGCAGACAACCATGAAAAGAAGAGGTCGCTTCCTCAGGTGCTGTGGAAGCCATAAGAGCTTGGGCAAAAACAAGGCTTCAAGAAAAAAGGGTACAAAAACCAACTCAGGACAGAAAGGAAGAAAGATAGGTTCACTCTCCTCTCCAAAACACCAAAGGAAATCTTGGCACTGGAAAAAGCGAAATTCAAAACTCCTCCGCCAATGATCACACCGATCTAAAAACGAAATGCTAATAAGTACTGTGAATTTCACGGAGAAGTAAGGCATTGATTGTACAATAAATCGTCGACCGGGCCTTGATGGTGATCGAAGGGTATGAGGGGTGTTATGCTTGCGCCAAACTTGTAGCCAATCTGTAATAAGAAATAGAAGACACTTCGTTAAGTGATTCTTGAGGGTGGACTCTGCGAACCACCTCCGGCGTGCGAGTAAGTATGTGATATGTGTTGTAAAGTAATGTTAAGAATGTGAAATGTTGTGTTGAATGAACATACCATTGAAATGACTCGTCTAACCTATTTATAGGTAGAAAATAAGGTTGAGAGTGTTTGCACATGTTTGGAGATCATGGGGCGCCCCATGATTTGTGGTAACTGCTAGGGCTTCATCCCCACTCTCTCTGTCTTGGCGGGAAAGCTAAGGAGATAGTGGGAGCGTGGGTAAGACCAAGTCAATGTTCTCCTTTGTCTTAGTGTTTCCAAGGTCAGACCCCGAAGGGCTTAGGCCTTCGATTGGCGAATTCCCAACTAGTAACCATGTTAATGATGAATGGTTTTACGCCATCGATGACTTAGGAAGATAGACTTGGTCCTTCGTCATGAAGATTCGACTGAGGCCGAAGGGGAGTCCTTCGACCTGATCGGAGGGTACATCATCAAGCACCCCAGTCGAAAGTGATATGTACGAACGAGGATATGTTGCTTACGACTCAAAAATACACACGAAACCCTCCCCCCTTTGTCACAAAACTGGATGAAAAGAGTAAGTCGAATATATCCTGAGCGCGCATTAAATGCTAGAGTATTTAGCCAAACCACCCCTTTTTCTCGGTAACCCAAAACGTCATTTCAAAATTTAAATTGGGTTTGAAATCCGGAAGTTAGGTGATCCAAAGGCACGTGTAAGGTCAGAATTTAAGATGAGATAAGGTATTTAAATGTCAAATAGTAAACCCTAAATCACTTTTTACCCCACGCCCAAAAATTTACACATACAATCCTGTCTTTCGATCAAGTGTCTGACCAGAAAGGTAAGGTATTCCTCCTCCATTGGTAAGTTTTCTTACTTTTTTGTTGCATAAAACCATAATGGGTGTGAATGAGAAATTCACCATAAGGCAACAAACTTGCACCCTGACGAAGGAAGAGCTGAAGGCCTTCCTCACAGACTACCCCATTCCAAAACAGTTTAAAATCATGCTTCCTAGTAGACGCCAAGGCATTTATGATGTCCAAAAATTATGTAGGTCCGACACACATGCTTTTACTACCTCAAATTTAAGTATACCTTTAGTCCCTTATTTCTAGAGCTCCTTCAATACTACGAGGTACACATATCTAGGTTTAACCCATTTGGCTTAGCCAAGCTCACTACATACATTGTTATGTGTAAGGCTTATGGTATGAACCATCCTTGATTTCGTGCTTAGAGGGTTTTGAATATATACCCGGAGGAGATTGGTTGACTCTAGCCAAGAGGGTGAGCATGATGTGCCCCATTTGATTGAGAAACCTTTACTAACATCGAATTGGAAAGGAAGTTCGTTTATATCCGAGGATACCATTGTGCCTCCGAATACCCCCGCATTATTGAACCCGAGTTTTGTCATGATGAAAAGAGATTTAATGATCCATTGCCTATCCGTGAGGAGGGACCCTCTGTATCAACGCTTGTGTCGTCATCCGGCTGATTGCCAGACTTTCCTAAAGCCAATCTTGTTCATGGCTGGTATTGCTGAGAGTTGGGAGGGTTCTTCGTTGCATCCTGAAATAGTTTGTTGTGGATAAAGTATGTATTTTTCTAATTAAATTAAGATATAGGAACTTATCTTGCTGATATTTATCTTTCTCCTTTCTTGTCGCAGGAATGGCTTTTCGCAACTTCGTTGTGTCTGGTGGTGCTAAAAGGCCAGCTTCATCCCCAAGGAGGCTAAAGAGGTCAGCTATGGTGCTGGCTCTTCGTCTGTTTTTGTGAACAACAATGATGTGGATGCCCAAAGGATCGAGCCTATATCATCTGCCCAACCTTCAAAGGGAAAAGAGCCTGAGGAAGAGGACCAGATAGTAGAGAATGTTGCGGATTCTGATGACCATACTTCAGAGGACCAGCTTGCTATCGTAGGGTCCAATGTAGGATGGGTACTAGTGCTAAAGCTGCAAAGTCTGACTCTAAAAGGAAGCTCATATTGCCAACCCCTCCGTCTCGTACGACTCGTCAGAAAAGTACCCAGGGTAAAGCAGTTGTGTTTCCTACCATCGAAGGGCCTAGCAGCGAAGACATCCATGGTAAGCCTTCATTCCTGTTATGAAAAATTTCTTCATATTGTGTTTGTCTAATAGTCATACTACTGCTACAGGTCTTCCTGATACGAAGGAGCTTCCGTCCCCCTTGGCCTGTCACCTGCTCGTGGAGCGTGTAACCCCACCTGGTTGGATTTGGGTGATGGACAACATGTACTTGGAGAAGCTTTGTGACCTTCATGACAAGAGTTACACAAGGCAATGTATTTTGGATAATCAGTTAAATACTCGGACAAGGGAGATTCTGCGTGCTGTGAAAACTGCTAGGGAGGAGATGTATTTGATGCTCTCCAGGGAGAAGGCAAGAGACAAGCAGTATGCAGATCTGCAAGCTAAGGTGAGGAAGCCATAAGGACTTGAAAATAATCCCTAGTCCAAGATCTACGAGCGGATGTTCAAAGGCTTGAAAGTTAACTTCGAAAGCCGTCGTAGAGTCAAAGAAAGCTAATTCTCGAAGGCACCAAAGTCACTGGTTATAAGGAACAAATTTCTATGTGCCGACTACGAAGTGTGCAGGTTTCGGAGCGAGAGAACAAGGCTCATTGAACAGGAGATCAAGCTGAGGGAACAAGTGGATGGTCTGGACCTTCGCCTCAAGATGTTAAAGAAGGACAGGGTGGACTTGGTGACCAAAGTCATCCCTTATATTGCTATGGAGCTCTACCACAGCGACGAAGTAGGTGAAGTGGTTGGAAGCTTGGTGAATGAAGCCATCTTCCATGGTAAGTGTACCACTCTTGAGGAGGTAGCACCGCAGCAAACCCGTGGTACTTGCAGATGTTCCTTATTACCGATCCACCCATGAGAAGGAATATGGACAAGCCGGTAATGCTTTGTCTCTGCTGAGTTCCCTTTCCTTTATGAGGCCACGAAGGACCCTACGACATCCATTGAGGACCTCTTTTCGAAGAAGCATGGTAGGTTCAACTTTGTATCCCCAAAGAAGAAGACACCATCCGCCAAGATTCCATCTCCCCATCCGCCGATCCCACTCATTCAAAAGTTGATGAAGGCTACCATGTGGTAGCAATTTGATCCCCAAGGTGGTATGTACCCTGTTTAAAACAATTTTCCTATGTCCCTTTCCAGGATGAGGCCCGATGAAACAATTAACTTGTGTGTTGGTGAAGGCGATGGCCTTAAGACAATGTTTGTGAATGATCGTTAAGGCTTCGGCCTCTTGGCTAGGTGAACTAGCATTAAAAATATCTACTAATGGAGACATTGTCTCATTTTGTTTAAGTTTGATTCTTCTCGACGTTTCATATGCACATAACTTATTTTACAACCTAAAGCGTATGGTAGATGCATAGCCTCATTGTGTGTAAATTCTGCGCCAAGAATATAGCAATCGTATAATTTAATTGCTGACAGAGGGTCACGACCCACTTCGTCTTCATCCTTTGGGTAGCATAAGGCTTGGAATACCTTAAGACCACTTAGGAAATTTAATGTGAAGTTTAGATGAATGTTATGCATATGATCAAGACTTATTGTTTGTCTTGTTACATCCCTTCGACATTGAAACTTATAAAATGACTTGGCTGACAAATCTTTGTTGTATTAGAACGAAACAAGAGATTTGAGGGAAAATATGTTATATCATTAAGTGGGTAGGGAGGATTACATCATTTTAAGAAATGAAAACTAGACGCCTACCATTAATGCTTCTTTCCCCAAGTGAGAAGAATGAAAATACATTGATTGAAAACAAAGTAAAATGTCCTTAGACATTGTAAGTTCTATATGTAAAACTTACGAAGGGTAGTGCCATTCAAGTCTGTCAATAGCGTCTCGTCAGGGTTTCCGACTTGTAGGCTCCGTTGCCATTTGCTTCATTATGACGCACGACCCTTCCCATGTAGGCCCTAGTTTTCCCTGATACTCAACTTTTCTTGCACTGTTAAGTCGGAGGACGTATTCGCCTGGCTTGAATGTCGAAGGTCGAACCCTACTGTTGTAATATTTTTCAATCTTCTGTTTGTGAATAGCCTCCCGTATTGAGGTGATTTCCCTTCTTTCTTCAAGTAAGTCCAGATTGCTACAGAGTTTTTCTTCATTTTCTGTTGCTTCGAAGTTCATGACACGTTTCGTTTCAACACTTACTTCCGAAGGTATTACAGCTTCGGTGCCATATGTCAGGCTAAAGGGTGTTTCCCCATGGCTGGACTTCGTATGCGTTTTGTGATCCTAGAGTACTTGAGGTAGCTCGTCTACCCAACCGTGGTGGTGGCGACTGAGCCTTCATTCTATGCCTTGGATGATTTGTGTTAGGAATTAGAAATTCCCGGTATTAAAGAGTCGGTCACCTCAAGTATATGTAATCGTTAGAAAGCTCGTAGTCGTAGTTCTTTTAAGTTAAGTAGTAATTTAGTTGAGTAACACCGTGGAGGACGGACGGGTCTTTACCCAGCTGTATGCACGATCCACACCCAAAGTGTGGCGAGTTATGTAAGACTATAAATACTCTCTACCTTCCAAGGTAGAGAGTTGGAGCTCATAATAATATCTTTCACTTTCTCTCACTAAGTTCTCTAAACCTCTAACTTTCTCTCTAGAATTCCATCTTATTCGCCACCTTGTGTTATGGTTTGATGTGTATGTGAAAAGTTATATCTTACAATTGGTATCAAGAGCCATGGTTAGATCATATCTTGCACATCTTTGGATTTATAGTGGTTTTAGGTGGTTTTGAGTTTGAAAAAGTTTAGTGGTTTTGCATCATTTGGTTGATTTCTTGTGTTAAAGTTTGAATTTTGTTGGTACTTTTATGTTTAGAATCATCAAAAGTGTTTAGGTTTTCATTTGGTAAGCTTGAATCATCTTGGTTGGGTTGTTTTGGATTGAAAAGTGAAGGTTATTTGGTTTTCAAGCTAGCGACTTAGCTCTCGGACTTGTTTTCTTGGTAGCGACTTACTACATTGTTTTGTAGCGACTTACGATTATAAAAGCTAGCGAGTTAGAGCTAGCGAGTTAAAAGTACAAGTAGTGGAATCTCCACTACGGTTAGCGACTTGTGGTAGCGACTTAGTGCATAGCGAGTTGCTCTTTAGCGACTTGCATATCTAGCGACTTGTGTGGCAATTCTTGCACAAATTTGGCTAGCGACTTAGTGCATGCGAGTTACTACTTAGTGACTTGCTTTTACATTGGCGACTTGGGACTCTAGCGACTTAGGCGTGTAGCGAATTAAGGGTTAGCGACTTAGTGCACTAATTTCTAGCGACTTAGTGCATTATTTGGTAGCGAGTTAGCACGTTATCATCTAGCAACTTGAGTGATTGTTTACGGTTTTCTCTTGATTTAGTAAAATCCGTGAAAGAATCTATTTCCGGTTTAATCATAGAGTTATAAAATCCGTATAATCATTAACATGTCTACCAACATTCCCACTGTTCCCACTGTCATCTCCATTGTCGAGGATGTTCAAGCGGTGGCTCGGATACTCGATCCACCAATGCTTGCAGGCGACTACGATTCTTGGGCTCAGCGAATCAGTTGTATTGCCTTGGAAAGGAAAATGGTGTAAACATTCTCAAATCCATTGATGAAGGACCATATCGGGTTGAAGCGACTAGAGACATACTTGATACTAATGAAGATGGTACTCTGTCTACGGAATGGACGGACCTAAGATGTACAATGAGCTTGATAATGAGGAGAAAAGAGATTCGATGCGAGATATCGGGGCTTCAAACATTGTTCTTCAAGGTCTTCCTAAAGACATCTGGTCGATCAATCATAACAACGATGCAAAGGTTGTTTGGGATAACGTTAAGATGCTTCTCTCGGGTTCGAATTAACTATGGAAGGCAGGGAATCCCAACTTTATGATGAATTAGAGCACTTCAAGATGAAACCGGATGAGAGTGTCTATGAGTACTATGTGAGATTTCATAAGTTAGTGAATGACATGAGGAACATCAAGATGACTATGCCTAACATTGAGTTGAACTCAAAATTTGTGAACAACATGAATCCCGAATGGCACAAGTTTGTTACATTGTGAAGCTCACTAAAGGATTGAAAAACACAAACTATGAGAAACTCTATGCCTTCCTCCTTGAATGAAAGACATGCCATGTTTGAAAAATTGATTCTCAATCGGTTCAAAACTAACCCGGAGAGACAAGCTCGTCTAATGATTCAAGCGCCTTCTACTCAAACATTGGAATCACAACCAAAGCATCACAAGTCATTCCCTTGGGTAATGGTAATCACAAACTCATCCACGATCCTCGGTTCAAACAAGGCGATCTTTGATGCACACGTGGGTAACATCATTAATCAACTTGCTCTTCTCATTAGTCAAAACATGAATTCTCTTCCACAAACCAACAACAACCTCGAAGCGCATCTAACCCACATAATCAAGCCACTATTAAAGATGGAAGGATCGTGGTGCAACCGATTCGGAAAGGCATATGAGCAGGGACGAGGTGGAGGCGGGAGAGGTTATGTTGGAAACGAATCGAGGAATGGTAATGGTAACCCGGTCAAGCTAAGCCAATCAAATGCTTTAAGCGTGGTGGTGAGGACACTTTGCAAGGCGCACATCTCAAGCGTCCACAAAATGCGAATACTTGAGAGATAAGATGTTCTTGGCTCAAGCTCGGGACAATGGTGCTACTTTGAGTGAAGAGGCTAGCATTTCTTCTTTGAAGGCAATGCCAAGACCTATGATGCGAGATGTAGATGAGCGGCCCATTCGGGAGATAGGTCACAATCATCAAAATGCCTTTCAAGTCGGTGATTGCGATGCTTACGACTACGATGTGGATGATGGACCTCTGCACACACAATATTTATGGCTAGCATCTCTCCCATGGTGTCTCCCAAGGTCACTTCTTCACCACAAGTGGCCCATCAAAGGACAAACTCATCTACGAGGTATTAAAGCTATATGATGATCTTGATGTGTGCGGATGCATGACAAAGTACAACCAACGAAACTTTTGAATCAAATATTGAAAATACGGGTAATATCAATATTGTCCCATATGATCAATCGTGAAACAAAGTGAAAGTGAAGATGTACCTAGTGATGCATCTTCTGCGATCAACAATGACTATGTCTTTGATGAATACACCGCATGTGCTCACGATGATTCCATTATCTCGAACTAAATGCCTATAAGGGCGTGTTGCCATTTATGAACAACGTGCAAAATTTGAGTTGACCACTCGTGAGCGGGAAATGGATGACCAAGTGCGTCTGATAATTAGAAAAAGTAATTTTAGAAGAAGTATTGAAACAAGAATTAAATTCTTTGCAAGAAAAACTTTCTAAAACAATTAAGCAAAAACAAGAACTTCAAGAAAGCGTGAAAATGCTTAAGCAAGAATTTAATGTAAAAGAATCAAAGCTCTTAAGAGATTTTCTAATCGAAAACTTTGAAAAACAAACTTGAAAACAAGTTGTACATACAAGGAAACACCATTGATTGCTCACATGGTCACCAAACATCGAGTCTTAAGCGATAAGCATAGCATTCCCTTGTTGAGGAACCAAATCCGAGGTAATCAAAAGGCTAGAAATGCTCATAAGGTGATTTATGATGGTAATGAAATTCTTAAGCCTGGCGAAACCTAGTTGCGTTGAGTGCCTTGAGGAAGATAAGAAATCGGATGAAGTCACTAGGAAAGGATGAACAAAAACTAGATGACCCTAAATGCAAAGAGAAAAAATAATTATCTCTCCTCACGATTACAAAAGGAAAAGCTGGATTGCATTAAACAAGTTTAAGCCTCGAGACTTTGTTGACTCCGAACAAGTCTTACGGAAAATGGATTTAGATAAGCGAGCGAAAATATTGTATTGAAACAAACCCTCCCTTTGGAAAATGCCTAGAACAACTGTGTATCCTCTAATACACCTATGCATCTTGTACCTAGAACAATTGCCACTAAAAGCAAGACATTAATTAGCCAATACGTTATATTCCAACTATTTGTTGATTTTGAAAAACTTGCAAGAAAAGGATCACTCCCAATTGGTATAGCGAAGGTGAAAGAGGTTTTGAACAAATGAAAGAATGTTATTTAAGCGAGGTCATGCCTTTCTTTAAACTTCTAAAAGATCACTTTGAGAGTCTTAAAAGGGGTAGAAGGCGATATTAAGGGTATGGAAAAGGAATTTGATGCAATGGTTCTTTGAAGTTAGTGATTATGCGTGCACTAAAATATAATGAGATTGAGAGGAAGAACTTGCATACATTGAATGAGAATCTTATTCTTGAATGTGTTGCTCAAGATGTCTTTTCACCGCTTCAAATTGCTCTATTAATGCTTCCAAATTTCATGAACTATCTATGGCCCTGAAAGTCTCCATGATCGTGTCATTGAGCTTGAAAAACTAATTCTAAACTTAATGAGAAAATTGAACTGGATGATCATGACAATTTGGTTAAACATTTTTCTAAACTAGAAGTTGAGTATTTTAATCTACAACTAAAATATCAACATCTCAAAGAAAATGTCAAAACTTCAAATTTCAAGACATCTTGGATGCTCGAGTTTGATGCGATTTTCAAATTAACAAAGCGTGATGAGCGATTCAAGCTCGGTCCAACACGATCGAAAGTTGAAAGCCCAAATCTCTCAATTAAAGGGTCAAACGAACAATATGACGGGCTCCCAAATGCCTCCTCTTTAGATTCTCGAATTCTCAAGCGTTTCATCTTCAAAACCTAGTAAATGTTTTACAAAAGGAAAGCGAAAGTTTTCTAGAAGAGAATGAAAAGGTTAAGCGTCATTTCAATGAGTTGTTTGAATCAATTAAAGTCACTCGTAACAAAAACAACGAACAAATAACTTCATTGCAAAAGGAAATTGAGAATCGAAGAGTCGGGTAAAAGGAAAATGCCAATGATCAATGAGGAGAACGTTGTATCTAAGGTTCACTCACGGGAATAAATCTACTTTATCGTGACATATGTCCCCTCACCTAAGGAACAACAAACTTGCCATTCAAACATATTTCTCATCCCTTAAGGATTGCTTAGAATGCTGCGTGAGATTGTTGAAGAGGATAAGCTAGAAACCTCATGATAATGCAATTGGACATGCATGCCTATATGCCAAACGATCTCAAGAAATCTTAGAATGTTTGATCACTATATGCCCAAAACATTAGGTGAGAGAGTTAACCCTTGATTCCATGCTCAATGCCTAAGGCCAAACATGACATGCACTCGATTCCCAATGGTTTGAATGTGAGGAGTAGTGCACGGTGAGTAGTTGATTTTAGATCATCAATACTAGGAAAGTGAACTCAAATGTGCCTTCTAGGAGTACTAATCTCGGTACCTCTAATGTTAAGAAAGTGAACCTTAGTGCACTGCATGTAGTTCGAGATCGAGCACATCTAAGCGGTGGTGCAAGAGTAGTAAAACAAACTAATGTTCCCATTCCTCTACAGGAGTAATCGGTGACATTAAAGGGAGCGGTCAAAGTCTCAAGACAATACAAGGAATGATAGGACCTCTCAAGCTAAGAATGTGCCTTTGGAAGAAGTAGAAGAACAATCTAGGAACCTTAAGTTTGAATCGAATAAAGCGAATCGTGTTGATTCTAGTATTAGCCATAGGCGTCTTGTAATTAATTGAATTACGATACTATTTGCAAACCTTGTGCGATGATTGCTTGAATTCATTTCTAATCATGAAAGTGATGTAAATGTTACGCCTAATGATGTTAATTGTCCGATTAATGTTGTTAATGCTAAAATTCATGCTAAAAAGGCTAAAAGGCAAAAGCGAAGAGAGTTAGAAAACAATGAAACCCGGGAAGAACATTATTGAGAATAGGCTTTTATTGGATACATTGGTCATAAGACTAATCGAGATAATGCCCACTAGAAAATGGATGCCTCTTGGTAGAACTATTCCTTAAGAAGTGGTCACTGCTTTGTAAATAGGGCTATCTGAGACACTAGTATTGCATCTATTCACAATGATTCCATTACTTCTTTATCGATATGAATGCTTCTATTTACGATGTGGGTGGTCCAACTGTTGCTACTAACCAAATGGAACCCATTCTTGCATGGGGATCCCAAATATCGATTATCCATTCTTGTGCGTGTTCAGCTGCGGATCGTTCAAATCGTTACGTGGTACTTGGACTCATTTGTTCCAAGCATATATTTGGAGACCGGTCACGGCTCATGAACCGTGAGCAAATTCATCGGGACTATTAGATTTGGTAATGATCATTTCGGTGCTATTATGGGTTATGGAGATTATGTAGTTGGTGATAGTGTCATCTCCAGTGTATTATGTGGAAGGTTTAGGTCATAATCTGTTCTCTGTTGGTCAATTACGTGATTACGATCTAGAAGTGGCCTTGTAAAACATACACCGCTGTTAGAGATCTTAATGGTAAGGGCTGTTGAAAGGAACTCGTGGCTCAAACCTTTACACTATCTCTATCGATGACATGATGAGAGCGTCACCAATATGCTTGTTATCAAAGGCTTCAAAACAAAGTCATGGTTATGGCATCGTCGTCTCAATCACTTGAACTTGGCACCATCAGCGATCTTTCGGAAAGGACTTAGTTGTAGGTTTACCTAGACTAAAGTATGAAAAGGATCATCTTTGTTCGACATGTCAATTGGGAAAAAGCAAAGTATGCCCATAAACCCAAACCTACTAACTCATCACAGAAGTTCTTCATATGATTCATATGGATTTATGTGGACCAATGAGGGTGCGAGAATATCTTTGGGAAGAAATATGTGTTAGTTGTGGTTGATGATTATTCTAGATTCACACGGGTCAAGTTCTTAAGGACAAAGGATGAAACTCGATATCATCATCAAACTCATCAAGCATTGCGAGTTAGACTAAACAAAGCGTCGAATTATCGAGCAGACAATGGGCGGGTTTGTCAACAAACAACTTAGTGAATTCTATGAAAGCGTTGGAATCGACCATCAAAGAAGTGTTCCACGAACCCCTCAGCGAGCGGTGTAGTGAAAGGCGAAATCGTACTCTTGTTGAAGTTGCTAGAACAATCTTGATCTACTCAAAGGTTCCAATGTTTCTACGGGTGAAGCAATTGCCACTGCATGCTACACACAAAATCGTTCCACGATTCACACCATTCATGGAAAAACTCCATACGAACTTGTCCACAACAGAAACCTAATCTATCTTTCCTTCGTGTGTTTGGTGCCTTGTGCTATCCAACTAATGAGGGTCAAGACTTGGGTAAACTTAGAGCTAAAGGCGACATTGAAGTATTTGTAGGATATGCACCCAACAAAAGGGATACGAATCTACAACAAAAGAACCCGAAATATCATGGAAACAATTCACGTTCGTTTGATGGTGACCGGTCAAATGGCTCTGGACACTCGACTCGGGACCAACACTTCATATGACCCTATTGGTTCATCCCTTGTTCCAAACTCCTCTCAAGAAACACCATATGTACCTCCATCCGAAGATGATGTAAAGAAATTGTTTGATCCAATGTTTGATGAAGCTGTATGAGTCCACTACTAATGAAGTCTTGATCCACAACGAGAGGATGCTCAGATTCCGATAAATGAAGTCAATCCATCGGTTTCAATATCGTAAGTCAAGAAGCACTGCTTCACGATCCTTGATCTCATCAACAAATCATCATTCTTCAAATGTACATCATGGAAATGTTTACGGCATCAATGATGAAGTTAATCCCTGCGACTCTGAAGATGCTCCATTTGAAAACATATTTGCTACTCACGAATCATCAATGAGAACCATCTTCTTGAGGAGACATCGACTCGACTACCTCGGTTCCTCGGCCAAATGCCACATGAACACCTCGAGAAAATGGACTCACGATCATCCATTAGACAACATCATTGGTAATCCCTCCCGTCTGTATCAACCGGAAGCAACTCATGACCGATGCCTTATGGTGCTTCTTGACTCCGTATTATCTAAGATCGAACCAAAGATGTTAAAGCGCTATGAATGAAGATATTTGGTTCAATGCTATGCAAGATGAAATTCATGAGTTTGATCGACTTGATGTATGGGAGTTAGTACACCCAGGCGTGCTATGATTATAGCTCTAAAATGGATCTTCAAAGTAAAACTTGATGAGCATGGTGATGTGTTGAAGAACAAGGCTCGATTAGTTGCTAAAGGATATCGTCAAGAGGAGGTATAGACTTTGAAGAATCTTTTGCTCGGTTGCTCGAATCGAGGCCATCGAGAATCTTTACGGCTAATCTTGCTAGCAAGAACATGGTGGTTTATCGGATGGATGTAAAGGCGGCATTTCTAAGCGGAGATCTTAAAGAAGTCGTCTCGTCGGCCAACTGAAGGATTTGTGAATCAAGAGCATCCTACTCACGTTTATCGTTTGAAGAAGGCTCTTTACGGTTTAAAGCAAGCTCAAGGGCATGGTATGATACTATTGTCAAAGTTTCTTCTATCAACCGGATTCATCAAAGGAGCGATTGATCCTATAATTGTTCACCGGAAGTCGAGGCAAACATTTGATTCATGTTCAAATTTATGTTGATGATATTATCTTTGCCTCGGTGACCCAATGGAATGTGATCGTTTTCAAATGAAATGAGTTCAAAGTTTCAAATGTCAATGATGGGACAAATGTATTTTTTCTTGGGATTACAAATTTCAAGGTGCCTTCAACGAAACTCTCAAACGTCTTGAGGAGGAAGGCGAGGAGTAAAGTCTTTCTTCATCTATCTCATGTACATATATATTTGAAAACAAAATACAAAATTATAAAACCTTCAAAATCAAATAGAAAATTATAAAACTTTCAAAAAAAAAAAAAAAGAAAAAAAAAAAAAATACAAAATTATTGTCATTTTGTCATGTTTCTTCGGTTCGATAATATCTACGGTCTTTGTCTTGTCATTCAAAGAATGACACGGGTCTTTAGATGTTGTTGAATTCTTTAAAAAAAAAAAAAAAAAAAAAAAAAAAAAAAAAAATATTTTGGGAGAAAGAGAAATGGTTTATTGTCATTTTGAGCAATAACCCTTTTAAAGAAAAACGAGCCATGTTTTACCATGTTTTCAAATCCTATGCTCGATTCTATAAACTCCTATCTCTTTGAAAACTAAATGCTTTGAAAAATAACTCAATCTCTATTTTGATAATCATCGGGACTTATTTGTCAAAATCTCTATCTCTCAATCAACAACCTCGTCATTGATTGAGGGGAGAATGATTTCAATTAAATTAAAAGTTATTTGGCATTAAAATTGTTTTCAAAAGATATACATGCATGTTTTATAAATGGAGTTTAAAGTCTTAAAATCCGATCCTTATCGGTTCAAACGCTTTCACAATCAAGTCACAATTCTCCTTAAAGCTTTCAAATCAATTTAAATCTATACGAGATCACAAATTTCAAATGATTTGATAATTGTGATCGGGGAGAATGTGTGATTTAAATTGGTTTAAAGCGATAATTAGGTAAATGGTTATAATAGGATGTACATGCTATCCCACATGTGACAAAGCGATTTCAATTTTCAATGCACATGTTGAGGGGAGCATCTATCTTAAAACCTTTGATTTAAAACGTGATCATTTATCCGATGTGCGGGTTCCCTCTAGTATGTGCAAAACTCTTTTCAAACCTCGAGGCACATATTGAGGGGAGCAAATTATGGAAACCTCATCCTTCCGGAAATGCCATATTTACTTGATACATTGAGGAAGCGATGTTGATATCTTTAGAAAATGGTAATCAAAGAAGTTAATTCTTTCTCTTGCCTCCGTGTGCAAAATTTCTTTCAAATATTTGATGCACATGTTGAGGGAGTTCTCGTTCTAAAAATATCAAAAACAATTCGGTACAAAATGCTTTGATTATATATCACAAGTATCGAATTGATTTTTCAAATGGTTTTCAATTGGATCCAATGGCGGATGAACAATACCAAATTGACCGACCAACTTTACTTTATGTACGGTGATATAAGGATGATAAGGTTAGGTATTGGTTCCCATGATCCATGAGCCGGAGGGATCTACCGAGGACAATCCACTAGTTAGTGTAGAAGTCCTTAGGTATGATGATAAAAGGAGAAAAATGAGATAAGGGAAGAGTGCGGACTAAGACCGAGCTAGTCTTGGAATAAACCCAACAAGGTTCTAGCCATGAAGTCTCGGTAAGCTTGAAGGGTTGAAGAATTAAAAGAATTGAATGAAAATAGGGTGAAAACAAATAGCCCTCCATTAATTCAACCTTAGGGCGAAACCGGGTTCAATTCATATACTCTTGATGGTAACATCGGTATTGAAGACAAGGCGTCATGGACCCGGTGGCCTTGCACTTCAACTTTCCAAACCACTCAAGTCCCTCTTAAAGGACTTGTTTCATTCTCACGGGAACCGACATTATCTATCGACTTTCTCTTAGAGATGGTTGATATTGAAGAAGGAGACCTCTCCTAGTCTCCGTTATAGGATCCAAATATGCACAAATTGAGTCTAGAGCCACGAGATCATCAATAAATCTCATTAGGACACTTTCAATGAAGGCTCTGTTTCACACAATGTGGAAGAGATTATATCTTGAGTCCTCGCATTATCCTTGTGGTATTGCGGAACATCCGAGTGATGTGTTTACACATTCACAATGAAGATGGAAAGCCTTCGGAGCCAACATCAAACAAGCTCTGGTAGGTGGCATGAGAGATCTATCATATAGATCAACCATGTGACAAGCTGAGCGAGAAACAATGGGCGATTCAATCTCTTGAATCAAACACAGTTCGAGTTAGGGATTGACGGATACCTTTGAAAACCGGTCTTGGTGCTTATAAACTCTTTTCTTTAGCACATCGACCGTGTACTCATTTTCAAACCAAAAGGTATTTTATGATTGATAATTGATTTTCAATAAAACCTTCGTTGTATTGCAAAAACAACTTCTATTGAGCAATACACGATTGTTTTCAAATCTCTTTTTATCAATCGGTGGACTTAAAATTATTTGGTTCACTCACTCCGTGTTGTCTTCTTTGAGGCGTTCGGTTTGAGAACGGCTAGAACATTGCGAAACCTGTCAAGGAGATTCTTAGGAATCCTACGATCACGAGCGATGCTTGTCTTGATCAGCGAGGCAAGTGGGCGTGTACCTCAATTCATCGAAAGTGATCAAAGACACTTTCGTGCGATTTGTTGCTAAGCTGTTGTATGCGAATGCGCTGACGCGTTTGCGGTGATCGAATGAAGCGGTCAATCCATAGCCGCATGCTCTTAACACATTCAACTCAAAAGAAATCATGATTAGTGCATCAATGACTCGATATTTTCACTCCATGCTACGCTTCTGCTGCCAATATCGTGATTCAACAAATGCTTCCGCTACTCGATGTGATGATTTCATGATCCGAATGTGAGCATGTCGGTCCTAAAGTCACAACATCACAAAATACCAACACCACAAAGGATGTGTCGAGATTGTTGATAGCGATGATCTCAAAGATGGCTCAAACTTATTATCACGTGGATCGATAAAGACCTCCACTTGGAATAACCAAACATGCAATGTGAAGAATCAATGACTACGAGCTTATGAGCAAGGACTACATCAAGAATGCAAGATCAATTGTTAATGTAATATCTATCACGTATTCAATGTAATTTTGATGTAAAATTGAGGTGACCTCCTTAGGGAGATTGTTAGGAATTAGAAATTCCGGTATTAAAGAGTCGGTCACCTCAAGTATATGTAATCGTTAAGCTCGTAGTCGTAGTTCTTTTAAGTTAAGTAGTAATTTAGTTAAGTAACACCGTGGAGGACAGACGGGTCTTTACCCAGCTGTATGCACGATCCATGACCCAAAGTGTGGCGAGTTATGTAAGACTATAAATACTCTCTACCTTCCAAGGTAGAGTTGGAGCTCATAATAATATCTTTCACTTTCTCTCACTAAGTTCTCTAAACCTCTAACTTTCTCTCTCTAGAATTCCATCTTATTCGCCACCTTGTGTTATGGTTTGATGTGTATGTGAAAAGTTATATCTTACAATTTGTGACTTCCGCCTGCCCATTACCCTGAGGATGGTAGATGGAGGTGAAGGACTGCTTTATGTTTAGACCTCTGCAAAACACGGGAAATACCCCTTCGACAAAATGCTTCCCGTTATCTGATATGATGATGTGAGGGACTTCGAATCGTCATATGATGTGTTCCCACACAAATTTATCCATGTGTTTTCTTGTGATTGATGCTAAAGGCTTGGCTTCGACCCATTTTGTAAAGTAATCGATGGCTATGACCAGAAACTTAACCCCTCCAGGAGCTATTGGTAGAGGACCAACTATGTCTATCCCAGTTGGGTGAAAGGCTATGTAGAAACAATGGAGCAGGGTCCTGCGTGCAAACCGCAAGATCCTTTGTGCACCTCCTGAATGATGTTTGAAGCTTGCCTAGGTCCCACACAATGGAGCCATGGAGATAATAAAGACCTTTTGTATAGATAATTCCCCATGATCCTGTATTGTGGTGCCTTAATACGGACCTTTCGTGCCAGCTTTGGGTCCTCCGGTAGGATGCCACTTATCAAGTATTCTCTGATTGGAGTCATCCAGCTTGACTCTTCTTCCAGGATTATGTCGGATACTTCCTTTCGGATGATTGACCTTTCTGCCAGTACTTCGACCAGGACTTCCTTAGTGAGATGTGCGAATGCCATTGAGGCCATCTTGCTAAGTGCATCGCCTTTTGTTTTGGTTTCTTGAGCGTGCTCTATGTCATAGGAATTAAATCCTTGAGCATCTCCTTAGCTTTATCTAGGTATTGCTTAATGACAGTCATCTTGCTTCATAAGAACCCTTGTCTGGTTTGCCACAGGTTGTAAGTCAACGAAGATAGCCAAATCTTGTACCTCCATATCTTTAGCTTGATCGGAGGCACGCTAGCGGTGCTTCCGTATTCACTCATTGTTAGTAGCATCGAATTGAGCGAAGTGCATAAGTATACTCCTTTCCTTCTAGGATGACTAACATTAAACCTGCTCCTGATCCGTCAGAGCTAGAAGCCCCATCGGTGTAAAGCTTCCACCCTTCGTTTACTTTCGCAGGCTTCTTTTCAGCAACTTTGTTGTCCTACTTGGGCTCGGAGGGTGTCTCTGCTAAGAAATCTGCCAGTATTTTCCCCTTGACTGAATTTCTACCCTTGTATTCGATTTCGTGCTCCCCCAGCTCGATGGCCTATTTAGCTATTCTTCCATATTTCTCTGGTTTTGACAGTATCTGCTTGATCGGCTTTCAGTGAGCACAGTTATGGGATGAACCTGGAAGTACCTTCGAAGGCGTCTTGCAGCATGAACCAAAGCTAGGATTAACTTTTCTAGATCTGGATAATTTAGCTCAGCTCCCTGGAGGACTCGACTAAAAAAGTAGATAGGAATTTGATTCTTCTCCCTCTCTGCCAATAAAATGGCACTTATACTTTCGAAGGAGGTGCGATGTACATGAACAACACCGCCTTTGATTGGGGCGGTAAGTGTAGGTAGAATTGCCATAAACTCCTTGACTTTAGGAAGCGACACGCATCCACACTCCATTGGAATGTATTTTTGTCATGCGACCTTTAAGGGTTTTGAAGAATGGTAAGGACCTATCTCACCCTTGATAAGAATCTGTGAGGTGCTAGCTTTCCGTTCAAACTTTGCACATCCTTAAAAGACTTAGAGCTTGTAGGTGCAGTGATGGCTTTGACATTTGAAGGTTGGCTTTGATACCTTTCTTTGTGATCGATGTCCCAAGAATTGTCTTTCTTCCACACTGAAAGAACATTTCTTAGGGTTTAACTTCATGTTGATGGCGCGAAGCTGATCGAAGGTTTCTTTTATATCGGAGAGTAGGTCTTCCTCTATTCTGCTTTTGATAACCATATCGTCTACATATGCTTCGAGGTTTCTCCTTATTTTCTTGTTGAAGGCTTTGTCTACTAGCCTTTGATAGGTGACACCTGCATTTTCGCATCGAAGGGCATCTTTTTAGCAAGATATCGCCTTTTCCTATAAAGAAGGTTGCTTTCTCCTTGTCTTCCCCGCCATACATGATCCGGTGGTAACCCTTGTAAGCATCGAGAAAATATTTCGATTGGAATCTTGATAAGGACTCCACCTTCCAATCAATTTACGGTAGAGGATAATGATCCTTGAGACGAGCTTTGTTGATGTCGGTGAAATCCATGCACATTCGCCATCCTCCGTCATGCTTCTTAACCATCACGGGTTGGCTACCCAATTTTGTACTTCACTTCCACAGTATGCTGCTTTCGTACAAGTTCATCCACCTCCTTGCATCTTCTGCGTTCCTTTCTAGTGCAAGGCTTGGTGTTTATACTTTATAGGCTCTATGTGCTTGAACTCGTTGAGGTTATGTTCGGTCTTTGAAGGATTTCCGTCTATGATGAGGGTTCTTGGGACCCCGTCATATCTGAGTATGTCCATGCAAAGACGTGTCGTTAACTCTAAGTAACTTCTCCATTACGCTTTAAAGGTAGCAGGAGTTGTTTTCCGATGACTACCGCTCATTACGGATGTAAGTCTTTTAGTACGATACGCTCTTGACATCGGCTGGCGAGAATATCCTTCGGAACCTCTTCAGGACTTTGTCTGACTCTTTTTCCCACAAACGTAGGCCTCTTCGTGCTGTAGCTAGAGAATACCATTCCAATACCATAGGGTGTTTGGAATTTGACCGCTGCATGTATGGTGGAGACAACAATACCCATCTTCTGCATGGCGGTCCTTCCTATCAATAGGTTGTAGGGAGAATCAGACCTTACAATTACGAAAACCAAAGTTTCTGTTCTTGTTAACTTTCCTTCTCCGATTGTTACCTCCAAAGGGACTTCTACCAGAGGCCATGAATGTTCCCCTGAGAATCCCACCAAAGGTATCTTCGAGTCTACCCTATTCGACCGTATCGAAGGCTTGAGATTTAGGAAACAAAGCTCATATATGACTTCGCAGAGCTTCGCAATCTAAGTAGGCTCTGTTTACTTCCCATTGGAGATTAAGACCTTGATGACCACGGGGTCATTCGAAAGAACCCTACCGGCAATCGAAGGAAAGGAAACGTTATGTCCCCTACCCCACATAAACCTTTCTCTGCTACTTTTCTCTTCAAACCAGAATCGTCCTTGTGAACCAAGAGAATAGGAGCCTCCACAAGCGTAGTATCTTTCCCCAACTGTGTGTCAGAGATCTTCGAAAACCACCGATCTTCCACTCGGCCTTCGACTTCCAGGAGAACCTATCCTTTGTTCCTTCCCTTCTAGTTGGAGCCCTCTCCGGAACATCTTCGAAACCCACCGATCTTCCACTCGGCCTTCGACTTCTAGGAGACCTTATCCTTAGCACTGAGCGTATAGCCCAGGAGTTGAGGGCCTAGTCTCCATCTCGATTTGTTTGTCATACTCATCACTAGAGTGTTCCAACTCCCTTTCGCATTTCTAAGTTCCGAGTCTGCCTCCTGCGAGCCCTTAATAAGGACTCAAGCGCTTCGAGGTTAGCTTCAACTAGCACAAGACTGATAACTGGTTCAGGATTGGCTTATTTCGAAGCATGGTTAGTAGGGGTTATTTCTGGATGAGATCGTGTTGTGAAAATGGACGCGGTTATAGGGGGAAGGTTGTTAGGATCGTTGATTGGGATTGGTGTCAAGGTCGAGAAACCCGGAGGGGGAGTATCTTCTCTTCCTTGATTCATGCCATAAAAGTAGTGAGTGTGATTGACTGGTTATAAGTTTGGAATAATGAGACCAATTGTAGCGGGTCCCACGGATGGCGCCACTGATTGTACAATAAATCGTACGACCAGGCCTTCGATGGTGATCGAAAGGTATGAGGGGTGTTGTAAAACCTGAAAATCTAAAACATAGATAAAGACGAAAATACCCTTGGAATCAAAAAGTATAAAATACGTAAAACACGTTTATAATCGTTTAACGAAATTTAAAAACTAATATCGAATAATAAAAACATAACGAATATATTACGTGATCGACTTTGGTACGACGAAGGAGTTTAACGTTCGCTAATATGTTGGGCCGTTCGTTTGTTGGATGGGCTCGTTTCTTTTGTTTTGTCTTGCGCCAGCCGAGCCCAAGGAAGAAGCCCAAGGGTGTTTGTTTTGGTTCGGATGGACTCAAGGGCCGAAGCCCACATGGGCGTGAGCTTGTGTGCTCGGTTGGACTAGGCTGAACCCAACCCTCTCCTAAAACCCTAAACTAAATGCTACAACTATAAATATAACTCAAAAGCTCAAAAGTGAAACCCTAGTTTAGTCTTTGCCTCTTTTCTTTTCTTTGCTCCTATTGGCGAACCTTAGCACCCATTGGTGTCGAGTTTTTGCTTCAACCAAGTCAAGGTATAACATGTTCTCGCCTTCCTTTGATGTACCTTATGTTAATATGTTGTGTTATGTTTCGTTTACTCGAGTTTCTTGTTTCTTTTGTGTTGGCGAGGCGTGTGAACCAAACCAAGGCAAACCCTAATGAATTAAACTTGATAAATATTAAAGAGCATGTAGCGTAATAAGTATTATTGAATCGAATCATGGTTAAGTCTAAATATATAGGGCGAACCATATGTATTAGAACCAAACCATTTGTAATCAATTCGCCTATGTAAAACTTAATAACTTGAATATGTGAAGTGTTTAGATGAGCTAGGACTTGCGTAAAGTATTGTAGCTTGAAACCCTAATGGTTTGTGAACTTTGTCTCATATCGCGTTATTATAACTAAAGTGAACTTGTAAAGATGTGTGAGCGTGTAATTAATCCGAGTAATAAGTAACTTGTATGTCACATAAAATCATAAGCGTGTATGGTGAAACATAAAAGGAAAGGTTGTTTTCATTACGCGTTAGGTTAAGTAGCGAGTCATTAAAGGCGTAACATGTAAAATAAATGCATATTAATGAGATATTAAAGAAGGAGAAAACCCTAGAACATAAATGAGAATCGATTAGGGTTTGAGCTAAGTATAGTAATTCGTTATTTCATGTGTGAGTTATGACATATAAACTATTTTCACTTTTAACCCTAAACTTTAATAAATGACATAATGAACCCTAATCTACAATATTAATTATAAAACATTTAAGTCTCATTTAATCATAAAACCTTAAAGTATGAAGATCACTGAATACACTAAGTATAACACCAAATGTTAAAAGATCATTTCAACGATTATGGAATCATAAATAACATGGACGACCGTTAATGTGTATAGGTTACGAAGAAGGAGTAATCCTTTGTCTTCCGTATTTACCTTTTCGATCATTTGCTTTGGAATAAGATACGGATATTACATCTTACTTTAAGACACTTATGTTATCGTCTGAGATATTCGACCTTTTCGAGAAAGGTTCCTTTTAAAGTTTTCTTTCGTTAGCTTTTCTAATAGGGTTTCCTAAGCCTTTGCTATGAACCCCATTCGATTTGTTTGAAATTGCTTATCGAACTCGATTTTGAATTATGAAATATCGATTTTGAACTATATGATATGAAAACTACGATTTTGGAAATATGAATAACTACGATAAAATATGATCCATATCGGTTATGACATTACGATTTGACCTAAGATAGTTTGACACCGAGCCAAATATTTCACTAGTCATGGGGTTCCATGTCCGTATCGATGATGCGCCGATATGACTCTAGGCGATAGAGTGATGTTACGCCCGCGTCTGGATGGTGAAGCATATTTTGTATATGTAGGAAGGGCGTATGGATGCATCCTAGATCATTATCTCGTTATTTGTTATACATTATATGTTATCGATGATTGATCTTTGCGTGCATGCGTCCTTCATAACTGGTAGGTCTCCCTACAAAATGTTGCCTTATGAGAATATGATTATGATCGATATTTGTTTACGGGCTCGTGGTAGTTAACTATAAACTTTATTTGAAATATTGATTTATCTTTTGAAAATGATTATGATTTTGCTATCGCTCATTCACTCTATTTCATATTCGATATCGTTTAGTATTTCGTTTTGCTTCCATATCATTCATTTGGGCTTTTGAAGCTCAAACCGCATTTTCTTTTCTTCATGGCGGTATCTAAGCATTGAAGGCGGGTTTTGCTTTGGGATGAGTGCTTGAGTGGACTTACCTTAGAGATTTTTAGCTTTGATTCTTATGATGCCATTTAAGACTATTTATTTAGGATATTTTGTTGAAGTTTATCTTCATTGGTATCTTCATTGGGACCTATGTATTGAAGTCATTTTGACTTGAATTATTTCCGCATTTATGTTAAGATTTTGTTTGGTTATTTATGTTTTGCTTTGATATGACACCATTACTTGTGATTCCTTTACCCTTGTCGGATTGGGCGTTCTGGTGTCATGCTTGCATAAACTTGTAGCCAATCTGTCTGAAATAGAAGACACTTCGTTAAGTGATTGCGTAGGGGTTGGACCCTTCGAACTACTTCCGACGTGCGAGTAAGTATGTGATATGTGTTGTAAGTAATGTTAAGAATGTGAAATGCCGTGTTGAATGAACATACCATTGAAATGACTCGTCCAACCTATTTATAGGTAGAAACATAAGGTTAAAGAGTGTTTGCACATGTTTCGGAGATCATGGGGGCGTCTCATGATTTGTGGTAACCGCTAGGGCTTCATCCCCACTCTCTCTGTCTTGGCGGGAAAGCTAAGGAGATAGTGGGAACGTGGGTAAGACCAAGTCAATGTTCTCCTTTGTCTTAGTGTTTTCAAGGTCAGACCCTGAAGGGCTTAGGCTTTCGATTGGCGACTTCCCAACTGGTAACCATGTCAATGATGAATGGTTTTATGCCATCGATGACTTAGGAAGATAGACTTGGTCCTTCGTCATGAAGATTCGACTGAGGCCGAAGGGGATTTCTTCGACACGATCGGAGGGTAGGTCATCGGGCATATCTGAGATGAGTGCATGCATATGAAAAGACAAATAGAAGAATTACTCAAGAATGGGAAGGCATCAGCGTAATAAAAGAACTCAAGAGAATAGCGGAAAGGACCAAACCAAAGCGCTTAAAAGGATAAGCGTCCGGAAAGGATAAACCCTCGCGATCCTAATGGTACAAACCCAACAGTGAGTGACGCGACAAAGAATCACAGAAAGCTTCTCTCCCAACCCCAACATCCCATTCCCGCCACTAACCGAAGAAGAAAGAAATAACGGGCCAATGATAATCGAAGCAGAAATCGGGGGGCACTTCATACACCGTATGTATATTTACGGAGGTTCTGCTTCGGAAATTCTATATGAACATTGTTTTGAAAGTGTTGGTCCAAATAATTGAGTAAATCTTGATATATTAAAGAATAAATTCATTAATAATGAAGAACAATAATTACAAGATTTCTCAATACCAACTAGACTACATGATAACATCCTCAACTTTTACGAGGATAATCTGGTATATTATCCCCATTGAATGACAAATAAACTCTCATTGATCCAAGCTATGCTTGTTTTCAATGAGGATGATCTATCTACAAATACTAAGTATTATGTGTTTGAGGATTCATACCTATCTATTACAATTCTGAGACAATATATAGGAAAGGAATAGTATAAGTAATAAAGAATAGTACAAGGACAAAGACATGTGATGATGGTGACATGTGGTCCCCATGTGGTCTTTATCTTTCTCTTTTGTGTCATACACTATTCTCACTTCTTTTGATAAAGTCTTGTACTTGTTTGACTTCTTCTCTGGAAGTTCCACCAATATATTTCATCGTATGTAGAGATAGGTCTTGAGGATCACCGAGACATTTGTCAAAATCTCGGTGTCCTTTGGTATTGTTTGTAGCTCATATATTTTACTCAACGACACCGTATCGGTAAGTAAAGCAACAAACAACACTCCATTGATTTCTTTTATCGATGAGTCACTCACTATATTATTTAGTGAGTTAGGCTATTTTATTTTCAAATCTTGTTCAGGGTGATTGGGTCAATTTATTGGACCCAACAGTCTCCCCCTATTTGAATATACAAATAGCCTAAGGTGATTGGTAAAAGGTGTAGGACTGAAGGTTTAGGTTGTTCAGTGACTGGGGTTAAGTAACCATGGGTTCACTTTGATGCTAAGAGGGACCCGGTTCATTTTAGATACATCAGTGTCCATTCTTTTTTTGCAATCCCCTGAAGCACTATTTTAATAATCCCCTGAAGCACTATTTTAATCACTCAAGTGAAAGGACCTGGTTCAATTTTTTTATACATCAGTGTCCATTTTCTTTTGTCACTTGACTTGATATTACAACACATACATTAATGAATACAAATACACTGGTACAAATACACCCCAATATACTTATAATCAATACATTCCCTGATGTTGCAAAAGCTATGATATCCCATCATACTTCCTGAGTTGCAATATTCAGGCCTGATTCTTGCAATCACTTTTGACACTTCTTGATTCGTGTTCTTCAGTGAACACTGAAACCCATTAGCCACTTAACAGCTATCCTTCCAACACTCCCTTGCACAATACCCATTCTCCACAGCTGCTTCCTGATTTCAGGCATTCATTTTCACTGTTACTTTGGGTTCAGGGACTTGGTTTCAGGTTTATTTGTCTTCGGGTACTCATTTTTTCAGTGACTCGGTTTTAGTCACTATGAGCTCAGTGGTTCGGGTTTGAGGGACTCTTGGGTTAGAGAGTCATACATTCGAGGGACTCGTTTGTTCGGTGAGACCATGGTTCGGTCTCGGGTTCATACATCGATGACTAGTTGGTGACTTGGTTCACGGGTCGGGGTTTAGAGCCCGATGATACCACTCGCTCACCGACTTGTATTTTTACTTCAAAAAATATACTTCCAAACCCATACCACACGATCATCAACTCTTCGACACAATATTCATTTCCACTTTACGTGTCGGGTTAACACAATCGAGCTTAGCACGAAAACACCAACAACACTCCACAGTCGATTATCGGCGGACTCCAATCACAACCGTGATATTCGACTTCCTTTATCTCTCGGTGAGTCATGACCACACTTAACTTCACACACTGATAAACATAGAAAAACTTCCTAATAAGTTTATTCGGTCATCAT
>CM040239.1:205500981-205518946 GCA_022545495.1 Chrysanthemum lavandulifolium
TAAACCTTCTCTTTGTATCCTTAAAACCTCATCGAACATATACACACTTCATACTCACCACATTGTTTCTTCTTCTAAAACTACCATGGTATCCTTGTCTTAAGATTTTTATAATACCACAAGGACAAGGCATGCTAAAAGCTTTCTACCCTTTTTGCTTGTTCGGCCATTCAATCCCAAAAGCACCAACATGTGCATTTTTTAATGACCTATCTAGACCTTGCCTTGACTCCTTTTATAGACTTGGACTTTGTTACACAATGGACATTGTGTCTACTGAGACAAAAGTTGAAGAGACACCTCCTCTTTCCTTTTCCTAGCATTCGACCAACTCTCACAAACATCAAGCACCCATTGTGATTTATTTTATTTCTTGACAAAAGGCACTAGTTTTCCTAGAACATTGTTCCAACTCTTTTCTTCTTGCATGTGCTTGGAAACAAACACAAACACACCCTTTGGAATTTAGTTACAACATGACAAACAAAACACATAAATTTTTCTTCTTTCTTTTTGCCATGACAGTAAACAACCACAACACCACACTCCTCCTTTTTGCCTTGTGTGTTGGTTTAAACGAGCAGAAACACGAGTACATAATGTGTAAGATGTGGCAATTTAGTCAACTCAAATCCCTCTCCTCTCTTTTCCCTATATATATGAGCCACCATAATTCACACCTTCACATCTTACTCACAATTCACATAAACCTCAGAACTCACACCCACATCTCATTTCAACTCCCACTGTTATCGAGTAAAAAGGAAGAAGAAAGCAATTATTCGGTTTTGTTTTCAAAAGTTTAGAAGAACATTTCAGTTTAGGTTCTAATCGAGTATAAGCTTTTGGAAGCTAGGTTGTTTATCGGGTCTCACTTGTTCTCATTTATATCTCGTTCGTGTTGAAGCCGTTGCCATATCGTACTTGATATTGTTGTGCATTTCCTAATGTACCATTCAGGTGAGTTCATAGCCCCGCTTTTACTCTTTTAACTGTTTTATAAACTCCTTGGGGGAGAATACATGCTACCACTACTTTTTATGATCACAATTGCTTGAAAACCTTATGCTATACCCGAATGTTATTATCCCTTACGTTCAAAATCATCTATTTGATGATACTTACGGTCTAAATCATCTTTATGATGATACTTATGTTCAAAATCATTTGTATGATGATATTGATGTTTAAAATCATTTTGATAATGATACTTATGTTCAAAATCATCTTTATGATACATGTGTTCAAAATCATCTGTATGATGATACCTACGTTCAAAATCATCTTTATGATGATACCCATGTTCAAAATCATTCTTATAATGATATAACAACTACTTACTGGATTTCTATCATCGTAGCCAACGTTTTACATAAAACTTGGAATCTTGTGATCAACTATTTTACTGCTAAACCTCCGAATTCACTCAACCATTGTGTTGACTTTTTAGCATGTATTTTCATGATAAAAAGGCGATAGCTAAACTCTAGAGGCGCTTGGCCATTGGCATGACATGGTCATAGATGAATCTGATATACATTAGGGACCACTTTACTTTTTATGGGCTTATATTCCGCATTGTATTTTGAAAGATGTAAACATAAATCTTTATGAAATATGATTTCTCAAGTTAAACCATTGTTCTATAATTTGTGTTGTGATATCAATCGATTAATACCCAGGTAACATTTTCTTCGCGCAAACAATTTTTTGGGGTGTTCTGATTGGTATCGAGCATGTTATAAAGAACTGGGTATTTTAAAAACCTAGACTATAACTACCTTTTTCAAAAACTTAACCCTATGACCGACACATGCCTACCTGCCATGCTGATACCTCACCTATGACTCTGTTGAAGTCATACTCGACAAGATAAGTGTTTTATCACTGCCCACTTAATCTTACTATGAGCTATGATTGTTCTTCCTATACGTATGATTACGTACCACAGAGCTACGCGCTCTCCCCAACATAAATGGAATATTTGTTCAGTCTTTCATAACAACTTTTAAAAGTAAGGGATATGGTACTAGGGTAACTAAGCTAAGTATTACAAGATTCATTAAACATCGGGTGAATATAAATTGATCACGTATATTCAACCAGGGACATTAGGACATAACCTGATTACCTATGTCCGACTCAGAGGTAAATTTTGCAATACTGAGAATAGTTATAGTAGTGTTATGTCTGGTTGACTTCCTGCTTGACTTCTGAAACTGGTAAAAATTTCGTGTGTGTTCATTAACATTGAAAATCATAAAAAAATATAAAGTTTTACTTCTACACATCACACACTGACATCACAATACTTCCTCACTACAACACTTATTCTCCTGAGCGGAATACTTTTCTCATTTAACCGACCACTTGACACCTTACTACTCTACGCCTCCACATCATGCATGGAGATTTGCTTAGTAGATAATGCATAACTATTTAAACTTTACCTGTATTAACTACTATTACTTAATTGTTACAGCGTCATGTTTTCACCATTCTGTCCCATCATCATTCTCCCAGACGTTAAGATCGAGGTTGCCTCGTCATCCACTACTGTTCCAGTATCGTCTTCTACTCCACCACCTGCTTCTTCACCACCATGTGATCACAGTGCCTCATTGCCACCTCGCAAGAGTGCACATTTCTTGGTCCCATCATCTGATCCTTATGCCGAGAAAATCATTTATATTTCCATGTGTGTTGTAATTCCATTCAAACACATCGTGATGTTTGGATATGATTGCTTGATTCCTACTTATGATGATTATGTTACATTGATGTGATGTAATGATCTCGACTATCATGAATTATTTTAACATTTCCAATTATGGTAATATCGATGATTCTGAATCGAAATATATATATATATATATATATATATATATATATATATATATATATATATATATATATATATATATATATATATATATATATATATATATATATATATATATATATATATATATATATATCTTTGGTAATATTAGAACAATGCCTCAAAAGAAGAAATCTTACGCTATCCGAAAGTTAGTTGTTGATGGCATTAATGCGCCTTGCTAGACGCCCAACAGAGGGTGTTCGATCAAATAACACCGATAATCATACCGATGAAGTGAACCATTGTGACTCGCAATCGGCTACAAGCAATTCATGAACCGCCACCAACCTTTTCAAAGAAACCAAGGCGTAGTTAGTCTCATCCATCGTTCGAAAGAATGAAACCGTTTTCTCTTAAGTAACTCTACTGAAGACTGCAAAGTCAAGCATGCAACTGGAACATATTGTTGGAAGACGCTCTATCTTGGTTGAAAGATTATGCTCAACCGATTGGCATTGAGCAAGCTTACAAAACTACTTGGACAGAATTTAAACAATTGTTGATGAGGCAGTATTGTCCTAAAACCGAGATCAAGAAATAGGAAGATGAGTTCTATCATGTAGTCACCAAGGGAAATGATCTCAATGCTTACTTCAAAAGGTTCCAGGAACTAAGAGCCTTGTGCCCATCTATGGTTCCTAATAATGAAAAACTGCTGAAAAATCTCATCAGGGGTCTACCTCAAAGCATCGAGGGTGATGTTACCGCCTCAAAATCCTCAGACTGTGGATGATGTGATCACAATTTCTCATCGTCTCATGGATCAGGTCCTGAAACACGGATCTGTAAAAAACAACAATGATAACAAGAGAAAATCTGATGATCAGAGGAACAGTTACCCCAACAACAACTCTCATTACAACAACAACTTAAACAACAACAACAGCAACTCATACCATCAAAGTTGCAACAACCACAATAACTAACAAAACCATAGGCAGGAAACTGCCAAAGCTTATGATGTTGCCCCAATAGAGGGTGAGGGTATGTTGGAACCTTACCCCGAGACCCATGTAGGTTGCGACACAAGACCATGCCTCATAAGTGTAAGAAATGCCACAAGGTGGGCCACCGTGCTTAGGATTGTAGGGGTGATATGCAACAACGACTATGACATGCTATAATTATGGAGAAAGAGGACGTTATAAACATGAGTATCCCAACTCAAGGATCAAAACAAAACAACCAATCTTGAGGGCAGGAAAAGCTTATTGCCTTGGAAGAAGAAATCCTCATCTTAATTTAAGCTCTTTTGAGTTGTAATCCTCTAAGTTTCCTATCTTATGTACTTCTCGTGTAACCTTGTTGTATCCCGAATATTTCTATCTAGCGGAATTCCTACCTTTTATCTTATATCAGATTATTTCATCTCTCGTTTCCCTCGGTTCCCATTACGAAACCTATTTTAACCACCGCTTTATAAACAAACGGATAACAACAAATCATACCTCGACATCATCTCACCAATGTACGGTTATCCCCTTCGCTTCCTATAATGATACTAAACAAATTTATCAACGCCACGTTTTCAAACAAGTTTATTAAAATTTCAAATCTTTCCTTTATCATGTAAGCGACTAGCACAAACTTAACATCGAGGAAGAGGTTCACATAAGGAGAAGGTCTCAGTAACAACTCGCAAAATTCCTCAAGTCATTTACTAATGTGAACTCAAGAATTACGTAAAACGCAAACACGAACAAGTCAATAAACAAATTTATTGCGAACCACTTATTCACAATCAAATTTATTTACTTTACCTCAAAAATTATTTAATTTATTATCATTCCTTATATATATATATTTTTTTTTTAAATATTTCTTCTCGTTGGACTAGTACAACACCAAACAACTCATCACAATATCCTTGGGCCAAACCAATTTTCACTTGCCCAACCTAACTTGTATGTTTCTTTCACTCGACAGAATACAAACGCACCCTTTTAATTTACTTTGAGGCAACATGTAATAAACAATACAAGTCACCAACATATTATCTCCTTCTTTTCTTGTTTCCCAGCCGAACAAGCAAACACAAACACCCTTTGTAATTCTTCTTATTAAGCTAGTAGTAGAGTGTATTTTTAAATGTATATTTACCACGCTTTGATTTGTATATAAGAGGAGACATGTCTTGCTCTTTCTCCCTTTTGTTTGGCTGCCCCAAACCAAAGCCACCATCATATATTTGTATACTAAATTTAGATGTGTATGTAAATAAACAAACATAATAATCAATGGTCTTTGTGCTCCCACTCTTTTCTCTTGATGAGACTTCTCATCCTTTTTCTCTTTGATGTCGAGTAGATGGAAGCCCAGGAAACATCATACATAAACCTTCTCTTTGTATCCTTAAAACCTACTGAACATATACACACTTCATAATCACCACATTGTTTATCTTCTTCTCAAAACTACCATGGTATCCTTGTTTTGAAATTTTTATAATACGAAAAGGACAAGGCATGCTAAAAGCTTTCTTCCCCTCTTGCTTGTTCGGCCATTCAATCCCAAAATCACCAACATGTGCATTTTTTATTACCTATCTAGACCTTGCCTTGACTCCCTTTTGTAGACTTGGACTTTGTTACACTATGGACATTGTGTCTACTTGAGACAAAAGTTGAAGAGACACCTCCTCCTTCCTTTTCCTAGTATTCGACCAACTCTCACAAACATCTAGTACCCATTGTGATTTATTTTATTTCTTGACAGAAGACACTAGCTTGCATGCAACATTGTTCCAATTCTTATCTTCTTGTATGCACTTGGAAACAAACACAAACACACCCTTTGGACTTTAGTTGCAACATGACAAACACAACACATAAAATTTTCTTCTTTCTTTTTGTCATGACAGTAAACAACCCCAACACCACACTCATCCTTTTTGCCTTGCGTGTTGGTTTAAACGAGCAGAAACATTAGTACACAATGTGTAAGATGTGGCAATTTAGTCAACTCAATCCCTCTCCACTCTTTTCCCTATATATATGAGCCACCATAATTCACACCTTCATATCTTACTCACAATTCACACAAAACCCAAAACTCACACCCACATCTCATTTCAACTCGCACAGCTATCGAGTAAGAAGGAAGAAGAAAGCAATTATTCGGTTTTGTTTTCACAAGTTTGGAAGCACATTTTGGTTTAGGTTCTAATTGGGTATAAGCTTTTGGAAGCGAGGTTGTTTATCGGGTCTCACTTGTTCTCATTCACATCTCGTTTGATACATACTTCACATCTCAAACTCACTGTTTTGTGTTGAAGCTATTGCCATATCGTACCTGATATTGTTGAATAGATTTAGATCTAAATTCATTTCTAGCAAGTCCTACTCCTAATGTAACAGCAGGTTTTAATTTAACATTATCATTGGTTTTCTTTGTTACTTTGACAAATTCACTACGGTCCGTATTGAAAACATTCTGTCCTGCTGCAGTCCCCACGGCACCAAAATTTTCAACGGGCGAAACCCTAATTTTGGGTCCATCTGGTCCGTGTTGTACTGCAGCAGTTTTGACAGTTTTTTTGTCTTTTTCGGCCGTTTTGGTTTGACTCTTTGGAATTAGTACTTCATTAAAACCTAGTCCATTCATGTTTCCTGGTGTTTTTTGAATTTTAACTATTTCATTGGCACAAGCAATATTTTTGTTGAACCTTTTAGATTTAGAGTTATATTCGATGAGAACTTCTTGTGTGAGTTTTAGCTTTTCTATTTCAAGATTAAGCTCTTGACATGATTTACAATCATTGCCATTTGCTTTCCTTTTTTCTAATCGTTTTGCCTTTTCTTTTAACTCATAAATTTCATTTTCTAAAAATTCCTTTTTAGTCTTTAAAAACTTGTTTTTAGTTATGATTTTTAAGCTAAGCTTACACAATTGATTATATTGTTTTTGCAAGGTGTCATCATCAATAGAAGAGTAAGATGAGTCGGAATGTACGTCATTTGATACATGTGCCATTAGAGCGACCTCATCCTTTCTTGATTCTTCATCATCCTCACTATCACTCCAAGCACCACTTACAAAAGCTTGTTGAGTTTTGCTTTTAGGTGGCTTGGGGCAATCTCCTGTTAGATGACTTGCATCACCGCATCTAAAACACTTTCTTTCACCTTTTCCCTTTTGTCATCTCGGTCTTTTCGAATGGCTATAAAGCGATATAAGCCATTCGCTTTTGAAATCTCTAACGCCATAACATACTCCTCATCTTCACTTCCGAGCAAGATTCGTCATCATCACTTGATTCTCGTTTCTTGCCTTTAGAGCAACGGATTTGACTTTCTCTCTTTTTCCTTTGATGATTTCTGAATCTTTCTCCATCACCATTTCGTGTACTTTGAGGTTTCCGATTAGCTCATCAAGTGAAATTATTGAGAGATCTTTTGATTCCTCAATAGCCGTTACTTTAGCTCTCCACTTCGGATGGAGTGCTCTAAGAAATTTCCTGACAAAGTTCTTACTACGAAAAGATTCATCAAGTGCTTTAAGAGAAGTAATATTAGTGTTAAAGCGAGCAAAACCACAATCAATTGTTTCATCTTTAGGGATAACAAATTGTTCATATTATTGAACAAGAAGATCAATTTTGTTATCCTTGACTTGTGAATTTCCTTGATTTGTAATAATCTAAGATTCCCAAATATCTTTTGCGGTTTAACACATAAAAATTCTTTCATATTCTTTTCTAGGTAAAGCATTATAAAGCATCATTTTAGCTTATTATTTTTAGCTATTAATTTCTTTTGATCATCAATAGAAATATCTTTTGTTGTAGAACTTAAGTCTCCTTTAATTATAACAAACCAAAGATCTATATCTTTTGATTTTACATATGTTTCAAAACGGTTTTTCCAATAGATAAATCCATTGGTTTCAAAGAGTGGTGGTCTTTGCATAGATTGCCCTTCTTTAAAGTTTTCGGAATCCATGGATCATTTCAAGTTTATAAAATACAATATATTTTAGAAATTCTTGAGCAACGAGGCTCTGGTACCAATTGTGGAAAACTAGAAGGGGGGTTGAATAGTTTACCGATTAAAAACTTTGTTCTGAAATTTATTGAAAGATCAATTGATATTGATCTTAGATATGTTAGTGAATAATAATCAAAATGCAAGCAATATATATATAGAGTTAATAAGGAAAGAAACAATCAAACCACGAAAAGTTGTTTATAGTGGTTCGGTCTACAAGGACTCTTTTTTCTTTCCCTACTCCACTCCCCGAGTCTCACACTCGAGAATTTAACTTCACTAGTCAACAAGATCCTTTCACCGGCGGAGAAGCCTTTACACTTTGCTTACACACTATTTCCGACACTAAGCTAGATGTCGAGTTCTTTTCCAAGGGTACAACCACACCAACACACAATGTATTTTAAGGAATAAAATACTAACCACTCACACTCACAAGTTTATGATGGTTTGGTACAACAATGATGTATGAATAAAGACTAGATCATACAAAAATAAATAAACAAGACTTCCAACTATTTGTTGAAGCTTGAATATGCCTTGATCTTCTTTGCTACAAAAGAGGATCACTATAATGATATGAAACTGAGTTAGAAATGTTAGAGAGAAGGAATGTATGTGATTATGCTAGCAAGGGATGAGAAAAAAACTTGGTTTGGCTTTGCTATTTATAGCCAAAATGATCAGCAGGCACCACGGACCACGGAACCCACAAAAGGGTTCCGCCCGTGTAAAGTTTTGGTGCCGCCGGGGTCTGACAGCAAGATTACCAAAATCTTATCAAAGTCAACCAAATCTATCATAGATTTTGTAAGATATGTAGAGTCTAAATCTATACAAAATATATAGTGAAATCCTCTAGAGATTTCAATGATGCACCACATGATGTCATATGTTGTTTTCTGTTTTTAGAGATATGTTAAATGTAAATACATATGTAATGTTTTGTCTTAAGAAACAAAAACATGTTTGATCTAAAAATGTTAACATACATTATGGTTTAGAGGCATATCAATAATATGATTAATCAAAATGTAAATGCTTGTGTGATGAAGATATTATTTGATGAAAAACTTGTTTTAATATCTATTAAACTTGACAAGCTTTAAGCTTTATAAAAATTAAATTAAATTTTGTCGTTAACAAAACTTAGGTAAAGATCATAAAATATAAATAACGTTTAATGATGATATTTGTATTAACAATTGTGTTTCTCAAGGTACTTAGTACAAAGACGAGATCACGCCTTCTTGCATACGAACCATTCTTCTCTCCAAGTTGCTCGGATTCTACATCACCTCAAGACCACTGAGTTGTTTCTTGTTGTTTATACTTCTTCTTGTATTTGTAAAGTAGTTGTGATAGCTGTGTTGTTGTGTTGGATTGGTTCTTCCGTGTGAAGAACTCGTTATTTAGCTTAGTACCGGAAAAGGTGTAAGCGACGTTGTGAGGTTTCTCCACCGGTTGAAGGAGCTTGTTGAAATAGTGTTTACGAACTCTCGAGTTGGGTACTCGGGGAGAGGAGTAGGGCAAGGAAGGTGTCCTTATAGCCGAACCACTATCAATCATAGTGTCGCACTTCTATCCCTTTTATCTGTTTACTTTTATCGTACTTATTTCTTTTCTTATTAACTTGCATTATTTATAGCTCAACATCTAAAGGTTTCACATACTACCGATCTAAATTTTTACAAACTAAATTTAAATCGGTAAAAACTACTCAACCCCTTCTAGTTTTTCACGCTTTCTACACAACTAAGTAGCGATAATTCGAACACTAGTTGTTGGGATATAGAAAGTCAAAGTCAAGAGTCAAAGCATCAAGAGTCAAAGCATCGCTAAAGAAGAAAGTCAAAGTACTCCTCGCTCATCAAAGTAACTTGCATGGTTAAAGGACTGTTATGCAAAATCGTTAAGGATTATAATGTAATTCTAGAATATTCTAAGTTTAGTTAAGTATTACTAAACGTACAAGGAATAGAATTGTAAACCGACTAGGGTTATCCTTATGCCTATAAAAGGATCTCTAGATTGGCATTATACGTACGTGCATTATTAGAGAATATTAGAGTTTATCAAGTTCGACATTAGAGCTGTTAGGGATTGTTAGTGAATCTGTGTATCAAGCAGGTTCAGAGTTTTAATATAATCGTTAAAGTTAAAGTTAAATCTTCTTAGCTTTATTCAAGTAAATTCCGCATACTTAATAGAGTTTATTCAGTGTTTCATTGTTAGTGACTTAGGATTAATCCGAGGTTGCTAAGCCCTTACAAGCTATATAAGTTAGTTTGGTTAGAGTACATCGATCCAACAAGTGGTATCAGAGCTTGTGTGGAAACTCTGATTAAGAAGAAACCCTTAAAACCTAGTTAACAACAAACCCTAAAGATGTCGATGAAGTTGCACCACCCCATCCATCACCCGACTCGAAATTCCTATCATCAAGAAGGAGAGTATGATCTTTGGATCATGAAGATGAGGCAAGACATTGCTATTACGCACCATGCACCGTGGAATGTAATTGTCAATGGTAATGAAGTTGTTGCAGATCCTATTGAAGTTCCGGACAACCTAAACCACCTAAAGGTCGTCTTGCCAGCAGCTACAATAAGGAATCAAGAAAAGGCTCTCAACATTCTATTGCCTGCTATACCGATGGTCACCTACTCAAGTTTCATGATGCTAAGGATGCTAAACAATTATGGGCGCTCTCAAGACAAGGTTTGGAGGTAATGATGCTTCCAAGCGAAATTTGAAACATTCATTTGTTGGTGAAAGAGAAGGTCTTGATGTCGCCATGATGATTCCAAAATCTTCTCATCATGCTGGAGTTATACAAAGCAGAGGTATTTGTTGTAGATACAAATCTGAAGTTCTTAAGGAGTTTGCCATCCACATGGCATGTGATTTCTACTATGATCAGAGGACAACCTGGATTGGATGTTATGGACTTTGATGATCTTTACAACCATTTGAAGGTGTATGAGCATGAGATGAATGGACAAACAAGTTGAAAATCTCATAGTATTGCTTTTGTGTCATCCGAAAAGAGGCGTGACTTCCACTAAAAGTATTGCTTACCCTACTCAAAGTATTGTTGCTCAAAGCATCATATCGATCCTACCCCTAGCTCAAGACTAACAAACACCATCCATTCGATGAAGTTGTATGCTCATTCTTTGCTCGAAGCCACTCTACTGTTACTTATGAAGAGGATTTGTCACAAATTGAAGAGGATGCTCTTGAAGAAATTGATATAAGGTGGCAAGTTGCTATGATCAACGCTAGGATCAAAGTTCATGAAGAAAGCAGAAGACGATTAAATTCAAACCCAAACGGTATCACCTTTGACAAGTCAAAGATTGAATGCTTTAACATCAAAAGATGGACACTTTGCAAGGAATGCAAGTTTGCTAAACATCGAGCAAGCAGATGACCGAGAAACCCAAGCTTAAACTAAAGGAAATCCTATTATCGAAACAAAAGCTTTGGTTGCTCAAGAAAATCTATCGAGGTTGACCTGAGTCTTGAGTTTGATGATGAAACCAAGAACCTATTGTATGGTAGCGATGGAAGAATCGGTGGAAGAGTTTGATTGGAGCACGACCTTTGATGAGGAACCTACACTTGCCGCTTTGGAATCCGAGATGGTCTAGGAAGCTTTGATTGAGCATGGAGAATGAAGATGAACCTGTTCGCTTGCTATGGTCGCTACTTCACCAAGTTCACCCTATCTACGAGGTATGCTCTAAGTGTCATGATTTTTATCAAAAGGTGCTTATCGATTATGTAACCGAAAGAGATAAGCGTAGAAGGGCTAGGTCTCGAGGTATTGGTTATCAAATTACTTTAGAGTCTATAGAAGCCAAAATAGTAAGACATGAAAATAATGAAATGGCTTGGGCGTAAAAGTATGAACAATGTGATTATCGCTTAAAATTAAGTGAATGGAAGTTAGGATGTAAGGTAGCTGAATTAGAAAAAATGACTAAAGAAAGGGATGAGTTGCTAGAAAAGTTTCTTTGGTTGGGGACAACTGCCTTTCACATGTTAGTTTTGTTGAAAAGCAGAAAAGAGCACGAGAATCAACTTTTGGATTATGGGTTCAACTTCAAGAATACTCCTATTGTCACACCCCAAATTACTGTTTTGCGGTGGAATGGAATTCACAGTGATTTCTTGTCATAGCATCAAAGTTATAGTTATATTGAGCGACCTAAAGTGTTGTTTGGAAAACACATCGTTTAATTTATTAAACCAATCATAGTTTACAAAGTATAGGTCCCAAATGAAAATCACTATGTATGGAAATAAATTTGATACAATTCAAACGATGTTTTTAAAGCTCATAAAACCCAAGTGAGACGCGTCGTCACCACGACTCTATGATATGTCCATATGCATGCCATGAAGTGTATGCCTTAGATACCTGAGATAAAACATGCTAAAAAGTGTCAACACAAAGGTTGAGTGAGTTCATAGAGTTTGTAATAAAATGATCTGAAATACTTTGAGAAATGTTCACACAGCAAAGGCATTGTAAATCCACCCGCCCAAGTTCCCCCATACAAAACTTGCAACACAGTGTGTTCACAACCCATTGCCTAAAATAGAATGACAATCATGAATATGCGCATCAAGGTAGTTAAAAGTATAAATGTCACCACAAGGGTCTTCCAACAACTCGTGTTGGGATGTTCCTCCAACGACTCACTATGGATGTATCCATAAAAATGGCCTTCCAAAATATAGATGTTGGGATGTTCCTCCAACGACTCACGTTGGGCTGTATCCAAATAAATGGCCTTCCAACATATAAATATTGGGATGTTTGTTTAAGTTTAGTCACTTCACGCACCAAGTCTAAAGTATAAGTAATGTTGTTTGGCAAAAGAATTTATATGTTCTGATATATAAGCATGTATCTTGCCCCAAATAGTTTATAAGAATTTAAACGAGTCAAAGCGGGGTATGAACTCACAAGGAAAGTAATAGCATTGGTTCTACTTCATCTCCGAAACCCAATGCGTGTGTTATCCAAGGAGACTTTCAAGTTTAGTATAACACAATCAAGTATAAAAAGTATAGCGTAGCATAAAAGTGTGAATGTTTTGAGTATTTGTATTTGTAAAAGCAAGTAGTTGAGCATGTATCTCCCCCAAAGAGTTTGTAAACAATTAATAGAAAGTGGGGCTATGAAAACTCACTTGTTGCAATAGTTATGATGACAAAGGTGGATACACTGAAATGCGGCGCAATCTCTAAGCGCGACCTATTATGAATGATATGTTCTAATGTAAATCATGAAACAATGTCGTGCATGCAAACTCATATGATATCCATACCACTTGTACATTTTGAAAATAGAATTTATCGTCGAAATATATGTTTATGACATCTCGTCATGTTATAAAATACTTTACAAGTATATACGTTGAATAAATATCCTACAATAGTCGTTTAATGATTTATTATGAAATTATAACTTTTCGTCGTAAAACAATATAATTTGACAAGTCATGAGAGTGACTAAATGGCTTTGAAAAGCTAGTCGTAAAATGGTGCACATCGAGTATTAGGAAACGAACTCAACGGTTTTGGAAAGCTTGTAGCATTATCTCAAAGTTTTAGCTTTTAAGTTTTTATCATGGAGGTCTCGATCATGGAGAAAAACATAGGTAAAGTATGGTACTTGTGTCCAAAATATTGTTTAAGGGTGATTTTCGGCAAAGTTTAAGTGACCGTATTTTACTCGTTACAACTCCGTTTGACAAACGGTTGGACATTTTGAAAAATAGGCTAGGCAAACTTACTTTTACTAGAAGACATCGTTTCATAAAAGTACTCCATCAATGTTAAAACAACCCTCAACATGGTCATTCGCGGCCGATATGTTTGTCTATTAGAAAATATATTAGTTATGCTTATATAAAATAGTTACGGACAACTTGTTTAAAATGTGAATAACTTAGTCGTTATAAGTCCGTTTTCTCGTTTTATATATCCTTGGAATCGTGATAATATATACTAATATATTTTTGATAAGTCGACACATTTAATAATGCTTAAGACTCATTTTTACTCGTAAAAGTTAATATAACATGCTGAATTTTCGGATTTTATAGTTTTCGTCAAATTTGAAAATAGCATAACTTCTTCGTTATAACTCCGTTTAACCCATTCAAGCGCCACGTTTTCGTTTTAAAGTATATTTTCCAAATATATAGCCCAAATATTTTTATCAACTGTCGAAATTTCAGTTTCAAAAATAAGGACAGGCCCTTAGTTACACTTGTCGAAATGGGTTTTCTCGCTAAAACCTATTCTAACCAATTCAAAACAACTCCGAAGCTATTCCAATCCTACCATACACCTTCTTAGGGTGTCATGGGTTCCTAGACATCACCAAAAGTGATAAGTTTCAAGGAGTAATTATAGGATGACATAAATATATATAAGTCTTAAAAACAATGAAATAGTGGTACAAACATCATATGACTTGCATGTTTTCTCAAATATGATGAAATGAACATAACATGAGTATGAAAGATGAAAATGAATATGAGATGCTTACTAGTTACTTGATGAGGTGAAGTGAACAAAGGTTAATCCTAAACACCCAAGGTTTTTATTTCAAAACCTTACTCAAGAGTGTAACTAGATTGTTAATTAACTTGTCTTGAAAAATATTTTGGTGATCCTCCTTCTTGATCCTATGGTGGCCGGTTATGTAGAGAAGAGAGGAAGAGAGATTAGATTTTTACACCTTGTGAATATGGATGAGTATGTAGTGTTTGTAGTATAAAAATGATATAAGTACAAGATATTTTGCAAATTTGTAGAATACTCACCCTTGTGTCGACAAGGGGTATTAATCATTACTAAAACATTTTTTTAATTTATTATGTATTTAAAGGTATAAGTGTAAGTAGTTGTGAAATTAATTGAAGATAAGTAGTAACTTGTATACACATTTGAGCATTTAGGGTAGCGTTAGTTAAAAATAAATTTTAACGGATCAAAATAAAATGTATTGAAGTCATAAAATTATAAAAATACATTCCTTACAAGGCGAGTGAAATAATAATTATCGGATTGAATTTACGATAAAATCGTAAGTATATAAATATAACAATTTATATACAAAATAAATTTAAAACACCGGGTAAACTCATATTATAATTTTTATAGTCTTAAAATGAGAATAAAAATATATCGGAATAAATTTTTGGAAGTGTCGGAATTAAATGTTCAAGATAAACAATTACGCGATAGCGTTTATTTAATAGGAAAATAAACGTTTAATGAAAATATAAATTTGAAAAATGACCGGAAATTGAGAATTGTGACATTCTTCCCATGTCAGAGGAATCACGTCCTCGTGATTCGATTATTGATAATTATAGCCCAAACCGCGACAAGGGTTCTAAAAGTTTATGCTCATGTATGGTCTAAATGATTATGTCAATGCTCATGCATATATCGTGACTATATCCCATTCTAAAGACATGCTCCCTTATGATTAGGCTCGATGAGGCAGGCTTTCCCATTCTCGAGCAAAATTTTCAAAAGACTTTTAGGTAACCGATTTTTACTTAATCCCACGACTCATCAAACAAGAAGCGTCATACGATTAGGCTAAATCGGTTTAGGTAACAACTTGTTTCTAGCTTGATCGTTGCAACTCATCAAACAAGCGTCACTCGGATCAAGCTGAAACAAGTGGTTTGAAGAAAATCTTTTGAAAATTTGGCTCGATTAGGAATTAGCTTACATATGAGACTACTACTCCTTCATTGCATGATTCTTCTGAATTAGACATAGGTGATCGGGCTATGTATAATTTAGGAGTAACTATGCAATGCTTGAACTAATCGTCTCATATGATGTTTGGTGTTGAGTCATAAGTTCGCATGTATAAGGAGTATGCACTTATAATGATATGATGAGATGCTATGATGATGTAGTTATAGTCTAGGGTCAATGATGCAACCTAGTTCTCTATAACCGATTCTCGATACCAATCTGTCACACCCCAAATTATCATTTTTGCGGTGGAATGGAATTCTGAGGGATTGTTGTCATAGCATCAAAGTTATAGTTATATTGAGCGACCTAAAGTGTCGTTTGGAAAACACATCGTTTAATTTATTAAAACAATCGAGTTTACAAAGTATAGGTCCCAAATGAAAATCACTATGTATGGAAATAAATTTGATACAATTCAAGCGATGTTTTAAAGCTCATAAAACCCAGTGAGACGTCGTCACCACGACTCTATGATATGTCCATATGCATGCCATGAAGTGTATGCCTTAGATACGAGATAAAACATGCTAAAAAGTGTCAACACAAAGGTTGAGTGAGTTCATAGAGTTTGTAATAAAATGATACGAAATACTTTGAGAAATGTTCACAATGAAGGCATTGTAAATCCACCCGTTCCAAGTTCGCCCATACAAAACTTGCAACTGTGTGTTCATAACCCATTGCCTAAAATAGAATGACAATCATGAATATGCGCATCAAGGTAGTTAAAAGTATAAATGTCACCACAAGGGTCTTCCAACAACTCGTGTTGGGATGTTCCTCAACGACTTACGTTGGGATGTATCCATAAAATGACCTTCCAACATATAGATGTTGGGATGTTCCTCAACGACTCGCGTTGGGCTGTATCAAATAAATGGCCTTCCAACATATAAATATTGGGATGTTTGTTTAAGTCTAGTCACTTCACGCAACAAGTCTAAAGTATAAGTAACGTTGTTTGGCAAAAGAGTTTATATGTTCTGATATATAAGCATGTATCTTGCCCCAAATAGTTTATAAGAATTTAAACGAGTCAAAGCGGGGTATGAACTCACAAGGAAAGTAATAGAATTGGTTCTACTTCATCTCCGAAACCCAATGCGTGTGTTATCCAAGGAGACTTTCAAGTTTAGTATAACACAATCAAGTATAATGCAATCAAGTATAAAAAGTATAGCGTAGCATAAAAGTGTGAATGTTTTGAGTATTTGTATTTGTAAAAGCAAGTAGTTGAGCATGTATCTCCCCCAAAGAGTTTGTAAACAATTAATAGAAAGTGGGGCTATGAAAACTCACTTGTTGCAATAGTGATGATGACAAAGGTGGATACACTGAAATGCGGCGCAATCTCTAAGCGCGACCTACTATGAATGATATGTTCTAATGTAAATCATGAAACAATGTCGTGCATGCAAACTCATATGATATCCATACCACTTGTACATTCTGAAAATAGAATTTATCGTCGAAATATATGTTTATGACATCTCGTCATGTTATAAAATACTTTACAAGTATATACGTTGAATAAATATCCTACGATAGTCGTTTAATGATATATTATGAAATTATAACTTTTCATCGTAAAACAATATAATTTGACAAGTCATGAGAGTGACTAAATGGCTTTGAAAAGCTAGTCGTAAAATGGTGCACATCGAGTATTAGGAAACGAACTCAACGGTTTTGGAAAGCTTGTAGCATTATCTCAAAGTTTTAGCTTTTAAGTTGTTATCATGGAGGTCTCGATCATGGAGAAAAACATAGGTAAAGTATGGTACTTGTGTCCAAAATATTGTTTAAGGGTGATTTTCGGCAAAGTTTAAGTGACCGTATTTTACTCGTTACAACTCCGTTTGACAAACGGTTGGACATTTTGAAAAATAGGCTAGGCGAACTTACTTTTACTAGAAGACATCGTTTCATAAAAAGTACTCCATCAATGTTAAAAACAACCCTCAACATGGTCATTCGCGGCCGATATGTTTGTCTATTAGAAAATATATTAGTTATGCTTATATAAAATAGTTACGGCAACTTGTTTAAAATGTGAATAACTTAGTCGTTATAAGTCCGTTTTCTACGTTTTATATATCTTTGGAATCGTGATAATATATACTAATATATTTTTGATAAGTCGACACATTTAATAATGCTTAAGACTCATTTTTTACTCGTAAAAAGTTAATATAACATGCTGAATTTTCTGGATTTTATAGTTTTCGTCGTCAAATTTAAAATAACATAACTTCTTCGTTATAACTCCGTTTTAACCCATTCAAGC
>CM040239.1:205519046-205541546 GCA_022545495.1 Chrysanthemum lavandulifolium
AATGAACAAGCACAAAGCGATCAAGTACGATATAGCGGAGGCTCCAACCCGAACCTAAGAACGAGATGGCAAGTCTCGCAATATGAGAAACCTTTGGTTCGCAAATCAAAATGATAGAGCATTGAATATACTTATTCAATAGAGCATTGAATTATACAATTCAATAGAGGGTTATAGTGTGTGTGGATAGTGTTTATTGTTTTAAGTTCAAAATACGCGTTATATCGACTTAGTTTGATATTATCAAAAGTACACACTTATACATAAGTGAAATGTTCCCCGTTTTTTATTTATGAAAATAACGATGTTATCAAGTGTTTTAGTTTATTTACTTTCATAATGCGCTGAAATTGGTTAACGATATAATTATATATATTTGAGTTTAGTGAAACATCGACATAATAGTACTCGTTATTAGGGATGGCACCTGGGTAATGGGCACGGGACCTCTAACCCGCCACCCATCCACGTAGTTTTTTTCTCACCACACCGCCAATGGGTAAAAGTTTCACCCATGCCCATGCCCGCTGGTATTTATTGCCCACGGTAAACCCAATGGGTTAGTGTAATGCAAACAAAACTACAAAACCATGATATAAAACTAACTATGAAATCGCATAACAAGACACCAATCAATTTGCCAAATACCAAGTTCACAAAATACTTAATCACATGTCCAAAGTAGCAATTAAACATCATTACACCAAATCACATGTATAAAACTTTGATTAATTGATCTTTCATATTCTATTTTGAGTCTTGAAACTCAAACAAACTTTTAGGTTAATGTGTTTTCGTGAGACTTGGTAACTATTAAATATATACCGTAATATCATAAATATTTTAATTAGTATAATTAATTTTAACATGGGTTTATAGGTAAACCCACATGTATTTCAAGGTATACCCGTGGTATTTTAAATGGGTGTCACGGGTTTACCCGCGATGGGCATGCCTCACCCACACCCAATTCACACTCATCGATGGTATGATTTTCACCCACGACTCCACCCGTAGGTGAAAATTAATGATTTTACCCACCCATTTATGCTGGTACCAATGGTCATGGGTTTTTCTCGCCCATTGCCATCCCTACTCGTTATAGTCTTTAGGTTGTCAAAATACTCATTTTTATGAAGTCGTGATAAGTTTACAAGTTTTCTAAACTTTTTCTCAAATTTACACTTTTTACCCTTAAGTTTCAAAATGTACAAGTTTAGTCCCTCAACTTTAGAAAAATGACATTTTATACCCAAAAGTAATTTATACTCAAAGTTTCCAGTTTTAATAGTTTCAGTCCCTCATTTAAACTGTTTTGACAAAATATTTCAAAAAGTCGATTTTTACACTTTTGGTCCCTCAAGTTTCCATATTTCCATTTTTAAACACAAACTTTTATTTTACTTTTAAAACTAGTTTGCCATAATTAAAAAATGTACCACGGACTTTCCATGCATGTATTTCCAAGTATAAAAGTGCCCTCCAACTTTTGAAAACTTACACAACACCCCTTAGACTTTTCCCAAACATTTATTTACGTACAACATAACTTTTCACTTTCTAAACTTTACATTTTCAACCCAAAAACTACACGTTTTGCAAACCTAGTCCCATAAACACATTTTCGACCCAAGAACTTATCAACTTTTTATAAAAGTCATTCATAGCTTATTAGAAGCTTATTAGGAGCTTATAGCTTATTTTTATTTTGATTGGGTCGGGTTAGAACAATATTGGGCTTCGGTTGGAAATGGTTTGGGCCCTAAAGCCCAATCAGGGTACGTTTGGTCTTGAAGAGAAACGCGACATAGGGGAGTGTTTCAAGGGTTTCTTGGGTTGATTTTAGTGTCACGAGTTTGATTTGTGAGCTAGTAACATGTCCTTAGCGAAAATAGGTGTCGGGTGAAATAATGTGGCATATAAAAAAATAATGATGCATACATTTTAGAAGAAAAGGAGTGGCAAGAGTTTTATTTCATAAAGTTAAGTTTATATATCATAGTACAAGTAAATATGATATGAGTTTAGTTGTCGAAATCATCCATTCCTATTTTCTTATTGTTATTGTCTCGATAACTTATTGAATATTTATATAGTCGATTTCTTAGGTGTGTGTGACATATGTATACGTGTGATATAGGAATGTAAATGAGGAAACGAGTTTGAAAAGAACTTACAATCACCCAAATGGGTGGTGATTAGTACAAAAAAAAAAGTGAACGCGACCAAGGAACTTCCCAAGATTTCCCACTCGATTCTAATACCCAAGCTATGATCAACAACTCTTATGCGTTTGATTCCCTTTTCATTTTCCTTCGACTTCCACAATTGGACGATTTGTGAGAGTTTTTTTTTTGAGAGTTGTGAGGGAACTAAGTGGTTTGAGGATGGTTTATATAGGAAAAACAAGTATGGTGCTCTTAATATTGTATGCATGGTTCTTCCTTGGTTTCAAGAAAGTAGAAGACAAGGGTGTTTGGTTGTGGGCGTGCGTGTATGGTAGCCAAGATTAAGGGCATGCATTTGGCTAGTCACTTCAAGATTTGCATGAGGAACACATTATCCAAAGGTTCACAAAGTCAAGTGTAGGTCAAAGGGTATTAGGCTTAATACAAAACTCAAGGGTGGGTGGCTAAGCTTGTTTTGTGTTTTCCCTTTTCTACACACACACACACGCAAACATTAGTGACCAAGGGGAATGTATTTTATTTGTGTTTGTTTCTCTTGTTGCATCTGCTTGGTTACGTAAATATAAGAAAACATGCACAAGTTTTATACTTGTGTAACAATTGTGATACAAGAACAAATTTTATGGTGGTCATTTGGATAGAAACGGCAAGGCCCAAGAAACAAAGAGGTTGGGCTTGGACTAGTTTTTGGATCGATGCAACGAGGCCCAAATAAAATAGAGATGGGTGGGTGGGCTTTGAGCTTGGCCCTACATAAAAAAAAATTATTATATATATATATATATATATATATATATATATATATATATATATATATATATATATATATATAATTTATTTATATTAATTAAATAATTAATGATATCGGATCGAGGGAATTTTGATCGGTCACAACGGTACAATTTGAGCTTGTGATTCGCGTGTTACGATGAATTTGACAAATGATATGCAGAAACGATGACAAGAAAATTTCATGGTGCTATAATCCGTGCTTTATTCATGATTAAGTAGTTAATGACTTATGAAATTTTCCGGGATCTTAAACTATGTGTAACCTAATGAAAACTTAAACAACTACTGAATCAGTGTTTTATACAACGACTATGGACACCTTATGTCAAAGCACATCAGAAGTAAACTACGCGTAGCACAATGAAACTATATTGTTGGGAATTTAGAAAAGACAATTTGTACTGCCAAGGTTAATAGTCAGTACTGTTAGCTTTGATTGTGGACTGTGAAGAATATAACTAGCAGTACAAACTGCTAGTACATTTAGTTAGTACTGCTTATCAAATTTTGTATAGCCGGTTAGATAATTATAGAAAAGATTCTATAATACATATCTTATGTAGAAATTTATTGTAACCCTATTAGGACTCCTTAGTCTATAAAAGGAGGTCCTAGGTTAGATTTAGAGTACGAGTTATTCTAGAGTCGATCACATCAAGGTTCTTGTAACCCTAATACTTTTGAGTATTTGTATTAATATATTGAAGTGTTTTGTGAGAAACAAATTGTGTTAAGTATTTTATTATTCATTAAACTTTAGATTCCGCATATTGTTGAATCTTTGATACAAGGCAGCTTGCTATATTGTTGTTTGAGTTAGACTTATCTAACTTAATCAACTTGATAAATTGCTCAACTAAGATCAACAAGTGGTATCAGAGCTTGTGATCTAGAAGCTGTAATATAAGAGAATTTGTGTTCAAAACTACTACTGAAGTTATGGAAGATTCAACACACATGGTTACTGCATCAAAGGTGCCTATGTTGAAGACAGGAGAATATGACCTGTGGAGGCTAAGAATGTAGCCGTACCTCAAGATGTTAGACTACTCTATGTGGGAAATCATCCTGAAGGGTGATTCTTTACCTGCTAAGGGTGTTGATAGGAAGGATCTACCCATCAAAAGTAATGAAGACAAAGCTCAGAGAAGATTGAAGATCAAGACTCATAGTATCCTTCTGATGTGATTACCTAATGAGTATCAATTAAGCTTCTATGAGAATGAAGATGCCAAGTCTTTATGGAAAGCTATTGAACAAAGGTTTGGTGGGAATGATGCAACAAAGAAATCAAGGAAGAATCTTTTGAAGCATCAGTTTCAAAAATTTGTTGCTCTAAGTAATGAAGGTATTGATCAGACACGTGACAGATTGCAGAAACTTGTGAGTCAACTGCCACTCATGAAAGCTGCAATTCCTCAAGAAGATGTAAATCTCAGGTTCCTAAGAAGTCTAGCACCAGAATGGAGCATGCATATTATGGTCTGTAGGAACAAAGAAGGTCTTGATAAGCTGACCTTGGATGATTTAAACAATAATCTCAAAGTGTATGAATCAGAAGTGAAGGGAACATTCAGTTCAACTCCTGGCACACAAAACCTAGCATTTGTGTCCTCAAAAGGGTCAGACAGTCATCAGGAAACTCATTCTACTGCTTGTGGAGTTTCTACTTCTATCACAATAGTTTCTACTGCTAGTGATAACATAAGCGATGATGCTATTTGTGCTTTCTTGGCTGATCTTACTACCAGTACACATGTAGTAAATCAGGATTTGGAGCAAATCGACCCTGATGATCTGGAAGAAATTGATATCAAGTGGCAGATGGCCATGTTGACTATGAGGGCAAGGAGATTTTTAAAGAAGACTGGAAGAGAGCTCAAGTTCAAGGCATAGAGCACTGCAGGATTTGACAAGTCTAAGATTGAGTGCTACAACTATCAAAGGAAGGGACACTTTTCTAGAGAGTGTAGGGCTCCTAAGAAGATTGGTGACACTCCAAGGAGAATTCCTATTGAAGATGCTAAGACCACTATAGCTTTGGTGTCATGTGATGGTCTAGGTGAGTATGAATGGAGTGATCAGATTGAAGAAGGACCCAACTTTGCTTTGATGGCCTATGCTTCTTCATCATCTAGTTCTGACTCTGAGGTATCTAATGAATCTGGTTGTTCTTATAAATCATGTGTAGATACTTTAGAAGAACTTAAAGCTAGGAATGAGTGTTTAAGAGATGAAGTAGAGAAACTGAAATTAGATAACTTAGGGTATAAAGTTGGTCTAATATCAGTTGAATAAAAACTAGAATATCTTAAACAGAATGAACTAGAATATGTTGATAAGATAGCTGTTCTAGAGGGTCATATTTTTAAGAAAATTTTCTCAATCAAAAACTTGTAGAAGCTTCACAGGAAAAAGATGTTGCCTTAGTGAAAAAGAAAAACACATAGTCACAGTAGATAAACTTCAGTTTGCATCCGATCTTGTGAACAAGTCTATTGAGAGTCATTTAATGAGAAAAGGTAATGGCTTAGGTTATAATGAAGTATCTCCTCCACTTTTTAGTGCTTATGCCCCCCCCCCCCCAAGAAAGAAATCTCCTTCATAGGAGCAGTAGGAAGCACAACTGTAGGAGAGATTAGTAAGAATAGCCATGTCACACCTAAAGTTGAAACGCAATCATCTGATGCCCCAATTATTGAAGAATGGAAATCAGACAGTGATGAGGAAAATGTTAAGTCAACACCTAAGCAGATTAAGATAGAAAAAAATTAGGCGTTGATTTTAAACTGGTTAAAAAGGCTTGTTATAATTGTGTAGCTTTGAGAATTTACAGGAAAATTGTTTTTACTACAAGAAAACCTCATGGAACCATAACAACAGGGTGAATCATAAAAAGTTTTCAGAACACTCTCACCCTCATGATAACAAGAAAATGGTTCCAATGACAGTGTTAATGAGATCTGGTGCTACTAGAACCATTACTACTGTTCTTCAAAATAAGCAAAGGTCTTTCCAAAAACAAACAAATGTTTGTACTGCTAAGGCAAAAAGCTTTCCATCGTTGAGCCAAAAGTGATAACAGTATAATCGATTGGCAATCATTTTATGTCAGAAGGCCTCAAATTGGCGGGTCTGGAAACAAAATTAAAGGTTTTAGATCATATTTCCGTAAAGCAGAGACATCAATGGACTTAAAATGCTTTGACTATGTTGATGCAGCAAGCGCACTCCAAGTCAAGAATGGTCGGGTCCACAAGAGAAACCGATTCTCTTCTTTATGTGCGTGGCAACTTACATGTGGAGCTAAAAGATAAAGCAACTTTTGATAGTGGTTGCTCGACATATGACTTGTGACATGTCCAATCTGGAAGATTTTGAAGCTATAGATGGTGGATATGTTGCTTTTGGGAATGACCCCAAAGGAGGGAAGATTGTTGGCAGAGGTACAATAAAGACTGGAAATTGGATTTTGAAAAAGTGTATCTTGTAAATGGACTTAAGTTCAACCTCTTTAGTGTCTCACAAATGTGTGACAACAAGAATTTTGTCCTTTTTACCAACACTAAATGTCTTGTCCTTTCTCCTAATTATAAGATGCCCGACATAAATTTCAGTTTTAGAATCCCTATAATGCATAAACATATACAAAGGTTGACATAAAGAACATAATTACCAAAAGAGCTTAACTTGTCTATTTGCAAAAGCCATTGTTGATGAATCCAAGCTTTAGCATAGGAGACTTGGTCACCTAAATTTCAAAACAATGAATAAATTGGTAAAAGGAAACCTTGTAAGAGGGTTACCTTCAAAAGTTTTTGAAAATCCCGAAACTTGTGTTGCATGTCAGATGGGGAAACAACACAGAGCTTCTTGTAAGACCAAAGCTGTAAATACTATTTTTGAGCCCCTTTATATGTTGCATATCGATCTGTTTGGGCAACCTTTGTGAGAAGTTTGAATAAAAATATGTACTGCTTAGTAGTCACTGATGATTACACTAGATTTACTTAGGTTTTCTTCCTAGAAACTAAGGATGAAACATCAACAATCCTTAAGGATTTTATTGTTAGGATAGAAAACTTAGTAAATCACAAAGTAAAGATAATCAGATGTGACAATGGAACTGACTTTAAGAATAGTGTGATGAATCAGTTATGTGTGGAAAAAGGTATTGTAAGACATTTTAGTGTAGCTATAACTCCTCAACAAAATGGAGTGGTTGAGAGGAAGAATAAGACATTAATTGGGGATGCAAGGACTATGTTTTCTGAATCCAAATTACCTACTACTTTTTTGGCTGAAGCAGTTAGTACTGCTTACTTTGTGCAAAATAGGAGTAAAGTAGTTAAGCCTCATAACAAGACCCCTTATGAACTTTTGCACGGTAGGAAACCCATGATAGACTTCTTAAAACCACTTGGGTGTCTTGTTACTATCTTAAATACCATAGACCACCTAGGAAAATTTGATGAAAAGGCAGACAAAGGGTTCTTTGTTGAGTACTCTACCAATAGAAAGGCTTTTAGGGTGTTCAACAGTAGAACTAGGCATGTGGAAGAAAACTTGCATGTTAGGTTTAGTGAGACTTCACCTAATGTTGCAGGAATTGGGCTTGACTATTTGTTTGACATTGATTCCTTAACCAAAACCATGAATTATGAGCCAGTGTCTACAGGTATAACTAATAAGTCTGCAGGTACACAAGGAGATTCAAATGCAGGTACACAAGACAAGAAGAATGGATCTACAGAGGAGTTTGTGCTAGTTGAAAAGTGGAAGCTGGACAAGCTTCTCAAGTCCAAAGAATTGAAGAAAAAGATCCCAGATGATGATCCTTTGGAAAATGGGACAAAGGATGATACAGAAGGTGGGGCTAAACCTTCTGATGTGCATAAGGTGGTTACTCAAGGACCACAATTTGAAGATGAAGTTCAGGATAGTCCATCAGAAAATTCTGCAAAGGAAGGAAGGAAAACTAGCGCTAATCCACCAGTTCCTACTGATAAGTTTGTTATTAGCTCACCAGTTTCTACTGATACGCCAATCTTTAAGCCGCTAGCTTTACCGCTCATCCTATCGCCTCCATATCCAAGGTTTCTAGCAGTGACAAAGACGGAAGTACTACGTTGATGCCGATTATCCAGATGATCCAAATATGCCAGGTTTGGAGCATATTTATGAAGATACTGATAATGAGGTTGTGCATAGTTTTACTATAGAGGTTGATATGCATAATATGGAGTCTTCTTATGCTACCAGTCCTACACACACTACAAGAGTTCACAAAGATCATCCAAAAAATCAAATTCTTGTTGATTATTAGTCTGTTGTTTAAACAAGAAGTAAACTTAAAGGATTTAAGAATCAAGGTGGTTTGCTCGGGAAACCAATAATAGAAAGTTTGTAGTATTGGGTAACTCAAACGTGTTAGGTTCGAGCACCGAGATCGCCCAATCTAGGTTGAATGGAATTTCCAACTCACGCCGCGATTATCGGATTCAATAAGAGAAGGGATAATATGATGTTATCTAAACCACGGATAAGGAAAGTAAATGGAAATAAAATCTAAGGGAAAACCTAAGAGTTATGGAAAACTACGCAAATCTATACTAAAATGCAAATACGGATTAAAACGAAACGCTTAATAAAATGCAACTACGCTCATTCTAAATCCTAAAAATAACCTAAAATTACTTTTTATACTAAAATGATATTTGAAAACTATTTATGAATTAAAACTAATTTTAGGATTTTTCTTGATTTTATTATAATTAAAAACTAATTTTAACTTTAAAAATAAGACTAAATAACTAAAAATTGTAAAACAAAGGGAAAATTATGAAACTAATTTTATAAAATCTAAAATACCATAAGAGAATTTTCAAACTATTTTTTATTTTTCCGATTATTTTCTATTTTCTACAAATTTTAAACTATTTTAATCTAATTTAAATTGTGAAAATACCAAATAAAAGGGAAAAATAAGGAAAATCTTTTATGCTTTTATATTTTTCTTAAACTGGGAAAATTGAAAAATTATTTTTGGAACTTTTTCTTAATTATTTGCAATAAAAGCTATTTAAAAGTGAATAAAACTGCTTTTAATTAAGAAAATACTAAACAAAGGACCGTAAATTATGAAAACTCAGGAAAATTCTAAAATATTAATCTAGTTCTATGAAAATATAAAATATGATGCTTATGTATAAGATAAGAGAGATGTAGTACAAACAGTTACCAAATAAGCACTTTTCAATAAGCAAATAAGCACCAAAATGAACCAACTGATTACAGAAGCTAGGTAATATTAAAACTACTCTAAGGAAACTTATTGCATCTACTCCTAACTGCTAATCAGTGATCTACCAAGTTATAAGCTAGCTGATACTTAAGCAAAACATCTAACTGACCCCCTACTTTAAGTTGTTGCAGTTGCTTATCCAATAAGCTAAAGGGAAAACCAACAGTGAGGTTCTCAAGACAACCAGTCAGAGATACTATATCTAAAACTACAGTTAAAAAGGACTTAAGATGAAGAAGTTAAAGATCAAAATCTAACTGACTATTTGGGACAGTGGGCTGATGATGTGCAGAACAGTGGACAAAAAAGGAAGTTGCAGGCCAAAATAAGCACTAGAATAAGCTTCTACTCTAGTCTATTTAAGCTTCAACACTGAAATCCTACATCTAAGCTACTCCTAAAGCAAATCAGAGGCACAATAAGCACTATTCTAAATCTGAAATAATGACAGCAAAGGTAGGAAGAAAGGAGATTAAGCAGGAACTTTTGCAAATAAACCTCAAACAACAATTACAAACTTGACCATTTGAAAACTTGATTGAGACACTTTTAAAAACAGCTTAAGCATACAGGTATCTAAGATTTGAGTATCAAAAACCAATAAAACCTTAACATTGACTCAATCCCAAACACTCCTTTAATGAACCAAAATGCACATTATCATTATTAAAACTGATGAATTCTGAATAAACTAGATGTAAACACTCAAATTAACTCAAAAACTCAACATCTTAACAAGTTGAAAACAGAAATTATCTAAAACTGGATTGACTCTCAAATTTGACCCGAGTTGACTTTTGTTGACTTTTATCAAAAACTTGAAAGCAATTCAAACTAGCAGCAAACTCTCATAAGCTTAAACAAGCTTATTTAAGCTTATAGGGACAGAAAACAAGAGCTTAAGACTGATTGCAATTATTAAAACTGATAACAATAATTTGACAAATAAAAGTGAGATTTGTATTAAAGAAACTGAAATTACAATGAAAATCTGAAATTACAAATTACTTAACTTCTAAAAACATTTAAATTGAAAGGAAATGAAATGGCCAAAATTCCTCTAAAGCTTGAGAAATTGGACAAGCTTCTAACAGGTGAAGTGATGGGTTTTTATAGCTAATGAGGGAGCTCTTCAGAAGCATCTAGGTCTTCTAATCATGTCCATTGATCATCCTTGTGACTCATCTAATTCATTCTCGTCCTTTGGATTGAATTGGTGAGGTGTTTTGTCCAATGAGGTGCTTCCATTTGTCCACGCTGGCTATCCTGTGACACACACCTCTGACACGTTGTCAGAGCTTCTAGAAGGGAGTTTAAGTGTGGGTAAAAGTGGGAGGATCAGGGTAAATGGGGGTGAAAGGTTAAACAGTGAAACTGGGTAGCTTGTTTGGGCGCGTTTGGTTATTTGTTTATTATATTTTGATTTGGGTTGTTTGTTGACCGGGTTGAAGGGTGCTTTGACCGGGTAATAATAGTGGGTTGATTTGGGTATTCGGGTAAATGGTATAAGATATCACGGGGTGTTGGTTTGTTTGTTATTGGACCGGGTTTGGGATTTAGTTTTGGGCTTTGGACTTGGACCAGGGGTTTTGTTTGTTTATTTTGGACTTAGGTGTAGTATCAATAATATACACTAAGGACCATATATGTAATATTTGCAAGAACAAGGGTCCAAAAGTGTAAATTATGAAATGTGAGGGTGAATTAGGTAAGTGAAATTTATGAGGGGTTGATTTAGTAAATTTGGGAAAGTTGAGGGATGAGATGTGACAACTTCCAAAACATGTTCCGAGATCCGTAATTTGACTTTGAGCATCCAAATCCCATGAAATAGCATCCCCAGCATCGGCTTTTGCACACTTCTCTCTCTCGTGCTCGGTTTTACGCCTGATTTAGTTCCTTTTTGTATGTTTTAACATATCCGTACCTGCACATGCATAAACTCAAGAAACACGCAAATATTAACAATAAACGGCTCTTTCTTGGTTATTTTGGGTCTATTTTGATAATGAAAAGGTATGTGTTTTAGCACATACCACAAGGATTATTTGCTCAAACCCTTCATCAGAGGAATAGCCACAAACATTTGAAAAATTGCATATTTGTTTGTTTTTTGTCACAAATGGAACCTAAGAATGCTTATAAAGCATTAAAATATTCAAGCTGGGTGGAAGCTATGAAGGAGGAGTTGTTACACCAAGCTTCGTGAAGTTTGACCTTGTGGATTTGCCTCATGGGAAGAAGGCAATAGGGACAAATGGGTATTCGGGGATGCAAGAGAAATAAAAGAGGTATAGTTGTCGAAACAAGGCAAGGTTAGTGGCTCGTGGATACACTCTAGAAGAAGGCATTGATTATGAAGAAGTGTTTGCACCAAAGGCAAGAATAGAGGCTATCGACCGTTCTTGTCTTATGCTTCATATAAGAACTTCACAAAGGTAACAAATTGGATGTGAAAAGTGCTTTATATGGGACAATTGAAGAAGAAGTATATGTCTCCCAACCACCGGTTTTGAAGATCCTAAGTTTCCAGATAAAGTTTATAAGGTGGAGAAGGCACTGTATGAACTACATCAGGCTCCTAGAGCTTGGTATAACACTTTGTCCAAGTATTTGTTGGCCAATGGATTTGTTATAGGCACAATTGACAAAACCTTGTTCATAAAAAGGACAAAAAGTGACATCTTACTGGTTCAAGTTTATGTAGATGACAGTATTTTTGGTTTATCAAATAAGGTGTTATCTAATGAGTTTGAGAAGTTAATGCACATCAGGTTTCAAATGAGTTCCATGGGTGAACTGACTTTCTTCTTAGGCCTTCAAGTCAAGCAGAAAAATGAAGGCATTTTCATCAGTCAAGAGAAGTATGTGACTGATATCTTGAAGAAGTTTAGGTTTAATGATTTGAAGCCTGCTAAGACCGAGGTTGATGTGCATCTTTACAGTCCATGATTGGGTCTTTGATGTACTTAATCGCTTTAAGACCGTATATTATGTTTGTTGTAAGATGTGCTAGATTTCAAGTGTCTCCCAAAATGTCTCACTTGAATGTCAGAAAGAGTATTTTTAGGTACTTAAGTAGTCAACCTAGGTTGGGCCTTTGGTATCCTAAGGATTCACCTTTGATCCGTGGCATACTCGATAGTGATTATGTCGAGCATGTTCGATAGGAAATCAACCACCGAGGATGTCAAGATCTTGACATAGGTTGATTTCATGGCGGTAAGAAATGTATAGCTGGTGGCAAATTCAACCATCAAGCAGAGTACATTGCTACTTCAAGTTGTCGGGTCAAGTGCTATAGATTTAGAATCACCATCGACTACGGGTACAATTTCATGAACCACCAAGCTTTATATTGACAAAACCAGTACAATGTGCATAATTAAAAATCCTGTTTTTCATTCAAAAAAAACATATTGAGATAAGACATCATTTTATAAGAGATTGTTATGAAAAGAAACTTATTCAAATTGTTCAAAATTCATACTGATAACAATGTTGCAGATTTGCTCACAAAAGGTTTTGATATGGGCAGATTCTAGTTTTTAATTAGAAGTATTGGTATGATGAATCTCTAATCAATAATCTTATCTCTTTGTGTTTGTGTAAAGTTTTGTAAAGGATTTGTATTGTTATTGAGGTCAAAGTATGTTTCTACTGCTATCTTAAGTTTTCTCATAAAAGCAGTTTGTACTGTCTGTATAAATTTTGGTACTGCTTTTATAACCTGATAAGTTATTATGTGAAAACATCTTGGATTGTATTTTTCATGGTGTCTGCTAACATTTGCAGGTTACGAAAACTTTCCCTATTTTATGGTAACAAAACAACCAAAAATATCTGATGATAGGCTCCTTGACTGTTTAGAGCATGTATACATTTGGAGTGGTGTTGTGCACTAAGGAGTGCAATGGTAATCAGTTCACCATATATATTTTTTGAAGAACTAGCTAGTCCAAGAGCAAATGGCTCCTGGTAAAGACTCATCAAATCCGTTTATGGTTGATAGTTTACCAAAAACTATATGGTTCTTAACTCACCATACTTTACAGTGAAGAGTTGACTAGTCCAAAGCAAACGGCTATTGGTAAAGACAACTCAAATTCGTTGATAGCTGGTAGTTTGATAAAAACTATGATAAGTGTTTTTATTTACACTTAGTTTTCTCAAAATGTGGTGGACAGTATGTTTTTCAAAGATAACCGCTTTGTATTGTCGGATAAATTTTTGTCAAAAGTTTGTACCGCTTAGTGCAAAGTTTGTATCACAGCGAAAATTTTGTACTCACTGAGTAGCCATTGGTACCGTAAGGTAAAACCATTTTATTAGCCGTTGGGGATTTTTATCTATCTAGTCATATTTATAGGGTTGTTATTTGTGAAAATTATTCACTTTCCATAATATTTATCTGATTTTCTTTATACGAACGATTCTCACAAATACAACTCCCAACCCTAACGCAATTTCAATTGTCAGTACCTACTGCTAATTAAACCTATTCCGATCAAATCCCAGCAGTAAACCAAAACTATTATCATGGAATTCGTTAAATCTCACAATCAAGTTTCTTTTTTAGAAAAACAAGCGGGTAGTGAACTGTTTAATCGACAGTGGATTTTCTAAACCAATCATACATCGTATGCTCTTATCACAAACCCCACTATCTATGTCTCCCATATTCAATAGTTTTGCATCGCAATCACAAAACATTGGAACAGGGGACACACATAAAAGCTAAGTAGATGGTAGGACTCATTAGATATCCGAATCATCCTCGAGGAGACATCTCCACTTGAATGATGAGGGTGGACTATTTGACTTACCAAATAATGAATATTTTGAACATCTATCCAGAATGGGGTATGATACAGCAAATCAAAAACTGACTTTTCAAAAAGGTTGTTTCTCCCCTCATTGGAGGTTTTTAATACATACACTTCTTCATTGTATGAGCCCTAAGAAAACCTCTTGGGAGCAATTCAGTAGCAATATTGCTATTGCTCTAATTTGTTTATCAACAGGAAGGGTTTATAATTTTTCTAAACTGATTTTTGAAAATATGGTGAAGAATGTGGATTCTAAAACTATATTTCTAATGTATCCAAGATTTATTGCAATGGTTTTGAAGAAAAGTAAATTACTCACCCATACATACATTTTTCCAACACCTTGTTTGCAACAAAAACTTTTTGCAAATATGTCTATGGCATCAAGGTTGTTTAATGGGTGGTAGTTCCTTTGTTTCCTAACATGATTGCAGTATAGGTCAAGGATCGCAATCCCACCGAGTCCCAACATACACCCATTGTAGTTCTAGATGTCACATATACACACCGCCACACAAACCTATAGGAGAAAACACGATGTGGTACTATGGCCTATCATCCTAGTATTCCTACTGCACCCCTGTGTTAATGAGACCTGCTCGGTAGAGTGGAAGGGCTACCACCATCAGATCTAGCTTAGATGCAAGACAGGCAAAGGTAACATAAATAAGACCCCAACCATGGCAATAGTGGATGTTTCGGTCCCAATGATCGATACAACCACGGAATCCCAAGCCAAATGGAAAATATGGGTGACTTCAAGAATCCTCCTAGTCCAACTAGAGACAAACCGAGTCTTTGCCTTTATGATGTACCTCTCCCGTAAGGTAACACATCCGAAGTGCCGAGGCGTAAAATCACTTCATCGAATTGACTACCATACATGTACAAAATTGACAGATAAAGTTGAGGCTTTGGAGAAGGATTTGAAAGACGCAAAGAAGTTGTATGCCAAAGTCTACTCAACTCTGGTTCATAAGGTAAAAATATTGAAGCTAAAGGTTAAAGCTCTGCAAGCTCCCAGAAAGGCAAACATTGTGGATTTCACAAGCTCAAGTGATCCTGAAGACATTGGGGAATTTCACAAATAGGGGACGAAAACAGATGCACAGACTAAGGGGAGGACTTTAAGCTTTGAAAGTGGGAATCAAGATCAAGATGATGTACATGAGATAGCACCATTTGAAGAAGAAGAAGTTATTTTGAAGCCCCAACAGAAGTAATTGAAGAACATGAAGATATTGTTGATACTGCTACCAGTACCAAGAAATCAGTGGAAACTGCTGGTTCAAAAGAAGGTACTGCTAGAATTGATAAAGGTAAAGGAATTCTGATTGAAGAAGAACCTGTTCTGAAGAAGCCAAATATTACTACACAAATGGTGTTTGATGAAGAAAGGGCTAAAGAAGTGCAAGAACAGGAAGTGGTTAAATTCTTGGAAGAGCAAAAGATGAAAAAGGCTGCTGAATTATCTATTGAAGAACAAGATAGACTGCTTGTTCAAAGATTGCAAGAAGAGGAAGCAGCAGCAGTTCCTGAGGAAGAAAAAGAGGATGCTTTTCATAAATTGCTTAATCAGATGACAAAAAGGCAAAAGACAAAGAAAAGAGTTAAGCCCCCAACAAAAGGACAACTAATGAGGAATATGAAGATCTATCTGAAGCATCAAGATCATAAGAACGATTTTCAATTAAACGGTAAGACTTTTGAGGAAATACATGAGATGTATGTCAGAGCCTATAGAAGTATCCATGAAGATTTCAGACAAGTAGGAACAGAAGATGCAACTGTTAGAACTAAAAGAGCTGATTTACTATTGGAATCTGAAGTATCTAAGAAACAGAAGATAGAGGGAAGTTCATCTACAGCAAATAAAGTTTTGGAAGATGAAGATTTGAAGGTGTTAATGATCATACAACCTAATGAGGGAATGCATGTAGAAGCTTTGCAGACCAAGCATCCTATTATTGATTGGGAAATTCAAAGTGACAAATTTGGAAAAGCTTGGAGGATCATCAGAGTTGGAAATATAGTGGAGATGTACAAAACATTGCAGACATGTGTAACTCGTTTGACAGAGATGATTAGTGAAGCTATGGGAACTGGTACAATAAAAGCTTAATCATAAGGAAGATCCTGATGAAAAGGAGTAGGAACTTTGGGTAGAATTGGAGAGATTATTCGAACCTGATCCTTATGACAGATTATGGAGTCAAGATTCTGCAGTTCCACAAACAACTTGGATTTTTTATGGGTTGATACGCGTACAACGCGCGCTCGGGGTCAAAGGAACTTCCTTTTAAATCGAAAGCAAGTTTTTCAACACCCTAGGCAAGGAACCTAATCGCTGTAGTGTAGTATTAGGTAAGCCTCGTGAATTGATATCGCTTTCTAGGGGAATAGGAATGCTAGTGAGAAATTATTACGCTAAGGTAGGGGTTGTGGAAGATTATTTTTTATCTTTTTTATGTTTTTTAGAAAATGGAAATTACGAATCTCGGGGTATTGGATTTGGGGGGGTGGTATTTCTACCGATTACTCTACTATTCTAATTATCTAAACTAAGGTGAGTGTAGTCTATGTCTATTGTTGTGTGCTCTTATGATGATTAAAAATTTGTTTACTTAGATGTTATTACTCCCTAGTTATCTCCTATTGATGGTTGAATTGTCACGTCCTTATTCTTAACGTTGTGTTTTCTAAGGTCGTAGGGTATGCTTATCCCTAACTCTTCGCTACCTAATTTTAATGACTACGAAATTTAGGATTCATAAACTTAACACTAAGGTTATCTTTGGATATTTAGCCTACAATTCCACTAGTAACTATAAGCTAAGGTTCAACAAAGACTAATCAAGCATTAATAACACAACGGATGACCTATCGCAATACTAGGTCAATCACAATTAAATTAAGATACAACGAATCAACATTTAATACCTAGGTTTCATAGATCTAAGCAAACACACAAGTAAATTAGCCGGACATGGAGAACATGCAAGCATACACACAAACAATTGAAGACATGATTGAATTAATGAAGTAAAACACTTATCTTGTTGTAAAATGGGGTATGGAACCCTAAGATACCGCCTAAGACAAATTCCTTTGTTGGTTTAGATTTTACTCCACAAAACTACCTCTCTATAAACCGAAAATTCGGATTCTATATATAGTGTTACAATATGCGACAAGGCCACTTTAATTGTGACACCGCCGGGTCGCCGCCATTAGGGTTTCGCCTTGGCCACATCAACTCGTGACGGCATCACCTTATGCTTGCGACGCCGCTTGGCCAACCTCTCGACGCCGTCGGATCCAAATCTAGGTCCGTCCCGAGTTGTGACGCCCTACTCTTTAAACCCGATGCCGTCACTTGTAAAATAGCAATTTGCTCTCCGAGTCGTCTCAAGATGTGTCGCGACGGCCGCAATTAATGCAGTTGACGCCTGGGCCCCTTCAATTCTAGCAACTTGAGTGTCTCGATTCTCGACTTTGGCAATTTTCTTCATATATTCGCCTTTTCGTCCGAATAAGTGTTATTCAAGAATTTGCCTTCAAAAGACCTAAAAGTGAAAAGGAACGAAATTAAGTAATAACGGATACACAAGTGATCAATTAAGAGCTTAAATGACCCCTCAAAAGTGTACCTTTTAAATCCTTATCAAATATCCCTACACTTGGTATTTGCTTGTCCTCAAGCAAATGTGCTTTTGGCCAATTAATTTATAAGTTAGGGGTCATGAAGCATTAGTTTAGAACGATTCACAACACATATAAGCCCCAAGAAAGTCATAACAAGCATGGAAATTACATACTAGCACCTCACAGTGGTGTTTGGATACTCTCATCTCTCGAGTGTATATGAAATATATCAAGTTGGAAATAGAAGATAAACACTCATTAACCGGTCCTAGTACATAGATTACCATAGCTTGAGACTAGATCAAACCTCCATCGCTTTGGCTTAAGCACCTAGAAAAAACTATCCAAGAGGTATTTTAAAGCGTTGCTAAGCCAAGACTCGACACTCTAAACTCTAGATAAATTGAAACAAACAAATATAAATTTAAAGATAGATGTAAGATGGTAGCCCGTATGTTTTTTTTTTTTTCCCATACACTTTTACTCTACCATCCTCTACGATAACATCAAAATAATAGGGATTTATAGGCACATCCCTACACTTGAGTTTTTATTACTCTAACACTAATTTGACCCGAATTGAGAAGATCAAAACATTTGGAGTACATTATTAAGCAAATAAAGGGAATTTGAATTTAACGTTCCCTTCCCGTCATTTCATAAAATTTAACTTTTCCCATGAGTCCCAATCATCCCAAAACTGTGTACAAAGGATATGACTCGACTTAGCAACTTATGCAAGCAACTAGATAATTAAACTAAGGGTTTAGTATGATAACAATAATGCACTAAAAGTAAGTGCATAGAAGGTAGGCTAAGGCGAATTGGGTGTACATTTGGGGGTGGATTGTAAACAATGTTCTTCATTGATATTCCGGAAAACCGAAACATCACGAGAACCGCGAAAAGGATAGGCTCGAGGTTAACTAGGGGTATCGTGTACTAAAGATGAGTACAACGCAAGGGTGTGGGGAATTACTCAACCGATGTGGAAGAAGTAATTATCTTACGGGTATCAAACAAGGGTTATCCTAATGCCTCTTATCATTTAGTTATTCCTAACTACACAAGTGTAGTCTCACTAGCGATCTCGAATGCATTACAAAACAAGTTCTAGAATCTATTATACTACCGTACACTCAAGCATTAAAGTGGAATGCTTTAATTCCAACAAATCTAAGGGCGATCCTCACATTTTGGGTGAAATTTAAGTGGTAAAGGGTTTTTGTGCTAGTCATATAACTTCCTATCCATGAGACGCTTTATTAAGACTAATGGCCCACTCTTACATATCATGAAAAATTTAAAATCTGGTGCCAAAATTACCCTAACCGATATTTCTCATGGTTTATTACACAAATGAAATTGGACAAGGCAAATAGTCAAGGATAAGCATAGTTTCAAAGTTCCCGTTTTATTTTCCCTCCCTACACTTAAACTGAACATTGTCCCCAATGTTCTCCGAAATTATCAAAGTTATGATAATGGAAGGTAATTAAAAATGAAAGAAACTAGTACTCCCCTGATTAGCTCGGTAGGATTCGTGTGAAGTAGTGGTTAATATTTCTTCCAAGAAGAGTGTTTGCGTGAAAAGCTCCTTCCAATCTTATGTATCTTCTTCTTGATAAATTAAACATGCACACTAGAAAAAAACAAACAAAACCTTCGCGTAAAATCGGCGATAACAATATATATTTGACTCTACTAAACTAGGATATAATGCTTGTGGAATGGATGTTTACTGATTTTTGGAAAATTAAGACCGAAAATTCCAAAATTTATAAGAGCTCGTAAAACGAGAAAAGTAGTAGCAGCTTTTGCTCCTCCCCGACGCCAAAGTCCAGTTGCAACCGACGTCAAAGTTATCCCGACAAACCGGTCTGCGATTTTCTGAAAAATTGAAATTTTTATCTTTAGAATCTGGAAAATTTCAGAAACATCCATTATGACTGATACAAGCATTTGACTCGAACAAACAAACATGTATATCTTTTAAATAATCGTAATTCTCATGTTCACGCTCTTTTTTGAAAGTGTGTAATCCTCCCTACACTTATCCCTTATGAAAATACCTTTTATATGTAATTAAGATGAAGTTAAAGACAAAATAAAGCATTTTTACAAATTTAAACATGAGAATACACAATCAATAAAAGATATACGACACACAAACAAGCAAACAATTACATGGGTTGCTCCACGAAGCGCTTTCTTTATTTATGAGTCTTGTAGCTAGACTCAAAGTCGTTCTCCACGTTACTTCAAGATCGCCACCTTCTTCCTCATGACGGTCTCTATGGGGTTTCCATGTTATAGTAATGCCCTATTATGCATCTTTCTAAGAAGTCATCTTCTCCCCAATCTGCTCTATATTCCGTCCTAGTTTCAAGCAACCTTATAGAACCCAAAATCTTATTCATCACATAATCAACTCCTTTTCCTTATCTTCCTCATTCTATAGTAGACCGATAGCTTAAGTTCTTTTCATCATTGATAGTGATGAAAATTCTCAATCTTAAAGGGCATTTGGCAGGCTACATCATCGGTCTCATCCTTGAATCTCACTATTCCTAACGACGGATCATAAGTCATCCCATGTTTTCTATGAAAGGCCTTCCTAGAATAACGTGGGATAAGCTAGGATCATCATCCAAAACTATGAAGTCCGTAGGAAAAGTGAAACTTCCTACATAGACGGGCAATCCTTAACTCTACCAAGAAAATTGCAACTAACCCTAGGATTATCGGGGTCTTGCCTAGTTGATAGGCTTTTCATTACCCAATTATAGTAAGTGCTAGTCATGATATTTATCGGGACTTGCGATCAATGTAGACTTTTGCCACAAAAAGGTGTCCTATGCAACATGGTATGTTAAGATTCCAAGGGTTCCCAAACTTGATCCTAGGGTTTTTCCTAACATACATGTAACGGAGGTCTCGTACTAAGTGTGAGTGGCGAGAGAGTTCTTCTTCCGTAGGAAACTTATTGAAATAGTCATCACCTACTTCATCAAATTCCTCGGTTGTTTCATCCCTAGGAGTTTCACTAACTTCAAGTACGGTCTCATGGTTCGTTTCGTCATTTATTCCATTCGGTTTCACTAAGGTGATGGTATTGACGAATTGAACATGCTTAGCTAACTTACTTGGGTCCTTAATCTCTACACCGGAGGATTTGGGAGTTGAGATAGCATTAACCTTCCTATCACTATTGGTCATGGCTTTCAAGAGGTTATCTATCTTCCTATCCATCTCGGCTTGTTGTTGGTTAAAACGGTCCGAGAGCTTAGCTATTTGAGCTTCTTGGTATGTGACTAGGTGTTGTAACATCCCTTCTATGTTTTCTTGGTTAGGGCCGTGAGATGGGGGCCATGAGAAATCATTAGATGTGAATTCTTTGATTTGTCACCAATAAAAGTCGGGCTTGCCCTTCCATGCTTCTCGGGCGTCATTAAAAGTCCTAGGTCCGGGTGTTGTAGGGAATCTTCCTCTCACTCCATTGGTACGCGAGGATGCGTAGTCAACGGAAGCTTGTTCGGGGAGTCTTGTGCAAGTGCGAGTGTTATGAGGACCACTACATGGTTCACACAAGGAAGAAACTTTGTTCACTTGGCGTGAAGACTTAGGATTTTCGTAGGAGCTCATTAGGAATTTAACTTGATCTTCAAGCTTGAGCATCCTACGGTCGGAAGATTGTGAGTCAATAGGAGGCAAGGAGATTGCCTTTACGGTTTTGGGCAACTCGCGGGGGTCATTCCAACTTTCTTTGTCATAGAGAGCAAGGTCCTCTATTATACCCCATGATTCTTCCGCGGTGAGATCACTAAGTTTTCCACCGGCCGCTTGGTCAATAGATCGCTAGTAGGAAGTTGACATGATCATAGAAGAGTTGGACTTGAAGCCAAAGATCAATGTCGGATGAGGACTCTATGGAGTAAGTCCTGAATCGAGTCCATGCTTCAGAGAGATTCACCTTGACATTGTTGAACATCAAGATTTCATTCCTAAGCTTAGTAGTTCTCCCCGTGGGAAAAATTGAGCAAGGAAACGAGGGTGAGATCATCCCAACTTGAGATGGAGCCAGGGAAGTCGCTCAATCCAATTACTAGCTTGGTCTCGTAGAGAATTGGAAGAGACGCAATGCGTGGTCTCCGAGTAGTATCATCGAGGTCGATGGAATCGACGATTTTAAGGAAATCCTTAAGATGTTGATTAGGATCTTCTAACGAAGTCCATGGAATGCACATCCGTTTGCACCAACCGGATGGTGTCGGATCGCAGGCCGTAGTTTGGGCTTGGTCGGGAAGCTCAATGGTGTTTCTATAGCCTAGGTGGCTTGGTCTTGAGTATTCACCAAGATTACGGCCTCTTGGCGGGTCATTTGGTGGTGGGTTGATGAGTGGTGGTTGATTATCACCTTCCATGATGAAAAGTGATGGAATTACTAACAAAGGTCACGAAGAAGGGGGATACACTACGAGGAAGCAAAAAATGCGAAAAAAAGCTTACTTGATAGGAATAAAGCAAGGAAACCTAAACGTGGTGGAAATCTAACTAGCTATTCTATTCTCGACAACGGGCGCCAAAACTTGATACGCTGCACAACACGCGCTCGGGGTCAAAGGAAATTCTTCGTCGAAAGCAATTTTTCAACACCTAGGCGATGAACCTAATCGCTGTAGTAGTATTAGGGTAAGCCTCGGAATTGATATCGTTTTTAGGGAATAGGAATGCTAGTGAG
>CM040239.1:205546546-205559890 GCA_022545495.1 Chrysanthemum lavandulifolium
TCTCATTTTTTATTTAAATGAATGAATACGGTTTATAGTTTATGAATGTTTAGGTTTTAAATTCATACGCTACGCTTAATTATTTATGTAACGCTTTTTAATTTATGATGTGTCGATGTGTTTAGTGAGTATGATGTTTTCAGTGACCGATGAAGATAACCTAAATTAACAAAGTTGCATAGTTCAAGAACCTAATTGAACAAGAAAACTTTAGTAATTTAGGTGAACAATTTTGCAAAGTTTAGTAACTTATTTGATATAAAACCCTTTATATAAAGATTATTTTTAAATTAATAAAATAAAGTCACCACAAGATAGGTGCAACCTGTATCAAGGTTAAAAATAGTTCGGTCCCTAATTTGTCCTAAGAACGATAGTCCAATACCTTGTTTGCACAAAATAAAGTTTGGTAACTTAGGCGAATAAAAGTTGAAAAGTTGAGAACTCATATCTATCTAAAACCCTATATATATATATATATATATATATATATATATATATATATATATATATATATATATATATATATATATGTATATGTGTATATGTATATATATACATATATATGTATATGTATGTTAACGCTTAGCTCAATAATAACCTTATCAAGAATGAGTTCGCATTAACATTTCCCATTACTCGCCTTGTAGGGCTTGTAGGGACCTTGCACCTTTCTTTCTTTTCATCATCCCATGATCCTTTCCCATGTCGTGTCGGATCGCCGACGCGAATACAATGGTCTCTCACTGTGACCAGAACCAATTCAAATGACAAGATGACGGCTACCTTCGCCGGGCAGTGCTTGCGCTGGGTGCGCCACAGAACGGGTTTGAAGCACTTCACATATATATATATATATATATATATATATATATATATATATATATATATATATATATATATATATATTAGAAGGTACCAGCAATGCGGCGGCACCGATGACTATTTTTGTGACGAGCAAATATTTTTCATTTTAAACTTTCTTATTTAGCATGTCCCAGATGCTATAAAGCAGTAGAGATATGTTTTTCAAAAGTAGAACGTTTAAATTATTAATAGTGTAAATAGTTAACACTTATATTTTTCAAATTTTATTATTAAATTGCTGGTTATAAGTTTAGTGAGCTTTTCTTATAAATAATTCCATTAAATGTATCATTATTGGAGGGTTGTTACATATGGTTTAAATGAGACTTAAATTTTCGATTTTACATTAATTTTCAACTTTTCCTTTTATAGTAATGTTTTTTGTCTTAAATTTTAAGACTTCCTTTTATAGGAAGTCCCAAATGCTTTATAATGTAGTATAGATATACACACACATATATGTACATACATATATATATATACATATGTATATATATATATATATATATATATATATATATATATATATATATATATATATATATATACTTATATATATATATATATATATATATATATATATATATATATATATATATATATATATATATATATATATATATATATATATATATACATATACATATGCATATATATTTTAAAGAAAATTATTTGTCACCGTAATTTTGTCAATATATATATATATATATATATATATATATATATATAGATGGGATCATTTAAAACTTGATCTCAATAGAAAAGTGGGAAGTGATCTCAACCGTTGGATCATCCCCTTCCCTCCTTTTTTCACCAAACTACAGGGCCTAAATGTAACATTCTATTTTTCCGAGGTCATTTTATAAATACACCCCCTTACTTCCTTATCATATATAATGTCTATTTTTTCTCATTTTTTTTTCACTCTTTCTTCTTTCTCTCGCTTTTCGCCTCATGACCTTTACATCCATTGAATTTCACAACCATTCCCCGCCTCTCACCACCATTCACCGTATCTCACCACCATTCCCCACCGCCACCATCGCTACCATCATTCCCCACCATTCACCATCGTTTCCCACCATTTTGTACCCAAAATGTAATCGATTCATCATGTAAGTTTGAAAGTAAGGTTTTTTATTGTTACCGCGATTAATATGATGATATTAATCTTCGCTTGCATAGATCCGAACTTTATTGATCGTGATTTGAATAATTAATTCGCATTTTTTTTTTGTTATTGTTTGTCTAAATATACTATATATTGGAGTTTACTTCTGAATGTGAAAAAAGGTTGAAGAAAAGTAATACAAATCATGTTTAGGAAGGCAGCACACAATGTGTTTGATAAAATGTCTCAACAAAAATTTATAACTGTGATGCACTAAATTTACATTGTGATGCATTAGTTGTTTATTTTGATATCTAGTTTTGGTCATAGTTTATAAAATATCCGCTTATTGTCACAAATAATTACAAGGATCTAGTTTCCAATACATGGTTTCGTGGAGTAGTTTTGGTGTTGAAATAACATTTTAAATGTTAGGTTTCCTGTTAGGATTAGGATGACCAAATGGTATCGAAAGTCGCTGCACATTGGAGGTAATGATACTGTTATGGTTTTGTAGAGATTTATTTAGACGCTACACATCTATTTACATCTAAGTTGATTGGAACATATTTATATTATAATGGCCTCAATAGCTTATGTTATTTACATTACGCTTGAAAATCACTTTGGCATTAGTATTTCTTTTCCTCATCATAAATGGAACAAGTTGGCTTTTCCATGGCACTTGGAGCATTTTTGTCGTTTCTACTACTTGCAAACCGAATTCTCATTACAAGTTGAATTAGATATGGTCCATATTATGCCTTTTTTAGGTCTCTTCTTTATGACGGTATGCCTTATTAACTAGGTTTTCTTAAGCTAGCTTGAAATTTAGCAACTAGAAGAAAATTGATCATCAAATACCAAAAATCAAAGCCCTTTACTATGACTTTGGGCAATCTATGAGGACACCGATTATTTTTCAGGTTGGAATGTCAATCGACCCAAAACTTCTTGGTTCAAACTTTCCTGTTATTATGGGCTCATTAGGACTTCTGATTGTTGGGAAGACCATACTTTTTTCTGGAGTTGGTAGGCTTTTTGTTGTATCATTGATATCTGCAATCAAAGTTGTGAATCAAAGTCACTATATTTGTAACTTTGAATTTTTATTCTTTTCGTGGAATAACGAGTTTCAGCTTGTCTTCTTTGTTGTTTCTAGTATTGGTCATATTAATAGCCATCACACCATGGTTAGTTGTTGGAGGCCGCTAATAGCATATCGCTTTGAGCAAGAAGAAATTGTAGTTTATTATGTATAGAGAGTGAGGTAATATAGCACTTATCTCTGCTTAGATTTATTTATTTTGTTTCCAAACGAGGTCTTACTTTTCGCATTTGTAGATTAATCATTAATGCTCTTGTGATGTGATCTTGACACCTATATGGATCAAGTCATTTTCACATGGCTTATAGCTTGTACTTTGTTGTGCCTCTTTTCAAAAAGATGATTTGTAGGATCATATCATTATATATTAGCATGTGTCGATAGTGCCCTTCTCAAGTTAGATAATTATGTGATGCCCTAATTGTTAACTAAATGATGCCCATAGATAACTATGTGATGCACTAATTGTTAACTAACTGATGCCATGAATTAAATAGTGTGATGCCTTATTTTATACAATGTAGATAACAATGTGGTGCACTAATTGTTAACTAACTGATGCCCTGAATTAAATAGTGTGATGCTTTAATTTATACAATGTGATGCACTTATATTAACCCTTTTGTGATGCACATAGTGCTATTATCTATTTTGTTTGCTAACTGTATCTTTTGATGTAATTATGATGTGTGCAAGATGATTCATTGCCAAAAGACATGGTACATGGAGATGATAAAGATCAAGATAAACCAAGAGTCCCGTAAACGCCTACATCTAATATGGCTAATGATAAATATGAACCATTTAGTTTTTTGGCTTGATTAAAAGAGTACATCGTTATCACGCCCACTCGGATATCGCAACGCATACCAAGAAACCCAAAAACGAGGACAAAACTCGACTCTAAATGCGTGACATAGAAAGTATAGGCGATGGTTTCATCAATTATTACGATGATGAGACTTTTCTTAGTTTGGTTATCGATTTTGAATTCTTAACCATATTTCTTGTTTTGAAGATTTGAAATTTGGAGACATGTGTACAACCGAAATTTTACCGGTACTTGTGCTTAACACATTGGAAAACGGATGTATAATGTAGTGTACAACTAGGTTAATATTATGAAAATAGTATTTTTCAGAGCATAGAAGCTTTATGTCACGTTATGTACATCTAGATTATATTATGTTTATATCGCAAACAAATTTTGTGATTAATTAAAAGATAGGCATCAAGTTCGGTTAAACAACAATTAAAAACCGAGGTAATCAGAGGAAAAACATTTTTGTTTTTAAGTAGGTCACTATTCGTTAATCAATGTTAACCTGCTGTTTACATTTTCTCAATACACAAATGGCCAAAAAATAAAGAAGAAAAGAAAAAACCAAACACACACTAATATTTCGCAACACTGATGCACCTTTATTATTCACACTGATGCACCTTTATTATACATTTTTTTCTGTTTAGTACGGATGCGAATATATCATTCCAATCATCATTAAATAATCATTCAATCACTTTTATTCCAACAATAACATAACATTTTATATAAATCATCAGAGCATTTCATTTACATGTGTAAAACGTAATATATAGTTCTAGTATGGATCTCAACATTTTATTTACTAAATTGTAGCTTGATAAAACCAAAGATAAGTATTTCTACTATTAAAAGTACTTAAAACATGAACGAATACCACATAACTATGTCTACTACCATTTGGCATGTACTGTAAACCGTGAGTCTATGGTCTTCATCCGTAGTAACCGATCAAAGTGGTAAGGTTTGAATGGCAAATAAGACTCAACATAAGAAACTCGACAATGAATTCTTGGTTCCTATGCTGCCCAAGATCACCTTACCACCCTGTAATCCAAGTGTCGTCCCGCATTGCAACTATAAGTTAGTTCTAAAAGCATAACGGGCACCAAAATGTTAGCTCAAACTTCTCTCGCATCACTTTCAACAAAGCTAGTCAATTTTATATGAGCAAATACATTAATCATTTTATCGAGGATGCAAAATGTATATGTCATGTGATCGTTACGAATCAAAACAAGTACTTCCAGGTCAAACTGCTTTATGTCCATTACCTAAACATAAACACATGTGTAATTATATTATTATTAAAAAGTTACAAAAACTACATGTTTTCCAAGATCAGTAGCACATGTGTACCCACGTCCATAAAGTGGTTCAACTGAACATGTGTTTAAAGTGGTTCATTTGGTTCCTAAATTTGACTTTGACGGTATCCTGTAGGGACATTTAAGGCTCGACAATCTACTTTACGTCCATTACCTGACCATAAACGCAAAAACAAGGTCCATTTTCTTAATTTGCTTCTGAGATCAAATCGCTGGAGTCTGATGGAAGGTGTTGGCAGCTTGTGAAAAAAGTAGTCCAATACATTATTACTATTGAGATGCAACAAACATCTCCTCATTTTAATCGCCTTAAATTGTCATTTGAGTGTAAAATTTATGCACACAATCACTTAAATTGTTTTATTATAAAATAAATTGTTGTGCAACAATATAGCTTCTATAGCCATACTTGGATGCCCTACTATGATACAAGAGGATGCACTAAAGTAATGATGCCCAAATATGTTAATAGATGCACTAAATAAACTCATAGATGCCCTAAAACTCCCTAACATACCTCTCAATCGCCTTGAAATGCTTACCCGTCAGTGTTCGGATGTCATATAACTGACGTAACTGCCCACAAAGCCAATCGCATATTGGACCCCATGAACTTGGGAAGTAGCCTCGTTATCGAACAAGTAATTAGCCATGATATCGTTAATCTGTTACTATTTCGAGTGATATTATATACTTAAAGAATAAGAAGAAACTATAAATTTGTTAACCAATAAAAACATATTATAAGACAAAAGTCAACCTACCAATGTTGAAATGTCGCAACTCGATGCCAATGTCAAGTTGCATGGCTTACATTTTATTTGGTTTTCGCTTATTTGCCATAAGCTCGCTTTTGTGGATTATTTTAAACTTTTCAACTTATACAAGCTTATTATGACATGATAAGTTTATATAACCCTATAGGTAAACACTACCCTTCGATGCACTAATATCTACCTTTTCGATGCACTAATCATACTCATAGATGCCCTAATATCTACCTTTCGATGCACCAATTTACGAGGAAGTATGCCTAGAAGATGCAATGTATAATACTTGTTGCTTGTTATTTTCGATTCATTTTTCTAGAGGTGGCAACTTCGACTCATTTATCGATGAATGAGTCTATTTGGGCTATTTAGGATTGCTTATCGAAACTATATAAGAAATGTAAGCATTTGCCATACATCTTATAAATTTTAGTTAATAAGAAACATAAGCATTCACCGCCATCCGTAAGATTCCACAATCAAGCACAAAGCGATACATGTGCTCGATGATAATAAGCCTAAAACTAAATGTCAAATGTAACAAAGGACGACAACTAACTAGTTCCATAAAGGGAAACCTTGGACAAATATAGTCAGGTGACCGTTATGATAATTTACAGTTGTGCAATACTAATAGCATCCCAACCCATGCCCAAAAGACACACATTGGAAACATGTGGTGATCCTAAATGAGAAGTTGATTGTGAAGTAGAATTAATTGCAATGACTTACATTGGAAAGGTCAAGATTCTTCAACTTTTACATGCTTGATTTGTGGATATATGAAGCAAGAGCATCAAATCTCTACCGCACCTTCCTAGAGAACGGACACCGTGATGCATAAAACATATGACCGTGTATGTATTCATCTCGATAGAGCTCAAAACCGCCAAGAGACTCCCCGTCCATCCGCAGCAGAAAATAATAAAAATAATTCACATTACGTACTTAAAACAAATAATACACACATTTACCCCGTGGAAGATGGATTACTTGACACAGCCACTTAAAAGAAGATTCTATACTTTCACTTAAAGAACTCATGATCATAGCGCCATACAAATGGATGCCCTACTATGACTAGTGATGCACTAAACACACAAACGAATACCCTAAACATACAAATTGATGCCTTACTATGACCAATGATGCACTAAACATACAAATTGATGCCCTAATATGACTAGCGATGCACTAAACATAAAAATGGATACACTAAACATACAAATGGATGCCCTACTATGACCGACGATGCACTAAACATACAAATGAATACCATACTATAACCAATGATGCACTAAAGATACACACTGAGGCCTTAATATGTCTGATGATGCATTACACTAATTATACTCATTGAAGCCCTAATGTGTTCATTGATGCATTAAACATACAAACAGATGTCCAAGTAGTTTCACTAAACATACACACTGATGCTCTATTATGTTCAAGGATGCACTAAATAGTATTATCCGGTATAACATGCCTCATGTCTTAAAGGTTAAATTTCCACAATAGTTCAAGAATCAAACTAGTTCATACTTTCGCCAAATTCTAGTTTCCTCTAGTTTGGATTATGATGTATAACATAATCACAAACGGATGCAATTAAAGAGGTACGAGAACCCCGTCCTATTATAAGTCAAATGGTCAAACATTACAATGTGACATAAGTATTGCAAACCTATGTGAACACAAAAAAAAGCTTACGGCTCTTGAGTTTGGTTTCGATTTTTTTATTAAAAATAGTTTTAAGCACAAATGATACGAAAAATTGGGATAATTGATAAGAAAACAAGGATACCACCCAAATGTTCAACTTTTTCATTAGTATGCACCCAACAATTGAAACTCCTTTACAGCCACCAAAATATGTATACGCTTTGCTTATACGTTAATCCGACAAAAGAGGCTAAATGACAAAGATAACCTTATTGTTTTGTTTTAAAAACAAAAATACCCTTTAGTTACTTTTTGTCTTTTAGCTTCTTTTATACCGATCGGGATTAAGTAGTTAGATGGCCTTGATGTAAAAACTATTGAATAGTTGGGTGACCTCGTTATACATTAATCAGCTTTTCACTCAAACATACATCATAAAGCGCTAGTGTCTCCAAATTACAAGAAAAGGTTTTGTTTTACACTATTCTACTTTCATGGCCACTTATCCGCAATATGTGTTACTATCAAATATTCCAAGAGACTAACTTCAAATCACCAAACAAAACTAAGTCGGAGGTCAAAAAGATATTGGGATATGATATAGTTACCTCCAAATAAAGTACTTGCATCATCGCATAACATATCCATACCAATGTCCCGTCGGCTTCCATGATTATCCGATCTAGATATGATAACGCTTCCGATACTTGTGACCTACAATGTGTGAACAGGCTAACAAACACTATATTCGATGACCACATAATTCTATCTCATCTTTGAATCTAGAAACGAGTGCAGCCCACAACGCCACATCTTTTGTCCCTTACGCCATGAGCACATACAAATATGTATGATCCTTTTCGTGGTTCGGACTTCCAGCAATATTCACCATCTTTACCGAATTTCTTCCATAAACGTGTCAACATCAAAATGTGTCAATCTCCAAATAATGTCAAATCTATCATAGATAATGCATTCGCCAAAATAGTAACAAATTTATATACAATATGTGTATATGAAGATTATCATATAAAATTAACAATTAAACAAATATTAGTAAGCAATAATTTAACATACAAATGTGTTCATCGATGCACTAAACATACAAACCGATCCACAAGTATGTCCAACGATGAACTAAACATACAAATGGATGCCTTACTATGACCAATGATGCACTAAACATTCAAACGGATACACTAAACGTAACATACATGATGATGCTCTAATGTGTTCATCGATGCAATCAAAATACATATTGATGCTCTAATATGTTCAACAATGCACTAAACATACAAACATTCACCGATGCAACAACTACAATCACACAACAACCACAACCATAGATGCATTAATAAAACTGGTGCCTAACATGGAATCGGTGCTACAAACATACACACAGATACCTCAAGATATCATATCATTGAATATTGAAACACGATGTCGCAAATTAGTGCATCCTCGTTATAAAATCTTATTAAGACATTTTATCAAACACCTTGTCGAAATTTTAATAAACACATTTTATCTACACAATTGCCCTAATTTTACACGTATTCACAAAAATATTAATTACTGATGATATAATTTACCCAATGATGTACAAAATAACATAAATATTGAACAATTAATAATTATAGATGAATTAATAATTAACAATTTATAATTTAACAATAAATAATTTACCTAATGATGCACAAAATAACATAAAAAGATGACGAATGTACAAAATTAGGTCAGCTGCGATTGATTCACATAATCATTGGATTTAGATAGGAATTTCGGGGTTTTACTGGTAGTTTTAGTGGTGGTTCAGTTTTTTTGATATGAAATTGACCCGTATGATTGATACCCCTGTTGACTGGAGTATGTGTTTTTTGACAGGTGGTGGTGTGACGGTGATGGCGGCGACGGCGATGACGATGGGGTGTGACAATGAGACGGTGCAAAGGACAAAGAAATGTGTGTGGTGTTTTGTATCAAACTACATGTATTAAAAAGACCGCTCCATCTTTATTTTTGGGTTTTTCTTTCTTTTACCCTGAACTTTCAAGTGTTGTCATAATCTACCCCGTAACTTTTTTCTCACTTTTCTCTAATTACACTTTTCTCTAGAACCGACTCTATATATATATATATATATATATATATATATATATATTTGTATATGATAATAAATTTACGAATTTCAAGAATTTGTTTAGTTGCCCGTTTGGGCTCGGGCTCGACCCGTTTGGCCCGTGCCTGTTTGGATCGTACCATTCGGGCTCGGGCCCATTCTGGACCGTTGCCCGTTCGGGCTTGAATATTTGATAATGTTCTTTATTATTTGTATTAGTGATATTTTAATGCGTGAATTTATGTTTGTTTGGTTGTACAATATGCTTGATAATTTGGTATTTTCTTGTGTAAGGGGTGTTTAACAACTGAATTAATTGTATTTATTGACCAGTTAATTAATTAACTATATTAAATATCTTGACCACATTAATACTGCTTTGTATATTGTACATTAAGCAAGACTTGTAAGTCTTAAAATTAAGATTGATGAGAAGATCATTAATAGTGCATTATGTATTGTACAAGGCTTTGTATTTTGTAAGTCTTAATTTTAAGACCATGAGTGAGAGAGATTTATTCCTCTATTATAAGTAGTATATAATATATATATATATATATATATATATATATTATATAAATATATATATATATATATATATATAATATATATGGTGGCGTTCTTGTGGTGACCACTCTTAAATAAAAACAATAAGAACACTTGTGAACCATTGGATCAAGTTTGATGAATCAAGATTAAATTCAATTAAAGATTGCTTAATTGTAATAAAATATAAAAACTAATGGCATTATGTACCAATTTAGTAATGTCATATACACCATTAAATTCTGCTATAAACATGGATACAATTGCAATAAAGCTGATTGGCAAAATATCAAACGATTGAACGAGCCATGTGGTTCTTCAACATTTTCGAAAATATTCATTTACTTTAATTGTACATTGTCTTTAATATGAATACTTGACCATCTTTTTTAATGACTATTATACTCAGTTGGTTTATTTGAAAGGCCTAATATAATAATTTGCAATATGCATTACTTTAACAACTTCGTGATCTACAAAGACTTTGAACACCGCAAAAATTTTGGTGTGTGACAGAATTATTTTTTGGTCAAATTCATTTTCTTTTATGGTGAGACACATTTTTTATACTTTATTTATGATTTATTAAAATGATAATGACATACTAATTTTTGATACGTATATAGTGACACACCATTTTTTTATACAAATATACATAAATATCTTGATACATATAAAGTGACACATTAGTTTTTTTTTTTATACATTTGTAATGTGACCATAAGTTTTTTTTGATACATTAATAATGACGCACTAAAATTTTAGATATATGTAGTATCACTGAATTTTTTGATACATTTATAGTGATGCATTATGTTTATTTCACAAAATTTCTTGACACATGTGTAATGACGCACACATTTTTTAGTACATTTATAGTGACACACTAAGTATTGTAACATATTTTTAGTGACAAATTAAATATTTTGACACATTTAGTTCAAAACAAGCCCATTTCCAAGATTCATAGCCCAACTGATTTTCACCCCAAGATTGAAACTTTGTTACAATTCCACAAACTACAAATACATATAAAACTAACCAATATAAAATAAACCAAAAATCAAGACCATCTTTCATACAACTTCAAAATCAACCCGTATAAAAAAGATTCACACCTCACTCACATTTTCACACAAAGATTGCAACTTTATCACATTCAACAACTTACAAATATCAATAAAAACTGACCCATATGAACTAAACCAAACTTTCACTTGACTTTCTTGACTTTTGTGTGAAAATAGTCAACCTTGATTATACATTTACAATTGGGTCTTGATCACATAACATAACATAATATTATATGTGAAGACATGAAAGATAAATGGGCGAGATATTAGTATATAACATATTCACTTGATACACCACCAAAAAATAATCTAAAATAAATTAAAATCAATGGAAAATTTCGCCTAAAGTGTTAAGTTCTGGTCATGGTTCTTGGGCATACGAAGTTGGCAATCAAAAGTATATCGCTAAAAGTGTTACACCGCCAACATGTTGGTTCATCAATAGTAACTAGAAAATACCGTTGGTCCGGTACTACCACGGGTTGTGGGGACGAGACACCACCTCCGAGATTCGCCGTTAGCGAAGGAGGGCCGCATTTTTCGCAGACCGATAACCAATAGGCGGTTATTTAATTTTAAAGGGTCATCGTCGGAGAGTGAGAGACTATCACTTTTGCATACCGGAATTTTAGAGAGAAAATGAGGTTATTATTGATTTATGAATGGTTTTTTCTTCTTTCTTTTAGATCTTGATCTAGCATGGGGATATAAGTTTTTAGATCTTGAATAAAGTAGGTGACGGTTTGTGGTCATTGTTAACCAAGCTAATAATAAGGAACTAAGGAAGTTTAATATACCCATCCTACCCTTTTCATTTTCTTTATAATTAGCTTTTTTTCTTAAATGAAAATAACACTTGGCAAATTTCTATTGGTTCCTATTGTTTCTATTTTAAAAACGGACATCACATGAACGTAAATATATATATATATATATATATATATATATATTATATCACACTAGCCGAGTACCCGAGCCTAGCAGCAGCGGTGTCTAGTTTTTGACAAAATTACGGCAGCAGATGATTTTCTTTAAAAAAAATTATTGTTAGTGCTTGGGTATCTTTTCGAGGAACTTTCCTTATGACATGTTCTTCTTATGACATGGTTCATTAGCGGCGGCAATGTCCTTCTTATGGCATGGTTGAATAGCGGCGGCAATGTTATCTGAATAGCGGCGAAAATATATAGCGTGTTACCCATGCAATGGCGACGATAAATATTTACCAATAAACAGCTTCCTCGAGACATTATGTTTTCTAGTTTCGTGTTTTAAATGAAAATGAAAACCCTTTCTCGGGGGTATTTAGGCGTTTTTGAGCCAAAATATTATGCCCAAAATTGGGCCGATTGGGAAGGAAAGTTGATATTGAGCTATAAAGTAACCAAACTGTCCTTGCGTTGTTTTCATATATTCGTCTTTTCAACTTTGTTTCCATTGATAATAAATAAAGTTCTTTTTCGACCATTACAAGATAATAGGCTTATCGTGACAGAGTTATAGTAATGCTCAAAATGTCACTAATTAAGCCGATAATGGGTAAAAGCTTAAAATTGTGAGATATGATGACAATTTTTATAACAAAATGTTTCTTAAAAATCAAAAAATGTATCCTTCAACTTTTTTGTAGCACTATAAATTGCATGGTTCTAAAGGTACACAAATGCGTCGCAAAAGCTCCGTAAAGGCTTGAGAATTGGTCATGCCGCCACGTCACGCCTTATGCCGCTTTATGCCACGTCTTTTGTAAACTCAATATATATGAAATATGATATAAATTATAATATTTACATATTTTGTGTCGTCTTATGTCACGCCTTATAAACACAAAAGTTTTACCTTGACCGCTAAAACGTAAGCATTGATCATGCCGTCACGCCACGTCTCGCACTATTTATATCCGTCATAAATTAACTTTTACCTACATGACTTCTATC
>CM040239.1:205559990-205591847 GCA_022545495.1 Chrysanthemum lavandulifolium
ATCAAGTTTGCAAAATTGGCGCTTTAGTCCCTAAGTTTCAAAAGTTGTCAAAAACAGTCCCTGGTATATCAAAATCAAGAAAAATGTCATTTAAGGTCCATGGGATTCTTAAGTTGTCAAAACAAGTCCTTGAAATCTGAAAATTACAAAATTACAACTTAGGTCCCTCAAGTTTGAAAAATGTCATAAATGGTCCTTGGAAAATTGGAAAATGTCAAGTTTGGTCCTTGTACTTTTGGAGATTGTCACTTTTAGCCCTTGGAACAACTTTGATGAAATGGCAGCAGTGGTCCTTGTATTTTCAGAAAATGGCAAAAGAGGTCCTTGTTATTAAACCTTTAAATCACCTTTGGTCCTTGTCAAACCCAAATGACCCCGCCTTCCCAATGGACCCCATCAATAACATTTTGACCCCTTTCAATATTAAAGCTCCAATCAATATCCGGTCAACAACCATTGGCGCCAAAGTCTTCCTTCTCAACTCGCTTCTCGCAAACTCAAGCTCCCTCACCTCCACCTCAATATATCACCATCCATGTCCCTCTACCTCCACCAATATCCAAATATCATTAATTACCTCACCCTCATCTCACTCAACCAACAAGCGCCAAATACCCATTTCCGCCAAAATAGTTTCAATGGCCAAGATTACTTTAAGCCATCCAATGGTCGAGAAAATGATGGGAATTAATCGTAGAGAGAGAGAAGACTCATGGATTATAAAAGAAAGCAAAAGGATGAGAAGAAAGAGAGTCTAGTAGTTTTTAATTTTCACTAATGTCGTTTTTAGCTTAAAAGATTTAGTTAAGTGTAATTTCTGTAATATTTTGTTGTTTTGTATCAAACTCAAGTTAAATTATCAAGATAATCTACTTTAAGCATCATTTTCAAAGCTTAGCTCAATTTCATATTTTTAAGGTTCACTGTTGATATTTTCAGTTTCGAATTTTATGTACAAGCTTCTCATAAGCTTATGTTAAAATCAAATAAGCTTCTTTAAGCTTATTTTAGCCTTTGGTAAGCTTGCAATCAAGTTTTAAGTAGTTTTGTCACATGGTCAACATAAGTCAACTGTTGCTAAAAATTGGAAATGGTGATGATATTTGGGTTGATGCACTTGCTTTGGGGTGGATTAGACTAGGTTAGAGTATATTTGGTTTGGTTTAGCCCGCAACACCAAATTTAACACACATGAGTAATTTTCTCATTTCAAATTTCAAGTCATTTTGCGCTTCATGGTACTTGTATCGTGGTCACAATTGGTTTTATGTGTTTAATTAGTTGTAATTAGGTAATTTAAACTTAGTTTGATCAAGAGCTTTATCTAGTTCGTTGATTGTATCTTTTAAAATTGCAAAACAAAGATCTTAAAGGGTGTTTGGATTTGGTACTTAAACTGTGCTATAGGTTTATGCAAGGCTTGGTATCTGTTGTCTCATGCTTGTGTATCTGCTTTATGCTTATTATAGTCTTTAACTTGTGCTGCAAAGCTCCAAAGTCAAAATTTCATCCTATCTCGCCTTAAATCATATTGTTGTGGATTCGAACAAGCAAAAGCTTGTTTTGTGTTCAAATGTTAATAGAATAGCTTAATATAACTTTATTTCATCATAATATATCATCATCATCCACAAATCAATTGCAAAGTTCATAGAAGTCAAACCTTTCAAATCTTTCAAAAGTCAAAAACTCGAAAACTCGCTTTTAGCCAATCTAAGTTGACTTTTCTTGGCTTCATCTTTAAGCCAATTTCAATGAAACTTGATGTTTAAAATCTCATGTCGGGTCTATTTTCTTATGTCTATTTTTGTATAATTTTGTGAATTTTTAAAAGCTTCAAAAGGCTTAGGATTATGAGTTTAAATGCCTGCTGCGTGGCATCGAGTGCATGTGTTTTAAGGTGTTTTGCAAGGATTGCATAGAGCTCATTTGAGCTTGTCTAGGTCTCGTAATTTGGTTTATAAGGTCTCACCCAGTGTCTAGTGAGGTCCCACTTCCATTTTGTAGTTTCAAATTATTGTATGTCTTGTGCTTAAGTCCAAAGTGAGCACCTGAAAACTGTTTTGGCTTATAATCTCAAATCAATCAAATCTGTTGAGCTTGTGATTTAGAGGTTTAAGATAGTTGTAATCTGTTGCATTTAGGTTCTTTTAGCTTATCCAAGTTCCTGTTTTGGTTTGGTGCTTATTGGTCTCCATTTGCTTATTCAAAGTGCTTATTTATAAGCACTTTACACATCAGTTCCATAATTCCACACATAAGCACCTGTTTTTCCATTTTTCTTAGATTCCTAATAATATTTTAGACTTTTCCTGAAATTTTCATATTTTTCCAAGCTTGTTTGCTATTTTTCTTAATTTAAATTAGTTTTTAAGCATTTTAATTAGCATTTAATACAAAAAAAAATTAAGAAAAGTTTCAAAAAATAAGTTTTCATTTTCTTAAGTTTAGATAAATATAATAAGCCAAAAATATTTTTCCATAATTTTCTTAGCTTAAATAGTATTTTCTAGCATTTTAATTAGTTTTAAATAGTATTAAATTAATAATAAATATATAAAAGTCAAAAAATATATATTTTCAGTTTTAAAATAAGTTTTATAATATTTTAGATTTTCCTAAGTCATAATTTTATTTTTCTAGCTTTATTTCATATTTTATCATATTTTAGGTTATTATTAAATACTTAAAATAGTTTTAATTAATAATAATTAGATAAATAGTTATAAAATAATTTTCTTTTTCCAATAATTTTCTTTTATAATTAGGATTGTAAAAATGTATTTTTCATATTTGTAGGTCTTTTATCTCTTTAATATCACGTTTTATTTTGTACGTTAACGTAGTTTTTAATTTAAACGTAAGTTTTAAATTTTAAACGTTCATCATTTTAAATATAGTGATAGCGTTTATTTAATATATTTTATCTTTTTAATTTCCTTTAATTTGCATTTAAGCCCCTTTAGTTTATAAACTTTTTCAGTAGTGTAATTATCCAATCCAAAACCTTTACTGATCACTATCCTTAGTGATCATTCTATCATCTGATCAAGTGTTTAATACACCATTGAGTCTCCGTGGGATATAACGACCCGGGAATTCATTGTATTCTCCAGGACTTCATTGCATTTGTGTTTTAAACAGTTTTAAGCTTCTTACGGTCGGCCATTCACAAGTGGCCGGCCACATAAGTAGCCCGACCGGTTTAGCATGATCAAGACTAACATCTTGATACAACCAGCTTTTAACATCCGAGCAATAATCACTGGATACGTATTCAAGTTGAGGATAATCACCTTCTACAAGCATATGAATAATTTCTCCGTAAATGCTTAAAACATGAACTCCACAAGTTTGATATAAAAACCATCTAGTGACTTGACCATTGTAGAGTCCTTTCCATTCAGGTTCATCATGAGTAGGTTCAAATAAAATCTTCAAATGATGATAAACCAGTCTCTCATGATAATCATTTGGATGTACTTCACCAAACATATTCTTGTAAAGTATCCAAAGATTCATCAAATCATCTCTATCAAAATACTGAAGCATCTGTGAAAATTTATTATACTCATAAACTTCATTGTTGAGTCTTTGAATTTTCCAAACTCCTTCACTTCCATTAAGCTCAAACTCATAAGAAATAATTTGATTACCATCTGCAACTAATTTCAATCTTTTAGAATCAGATGTCTCTTGAACCTCAGATTTTCTCTTTCTTTACTTTGAATCCATTCATCATCCTTTTAATCCACTTTTCCTCCTTTTAGAATTCATCGACGTAAATCATCATGATTGATTCTCATACATCTCTCATAAATCTCAAAATTCTTTCAAATGAACACCTACTAAGATTATCGAAACATATATTCTCGAATTCTTAATAATCTTCATCAATACATTCCTCATCCGAGCAATAAGGAGGTTTCTTTCACAACTTGCTTCTTTTCTTTACTAACTTTCCTTGCCAATATACCCAAAAGTCTAGCTTTTCCTCATCATCTAACAAAGCCCATTCTTGTGCAAGATACTCATCACTTATTAATTCGTAAGCTTCAAGATAGTTTTGTGATTCATACCATGTAGCTAACCATCTCGACTAGCTTCATCTTCATCTTGCTTTCTTTTCACTAAAGTCGCTTGATCCTCACTACAATACTTTTAGCATACTGCATCATAAGCTTCTTGTTCGCTTTATTTTTAAATTTCAAAGACAACCTCTTTACCTTTCCCAACATCGATTGAACCACTTTCTTCTTCAAAGGTTCACCAATAACTAAACTTTTAACTCGGGTTTAGTTGCAGAGATCGAATAGAGAGAACAGTGCAATGATAGGTGTAGAAATAGATGAGGTTTTGCTTAGATTTATCAAGGTACTTGCGACTTTTTTCAACTTCTTTAGACTTAGGTTGTGATTCGCAGAGAGTTGTGATAATAGTGGAAGTGGTTATGATAGCGATGGGTAGGATAGTAGTGGGTATAATTGTGATGTCCAAACTGCATCGATGGTTACAAGAGTACTAACCATGGTTTCGCATATACCATCGGTTTGTGTCCTTCACTACATCTTCGCAACATTCTTCAAAATTTCAAGAACCGCTTCATTCCCATCTTTATCGATACCAAAAATTCATTATCTCCACTATCAACATCTCCATCCATAGGTACATCAATGATATATCACCGACCTCCCCCGATTCATGCCTTCACCTCCCTGCTTGGATACATCTTCCACATTCGAGCCGAGAGAGTCCACCATCTTTTCTTTCTTCTCATAGCTTTCAAAACAAGAACCCTGTGTCTCCTTACTTTTTCCAAAACCAACACTCTATGCTTCAATCTCCTAATATCCTTTCCTCGAAACACACCAACTTCAGAGACGAAATTGTATTTTCCATCTTAGCACACTTAGCCGTCAATTCATTGAAACGTTCAAGAATATCCTCCCACTTCGACCGTGTTAACCGGTCCGAGAGGTGGTTCATTGGAAAAGTCATCATGTACAAACTCATTATCCGTCAATTCAATGTCATGTTCCAATCTATCCTCATCACTGAATGTGTTAAGCGCCTCCAGAGGTGAACTTGGATATAGTAGACATAACACCGCACCTAGCCTCGATCATCTATGCACTCAGTAGCAGCCGGTTGGCTAGGATTCTCCACTGTGTTAAGTTCAGGAACTCTCACATTAGGAGTTGCCAATGGTCGGGTCTTATTTATGTTTCCACTATCCCGACCAAAGATCAAAGCATGAATCGCAGTAGAAGCCCTTCCAATCATGTCACCTCCACCCATGCGACAAACCTCATTAACAACACCACTAACACCACTGAGGTAGCTTAGTGCCTTCGCCTCCTAGTCCATACTATAGGTGTAACAATGGTTTGGGTATGACTATCGATGGTTTGAGATGTACTAGCAATGGATACAAATGACAATATGTTGAGACACAAGACCTTCATCAAACTCGTGGATCAACAGGCAAAGTAAGCATGCGAGGAAATAAAGGAACATCTCTAATGTGTACATTCATGGTCGATTCCTCATATGAGCAAAACCTTAGGAAGCATATGATGTACTTCATACTCCCTAGTATGTTCAACAGTTCCTCTATTTGATGTTCCACAATCAGTTGAACAAACCTAGGATACAAATAGTATTTACCCTTCTTCCTAATGTTTTGTACTTGAGATGACCTAGCCTTCTATGCCACAATTTAGACTCATCTACAGATGCTTTAGCAAAAAACATAAGGACCTATTAGGAAGAACATCTTTAAGATCAAAACAATATATATTTTCCTTCCTAGGTACCCTAAGTTGTATAAACTTCTCATCGTGCATCTTAAACTCGTGGAGACAACACCACACACTCGGTTTCCCAAAAGTACCCGCTTTTCTTATCACACATTTGAGAAACATCGAATAAATTGTACTTAAGTCCTCGCACTAAATAGACCTTTTCAAAGTCTAAATTCCTGCTCGATTGTGCCTCGCCAAGTATCTTTCCTCCTTTCGATCATTGCCAAATGCCACATATCCTCCATCAAAGCTTCAAAATCTTCCAGTTACTTCCATCACAAGTCATGTGCCCGAGCAACCACTATCAAAACTCCTTTGTCTTTTAGCTCGGTTTGAAGATTGCCCCGCACATTAAATTACACAAATTAGTTCTTTTGTGGACCCAAGCCAACATCGACTGGTCCGCCTGCATCAAAATATTCAAATTTCTTTAGGTCCATTGATGCACAGCTGACATGTGGTAAAACCTTGGTCTTAGGCTTCCATTGCCAACTAGTCGAGGCCTTAATAAAGATAAAATGATTTCCAACCACCGTATCGCTTATCACCTTTGGAATTTTTAAAACTTTTGAATCGGTGGTGATATTTTGCTTACAAGGGTTTGATTCGCTTAGCCGTGTTTACATTATGCTTAGCGATGGTTGGAACCCATTTAGGTGCAGAAGGACAATTGATTTTGTTTTCCCATTCCTCATTAACACCGCCCTAGGAATCAAGTTATTGTTAGGATGAGGGTTTTTTTTCTTGAAAAGTTTGATGATTTACCTCCTCCAATGATTCCAAACCTGTGGTCTGCTTTTATGACAATTTCTCTGTAAGTGCTCAAAACTACCACGCTTATAACAAGCTTTCTTGACACATTGAAACTCATCACCTAACTGCTTAGAAATTAGACCATTTAAGCTTCTTTGATTACCCCTAGGTTTATATTGTTTCATCTGCTCCTAGGTATTTCTCGCACTCTACTACTTTCTTGGTAACTTTAGCTCCAAATCTAGGTACAAGGTTGACTTGTCGAGAATCAACTTTCTAAGTTATCATAACATGATTTAAAAGAACAAGTAGATGTTTTAGAATCATTAGATACCTCGTAATCGAACCGTAAGATGAAGCATAGGCCATTAGAGCAAAGTTATGCTCTTTAGAAGCTTCACTAGCAAGAAAAGTCGCATTGGACCTTCTTCAACTGATCACCCAATCATAATCACCAATCCCATCCCGAGCAACCAAAGTCGAAGAAGCAGCTCTTCCGTTGTCTTCTTAATGCCTTCAATTCTTTTAGAGCTCGACATTCCTAGCAAAGTGACCTTTCTTCTTGCGCTTAAAGCACTCCATCTTTCTTTGTCGAATCCAGCCTCCTTTGACCATCATACTTAACCTGCCTTCCAATCCTCCTCGTAAACTTTCTTGCTTGGAGAGTCAACATTGCCATTTGCCATTGAAGATTAATCTCTTCAAGATCATCGGATCAATTTGATCCGGATCTTGATTAAGCACAAGAACATCGGTAGTTAAATCACCGAAAAGCACTGATTGCACCATCATCGACATTATCACTACTGGTGGTATTGTTTGCAATAGCCGTGGTTATACCATAGGCAGCAGTGGATACATCTTGTGGGCTCTTGTGATTAGTGGATACAAAAGCAATGTTTTGATTAGCGTAAGATGTGTTAGCAAAGTTATTCTCGACTCATAAACCTTCAAGTTGTTGAAGAGATTGTCTAGAGTCATCAGAAAATCCTCCTTATTTCTCCACACAATTGTATGAATAGCCCATTCGATGATAAACCCTAATGAACTTCAAATTAATATCTTCTTGAAGAAACTTGTAACCCACCGACTTCATTGACCGATAAGTTTTGAAGTCTATTATATGTGCCATCAAGTTTTTCTCCACTAAGAAAGCGATGAAGGTTTCAAATTGATGCTCGAGCATATTCATCCTTGACTTCTTAGTAGCTTCATTACCAAGAAACCTTAATTCAAGAGCATCCAATAATTCTTTAGCAGACTCATATTGATCAAAGTCCAAGGCAAACTCATTAGGTATTCCCATGGAGAGAATATCGCGAGCTTTGATCTCCATTTTCCTTTTAGCTTTATCAGTTCACTAACAATAGCTATCTCTAGTCCATCCTCACCCTTCTTAGGAAGAGTGTCTCCTTTTCAACGACATCCCGTAGAGCATAATCAATCATACGAATGTATTGCCTCATTCGCATTCTCCGTGATTTGATACTCACCATGCTCGAGCATGGGTACCTTTCAAGCCACCATGTGAGTTTCACGACATCTTAACTTACTTGAATAAAGATTAACAGACTTCTTCTTGGTTACGGTTTTAGATCACAAGCTCGATACCACTTGTTGATCCCAATGAGCAAACGATCTAATATAGAAACCCGACTTGAACAAAGAACTTATTAAGTATTACGCGAATTTAACACTTAATCTTAAGAAGAACGATGAAACATTCAACACCTCAATATTATTGATAATACGAATACTCTTACAAGATTAGGGTTTTGCAACCTTGAAGTGTATCGACCTTAGATATAAAACATACATATATCTAACCTAACCTAGGATCTCCTTTTATAAGCTAAGGAGTCCATACATTATACAATACGTAACCTCACAAGATAAATATCTTTCCATATTTATCTAATACAATAAACTAAACCGACTATTACAATACTAGCGAAGCTACATATCATCATCCGTGGTTATACTCTTCTACTAGCCGCGGTTTGTCTTCATCCGTGGTTACATCCTTCCGTCGTGGTTATATCCAACTCCGTCAGTGGTTCCAAGATTTAGAGTAATTTTGATCCAAGGAACCTAAAACCCAACAACCTTTGTCTAAATAAGTTTTATAAGATTTAAAATTTAATAAACTAGTAATAAGAAAAGAAACTTAGGGTGCGTTTGGCAGAGAGAAATTGAGAGAAAAGAAACGTAAGTAGAGTAATAAAATCTCGCAGAATAGAAATCAGAGAGAATTGTGTTCAATTCTAATGTTTGTAGTAACAGACTGACCGACCGAAAAAAAAAAAATATTTTAAAAAAATAATTTTCAAAATAATTTTTTTAAAAAAACTTATTTTAAAAACTTATTTTTTTAAAAATATTTTTAAAAATAATTTTTAAAATAATTTTGAAAAAATGTATTTATTTAAAAAAAACTTATTTATTTAAAAAATGTATGTATTTATTTAAAAAAAATATTTAAAAAAATAATTTTTAAAAATAATTTTAAAAATGTATTTATTTAAAAAAACTTATTTTTTAAAAATAATTTTTAAAAAATATATATTTTTAAAAAAATTTAATTTTTTAAATGTAAAAAAAAAAAAAAAAAAAAAAAAAATCCATTTCTCCAATTTCTCCACCAAAATAAGAGAAATGAGCTAACCAAATTACACTACCCAATTTCTTCCATTTCTCCATTTCTACCCCATTTTCCGCTTTTTCAATTTCTAGATTAAAACAGAAATTAACCATTTCCATTTCTCTTCTTCCATTTCTTGTATCAAACACACCTTAAAGTTGAAAATTTATAATAAGCCTCAAACTGGCCCAAGTCCCAACCCAATGAGAAAACGAATCTATCCGAGTAACCCGACCCGAAATAATCAGACGCAAGGAAAGGATTCCAATTTTGTGACCTCAACATTTTTTCCCTACCAGATCCCTCCCTCACAAGTTCCGGCGGCAAGCTTTTCCGGCCATCATGACTGTTTTATCCGATGACGAAGATGACAACCTCGCTCATTTTCTCGAATCCGAAGTTTTATCCGAAGTTTCGGATCAGGTGATTGTTTTTCTTTTAATTCATCGATTTTATATCTTGTTTTGATATTCTGAGGGCTTGTGTTATTTGGATGCTGATAATTGTTTTGTATAAATCATGAGAGATTGTGATGTAAAATTTTGGATTTATTTTCTACATAGGAAGAGGAGGTACGTCCCGTGAAGCGGCTTCGAGTGGAGCATTCCATAAGGATTGATGACGGTTTCTTTAGCAGGATTCCCCCCGAGCTCTTTCCTCATATCCTTAAGTTTTTATCATCTGAGGTTCATTCTTATCATCTGCTTATTCTATTATCAATCACACCTACCTATCCTATCCTTAACTGAAATCACTAAATTTATTTCAAAACACATACCTCAGACATTTGAGATTGCTTTTAAAATAATGAGATAATATCAATTTTGTATTTGAAGGTGATTAATTCTCATGCTTTTTATCCTTATCTTGTAAAATGGCAGGATCTTGTTTCGTGCTCTTCGGTCTGCAGATTCTTAAATTTTGCATCTTCTGATGAATCTTTATGGCGTCGCTTGTCAGTAATTTCATTCACATAATTTTTTTGTTATCGTTTCTGTCCCTTGTTTTTCTTCTTGTGCTATTATTTGTCAATTTTGAGGGCAGAATTTGCTTCACATAGTTTTTGGTTTATTACAAATGCATTACATTGCCTAAAATCATCGCTCATTGTAGGTACTGCATGCGATGGGGTATCCTGCCACCAACAAAAAAGCTGCGTGATCATGCATGGAAGAAGCTGTATATTCAGGTAGTTATTAGAGAAATCGAACAATACTTGCTGTAATTAATCTTCTCTAATAAATTGAACTATGCTTTAAACATCAAATGTAAGACATTATGGTATCATTTTATATGTGAATTATCGCAATATATTATTCCATTATCGTCCATTTACAAAATTACTTTTTATCCCAAGGATCATATATCAAGATTTAACATCAAGACAATTTGTTTTTCGTTAGGTATTGTTAGCTCTGAGATCTAATCTAGAGTTTGCTCATTTATATGTTTTTCGTTAGCATATTTGTATTTTAACATGTTAGAAACTGTAATGTGATATATGTTGTTCGGACATAGTGAAATCTTTGGTATGAGATTTGAAATTCATCTTTTCACCAATTATATGAAAAGGCTGATTTTTAGCGTTTTGTAGTGGTCATGGAAATAACGGACCTACTATTTGTGTAATTTGATTGAACAAATGTTTTGAGTGAGTCATTTCACTAGCTCAATTGGTTGTCTTAGGAGTGATTATAAACATAAGTGTTAAAGGGCTCAATTGGCATTAAAGTTCGATAAAAAAGATGAAAGAAAAACTTTGGTTATCCAAAAGTCTCCAATAAATTTGGGGCAAAGGGGTGTGCACCACCTTTGTCAGCAAGTCGTTGTAGCTATTTTGAATGAAATTGATCTTTATTAAAATTGTATTTTAAAAGTAACTTTAATATCTACCACCGTCAACTTTGATACTGTAGTTGCAAGTTGCAACTACTCTTATAGCATTTCTTTTTACACTTTAGTTATGTTCTATTTATCTTAATCAAGCAAAAGCTCACTACTTTTCTGAGAAACATACTATCTTTGTGTAGCGTGATGAAGAGGACATGGTTGAGTTTGTTCGGAATTGTCCCAGTGAGTTCAAAGAGTACTACATCCAAATGCAAGTAGCAAAAAGAAGCCAAGCACCTCTTCCTTCTCAGGTCAGCTCAGCTCTTTGTTATTGCATTTATGTGCCAGTTTGGGCGGGTGAATATGGTTTTTGGATCAAAATGGGTAGCTAGGTTTGGTCGACGGTCGGCCCAGATAACTTTTCGTCTGCATGTATGTATTTTTTATTCATTACATGTCTCAATTGGCATATGCAGTTGAAAGACGACTGGATGATTCTGGACAAATCTGTTGCTGATCAAGTCTCTATATGGAAGAAAAGCAAAGGATTGGCTGATAAGGTATTCACTGATCATGATTGTTCTGGAGAAACTTGTTCTTACTATCAAATTGGAGATGTTTTTGTCTGCGAGATTTCTGGATACGTTCATGGTACGAGTCACTATTGCACATTCTAACCTTCATTTGTTGTTCAAAACGTTAAACTGCATGTATACTTTGCAACTAAAATTATAATAAACCATTGGTATTATCGCTTTTCTTGTGCAGTGTGTGATGATACTTGCAAGGAGGTTGTCCTTGATCCGGATAATGAACTTTTGGTTTGCAGAGTTTCGGGACATTGTTTTGATCGATTGCTTTCCCCATCCGAAACAGGGGGAGGAGATATGGTAAGGTCAATTACTAGTGGTATGATTGATGTAACCACATAGGACTCGAAAATGCTAATCTCATTACTGTTTTGTTAAAAATTAGGAAGAACAGCAGCACGCTGGTGTCACAGACGAAGCAGAGCCATTCATGGGATCTGGCCGTTTTGGTACACCACTTTCAGTCCCTTATACTTGCAGTCGGTGTTGCTTTATAACATTATGTCTATTGAAACTTCTGATTACTGATTAGAATTTGTTGTATATGTTGTAGCACGTGCCTACCAATTGGGTTACAACTGTGAAGATGAGAAGGAGCTCGAAGCCTGCCTGAGGTTCTGCTAAAGCGTATCCTGATTTTACTATACTTTCTTCCGCTGCTACTGGAACAATGTGTAGTGCTATTAAATAATTAATTTCTATATGATATTTATGATATGACGTAGTATATTATATCATAATTTGTTTTATTCCAGTCGCTTTGTTGTGATTCGTCTTGTATCAGTGATGTTTTAATTAGGTCGACAAAGGCAGGTTTAAAGTTCCAGTTCCATGTTCTTGGGGTGGCCATATCCAAGAAATAGATTGAATAAATTAAGTATAAATAGATTGAATAAAAATTAGCTTGAATAAATTAAAATCAAAGAAATAAATTTAGGATCCGTTTGGTTTACATGCGGGTTTGGAATAGGATTTGGATTTGATTTAGGATTTAGATTTGGTTTAGATTTGAAGAGAGAAAAATATATTTATTAAATGTAATTTATAATAAAAAATATCATTTAAATTTGTTTTAAAAAAAAGTATGTGAGAGTAGAAAGTGGTGGGTTTCATGAGTTTTGCCAAAACCTTCCAAGTTTATGTGGAATGAAATTTCATTCCATTTAACATTCCTTTTATTAAAACAATGAACCAAACAACAAATTATTGTCACATCAAACTTAAAACTCAATCCAAAGTATCAAACCAAACGCACCCTTAGTTATTTGACTCGTTATATGTGGGCTCGCCATTTTCACATTACTAATGTGTGTAAGGACTTGTGATGCTTATTTTAGACCAGGTTTTTATATTTATAATTTCTTGTTTATCTATGGTTTACTTATGCACTAATGGGTACAAAACCTAGTTGAATGTAGTGTAGTATTCGGTAAAGCTGAGGTCGTCTCAAGAGCTAATAGGCGGTTTCTAACTTGAGTTCTAATTGTCACAGTTTTAAGAGCTATTTGTTTAGTTAACTAAGTGCAAGAAATAAATAACGAAAATGAAAATGTGCAAACTATCAAGAGAGAATGATGTGTTAACCTAGTTACTACATTATCAACGCGAGGATCTAGTTCCTATTGTAATGTCTATGTCTCATTTTATATGGTGGTTCTAAAGTCATTAAGCCCGAATGGTCATCGTGACTTAACATATAATTCCTAAGATCCCAACCCCGATGGTCAAGGGTGGCCGAGTATCTAGTTCATAGTTAATAAGCACCATCTATAAGACCTATTTAGTGTCATTTGACACTTAAACCCTCGTTTGGTCCATGTAAGGCTTACCCATGCTTTTTAAGTACCTAGTGTAGGTGGTCCTATGGTCAATTCCCACACAAGGATGATGGTCACACCTCATGTAACCTAATAGGCTAGCATTCTAATGGTCATGTACTAATTAACTAGCATTTTAGGCTCTACCCTAGCTTCAATACTACCAAAACGTGGGGATCTGATGATAGACTAATAAGATATCCGCATAAAATGATAAATAAACAAGAAACTTGAATCAAAGCAATGATAGATTCATAACTAGGCTAACACATAAAGTAACTAGCCAATCATATTGTAAATTTCAGAAACAATAAAGAATAAAACTTTGATTGAATTTTCGATACAAATTACTTGATGTTAATCAAATAATGATGATGATTGAAGGTGAATTCTCCCTAAGTGGTAGATGATTGCTGGAAATTGCCCTGGAATGAAGCCCTAGTCGTCCTTTGGAGAGGGATGGAAAGAGATGCTGAAAAGAGTTGAATTAGGGCTGTATTAAAAGGGTTTGACAAGGTTATGACGTAACCTTAAGTGTACACACTTACGGCGTAGAACTCTCGTACATATTCTTAACAATATTTACGGCGTAACTTAAAAGTTACACTTACGGCGTAACTTATTTCAGAAAGCCATATGATTGGCTACTTGAAACACCATAGACAGGTACGGATTTACCCCTCTAAAGTAGCGCCTAGTTTTCACTCAAGGTCCTTGTTCATTATAAGTGTAATACTTATAAGAATTGTGCGGCTTTAACCCCTCATGTTCTTGACGTTTCTATACTTGGTCCTTGTGGCATAATTAAACTTCATATGAACTGTCATATTCAGCCCCTGATCGTTCTTGTTATTTTTATAACAAGTCCTTGTGATAATTTAAACTTCATATGATTTGCCCACCCTTAGTCCTCCATCGTACTTGTCGTAAAACCTTTAGTCCTTTTAGTAATATTATTCTTCACACTTTAGGTCCTTGGTATTATCAAAGCTTGGATTCAGAAGTACTTATTACTGCGTAAGTCCATCGAGCCACTTACGCCGTAAATCTTCGTAAGCTTAATTCACTCGCAATATGTAGCAATATTATGGCGTAACCAACTAGAAAAGTTACGCCGTAATCGTATCGTAAAATAAATCTTCCATTTATCTTTTCATTTCCGCGTCTCTTGGTTCCAATGCTCAAACTGCACCAAAAACGACATGTAAAACATTCGGAGTATATATTCGCATGAAAATATAGTAACTATGAGCATAATTAGGGGAAATTGATACTAAAATATTCAGATTATTTGATGTTATCAAATATCCCCCAACTTAAACTCTACTTGCACTCAAGTAGACCTCTTTAGAATTATTCTCACAAAGATAACTCCCAAGTTAGCTTGGAAGATATGAATTTAAAAACTATCTGTGCTAGAAATATCAAAGCCGAAAACCTCACGAAAAAGAGAACAAAAACCACTCATATGCTCACTAGTCTACGTGTTTCACTTTTGGGATGATCACTCGTAAGCACAGTCATAACATGTATTCTATCATAGGCTTGGCGGTTATATAAATATCCACCACTAGAGCTAAGGTCAAGACAATTCTTAAAGGCAATAAAGGGTCAACAATTATGTAGGCCCGGGTTGAGTCATTCGTTAAGAACAACTATGGGTGGGGAAAGACATGGAATACACATTTAAAGGTGTAAAAATGAAAATATACAAACAAATAGTCTAAATCCACAATCGAGTCATCACTACCCACCGTCCACCCAAGACTCAAGTATCAAAACGCAAGAATTAGATCATCAATAATAATGAGCTAGTGTTTATGATATATGTAACACCCCCAAAATTTGATAATCATAGCGGAAGACTAATTTGGGGTACTACGTAGAGGATCACAGTCATAATCATAGAAAACGACTCGAAAGAGACGTTTTTAAAAGTAATTATTTATTCAATTCAAATGCGAAAGCATTTCCAATGTTTAGCAAAATATAAATGACAATAGTGTTTGTGATGACTGATAAATTTATGTTTACACCAATGAAGCATGGTCAAAATGCCCACTCCGTGCCTTGATTCCTGCTTCAGTTACCTGAGATAAAAATGCTAAAAGTCAACAAAATTGTTGAGTGAATCCATAGTGTTTGTATTAATAATCATTTGAACACAAGGTGAAACATTCAAATAAATCAATATGTATATTGCCATAAGTCTCATGAACTCAACATTAACTGGTGTGATAATATAAGGGGTGCCCTCGGGGTAGGAGCTTGCAATTCTCCTAGTATAAGTCAAATAATGTGCATTTGGCTATCAATCGGCTAACACAAGGTTATCTATCCAGCTAGCTCAAATGGGTTGTCAACTTCTAATAGATCTATTCACAATATTCACGTTCACTCGCAAGTGACTAAGGTTCATGATATGAGGGGCTTTATAGGGGCAACAGTGTGTCTTATGCAATAACATTCAGGATAGCATACATAAAAATACTTGTGTTCTGTTTGTAGCATGTATCTCCCCATTGGTTTGTAAAACATATAAAATGTGGGACAATGAACTCACCTTGGTTGGGTGTAAGTGTAGGTAAGCAAATGATATCAAGTGCAACTTGGGAACGACTCCAACACACAACCTGGATAATAGGGAAAACTCAGATTTTTGGTGGTTTGGGTGGTTTTGAAATGTTTATAATGCTTAAAGCTCAAAAACAATATTACTTGTAAAAGATCGTTTAAGCCATCTAGGATATAGTAACAATGATTTGCACAGCGGAATAATAAACAAGAATATCAATGTAACTTCAAGGTTTTCTACATTTCACCATGATAAACTAACAAATCCTAGGTTTACAACTCGTACGCCTAGGAACACACACACACACTTTGGTGTTTACATCTTGCTTGACACACATTAACTAACTATCCCTGTATCTCTTTATATAATAGAGAATACTAGGGTTACAAAGGGATAAGACCAAATAACTCTAACTAATGAGAAGATATCCTGTAATCTTCTCTTTTAAATGAAGAATCTCCCTTTGTCACTTTCAGTCCCTCATGTTTTATGTACTTCGTCTTATCAACTCAAATTATAAATCCCAGCAATCTTCCCCTAGTTGATATGACAAAACCAATTAAGCACGAACTTCCCCTGAAGTTATGAAACATGTGACTTCCCCTTAAGTTATGCACCACTAATGATCTAACTATTTACTTCTTCCCTTTTTTGTCTTATCCACTAGGGAACTCGAAGTAAATGATGCATATAGGCTCGATGTAATGATCACTTGTGAACAAAACTGAATATAAACAACTTGATGAAGAAGTAGAACAACCTGAACTTGTGTTTTATGTCTTGTACTAACCATGTGACTCCAAACTTATATGAAGCAGAAAATATAAGTAGATCGCAATCTCTTGACAAAATCCTCATCTTCAGTGAGACACTGAGCACTACAATGTAACTCCTTTAAGTGATAGTTAACTAGGTCTTCATCCATCCACCTCTTGACCTATGAAAACTAGAGTATGATGATCGGGATCCACAAATCCTTCTGGTTGACTGACATAGACTATTTCTTTTAACTCACCGCTTAGAAAAGCAGTCTTCACATCCATTTGGTAGACTATCATGTTCTTGCTGGCAGCATTAGCGAGAAAGATTCTGATAGCCTCTATTCGAGCAACTGGTGCGAATGACTCCTCAAAGTCTATGCCCTCCTCTTGACGATATCCCTTAGCAACAAGTCGTGCCTTATTTTTCGAAACATCACCATGCTCATCAAGCTTTACCTTATAGATCCACTTGAGGGCAATAATCATTGCAAAGTCTGGAGGTGATACTAATTCTCATACTTCAAGTCGGTCAAACTCGTAAATTTCTTATTGCATTGCATTGAACCAACAGTCCTCATCAATAGCGGTCTTGAAATCTTTGGGTTCGACTTTGGATAATAAGAAATTATAAAAGCACCACAAGGCATTGGTGGCAAGTTGCTTTCGAGTGGATACCTGACGAGAAGGATTCCCAATTATGTTATCAATCGGATGATCATTGGTCCATTTTCTGAGATGTTCATGTGGTTGAGGGTAGGGAACTGAAGTAGCCATGTTTAGATCCCATGAAGAAGATGTCTTAGAAAGAGATTCAGGAGCAAATATATTTTCAAACGAAGCATCTTCGTGGAGGAGCAAAAGGATTTACTTCAAAGAATTTTCTCAAGATCGATGATGATGGTGGTGACTTGCGAGAGGGAGCATCTTGACCTATAGAGGTAGACATAGATGGACCATTGACATTGTTTGGAGCAGAGCGATTGCGATCGGTAATGTTGAAGTATCACCAGTTGGTGACTTAAAATATTCATCAAACATCGGATCAAACAAGAGCTTCAAATCTTCATCTAAAAGGGGTACATAAGGAACTGCAGGAGTGGGATACTATACAGGACCTGAACTAATTGGCCCAGGTGTCAAAACATTCGTCGTGGAACTGGAACTGGTATGACCAAGAGCCGGTTGCTCAGTCAGCTCATCGAATGTCACGTGAATGGTTTCCTTAATATTTCGGGTTCGTCTATTGTAGATTTGGTATCCCTTACGATCTGGTGCATACCCAATGAAGAATCTAATGTCTGATTTAGCCTTTAACTTTCCAGGATCTTCACTGTCATTTATTGGGTAACATAGAGCACCAAACACACGTAGAAAAGAGAGATCTGGTTTCCAGTTATGTATTAGCTCCCAAGGAGTTTTGTTGTGCAGAGTATGTATCAAGGATCGGTTTATAACAAGCAGTAGCAATAGCTTCCACCCAAAGATACATCGGAGCCTTAGAGAATATTAGCATGGTTCGTGCAACTTCCACAAGAGTACGATTTCGTATTTCAACAACGTCGTTCTGCTGAGGAGTACGTGGAACACTTTTCTGGTGACTGATGCCAATGCTCTCATAGAATCGAATGAGTTGGTTGTTTACAAACTCAGTTCCATTATCTGTGCGGATGAATCTGACGGTTTTGTTGAGTCTGACTTGTAATTTCTTGATCATTTTGATGATAACCTCTGGCGTTTCATCCTTGGTTCTCAAAAACTTCACCCATGTAAACCGAGAATAGTCGTCTACTACAACAAGAACATATTTCTTCCCATATATATCCTGCACTCTCATTGGTCCGCATAGATCCATGTGAAGGGTGTGGAGAACTTCCATGATGGTGTTGACAGTTTTGGGAATACGTCTTGCTATTGCCCAGTTGGCAAGCCGAACAAAGAGGAACTTTTTTGAATTTTAATCTGGGTAGACCGTGCACAAGGTCTTTTCGAGCAAGATCATTGATGGTACCAAAGTTCAAGTGATTCAAACGACGGTGCTATAACCAAGATTTGTTCCTTGAGGCTTTGGAAAACAAGCAAATATGAGATAACCACTTCATGTCTTCAATAGAGATGGTGTATAGATTGGTGCCACGAGAGCCTTTAAGAAAATCAGCACCATCCAATTCTCTGACGAAGCATGTGTGTTTTTTGAAGGCCTCTTCAAGATCGGAATCACATAATTGACCAACAGAGAACAAGTTGTGACCAAGTCCTTCCACGCAGTACACCCTGGAAATTACACTGTCACCAAAAACATAATCTTCGTAACCCATAATTGCCCCAAAATGGTCGTTCCCGAATCTAACTGTCCTGATAAACTTATTCACGAAATTCTTGAGCCGTGAGCGATCTCTGGTCATATGTTTTGAGCATCCTGAATCCAAATACTAAAGGACGATTTGTACGACCTGCATTTGAAAACAGACGAAGATGGATAATTGGAAACAATGGATCCCCACAAGCTGATGGGGTCCTTTTGGTTAGTCTAAACAATCTCTGGATTATCAGAGACTCTAGGTGTCGTGGTGTTAACAATGGGGGCATCACTAGTAGACACACAAGACCTAGTCAATGGGCATTATGTTACTAGAGGGATAATTCTACCAGTTGGCTTCCATTCCTTAATAGGACTTACTCTAGGTATGGTAGTTCTAGCTAAGGGGCAAAGTTCGCCTAGAGTGAACATTCGACCTGTTGGCTTCTACTGAAAGCCCACATTAGTAAACATTTTCCCTGTAGGTTTCCAAGATTGCTTAACTTGTTTTACTTTTCCCACTATCTCAATTGGGGATTGTTTCGATGACATCAAAAATGACACAACACATTGATCATGATTACGAAAAATTAAACATTCATTACATGTTTTGCACGCAACATTAGAATTTGAATTAATTACAATATGATTATAGCTAATACTTGAATCAACACGATTCTTGTTGTTCAAATCAAACTTATGATTCCTACAGTGGTCTTCTACTTCCTTCTGGTAAACACTTTTAGCTTGCGTAGTCCTATCATTCTTTGTTTTGCCTCTAGGCTTTTACCCGCTAGCTTTAGTGTTACTTTTTACTTTGTAGAAGTAGTGATGGGAACATTAGTTTGATTTAATGCCATTTTCTTTTCTGGTTTTGATGTGTTGGGTTCAGATGTTTTCATGGCTACATCAAAGGTAACATGCTTGATCTTAGGCATTGAAGAAGGTGCAACAAATTTATCTTGCTTGGTACCCGTTTTAGGACATGTGCCAATGACATATTCTAAGAGTTCCTGAGATCGTTTAGCATACATGCCAGCATAGGCAACAACACTATCTAGTGGTTTCTCTGTTCTATCATCTTCTACGATCTCATGAACTAGGCTATCCTTAAGGTAAGTGAGATATGCTTGATATGCAGTCTTATTGTTCCTAAGAAGAGGGGTAATATACATCACTTCAATAGCATAATTATTACAAGCAAAAACCTTTGGAACAACATATTTACACGTGGGGATTGGCATTTACCCTTTCATATGAGTCTTTAGATTCTCAATCTCGTTCAGCAAAGAATTTATATTTTCATTATGTTTGTCATGAGTGACCTTAATTAAATCATATAACTCTTTGTATAGTGATTTAACTTTTGAATTTTCAGCTTGAAAATATTCATTTTTTTGTTGCAATTTGTTGATGATGTTTTGATATTGAAAATTCCGAGAATCTAGAGACGGTGGTATATGGGAGCCTACCACTTCACTCCTATTTCCCTTCAATTGAGAAATTTTAGCGTTCAATTTTCGGATCATGTTACAGTGAGCTTGAGTCTGTTCATCTCGATAGCTTATTTCAAAATATGCATCAAATTCAGGAGCATCCAAGGATGTCTTGGCATTTAAAGTTTTAATTCTTTCTTCTAGATGTTGATATTTTAATTGTAAATTAACATTATCAACCTCTACTTTAGACAAATGCCTGACCTATCATGATCATCGTTTTGGATTTTCTCAAGCAATATAAAATTCTCGGCTTCAAGCTCATTGACACAAGTCTAGACAACTTTAAATGCAAGTGATAAATCATGAAACTGAGAGGCAGTTAAAGCAGAATCAGTGGCAGTATAATACACATCCTGGGCAATACATCTAACAATTAACTTTTCATTGGTGATGTGAATATTCTTCCTCTCAATCTCATAATTTTTAAGCTCTATTGCATTTTGTTTTACCATGTTTTCCATGTCTTTGAACACATCTTTTATTTCTTTAACTTCAGTCTCTAGAGCCTTTTGAATGCTCTGAAAATGTTCTTTGACTAGTTCAAAGAATGGAATAACCTCAGTTAGATAACACATTTTCGTTTCCTCAAACCCCCTTTGCCCTTTAGTAATAGCTGATGGTGTAATTCTCTTCTTACATGTTTTATCGAAATCAGCAAATAGTTAATAGATTACATAAAAGTTAATTAACGTTTTACATTCTGTAGTAAGATTTCTAGGAACTAAATGCATGGGGGTATTAGGTGGGTACACCGTTGCATCCGGTAATCTCAATAGGGGAGGATTTTTATTACAAGTTCTTTGGTCTTTTTATTTTCCATGTTTAACTTCTAAAATACTTGTTCGGGGTCAACTGTGTCGACGTTGAAAGTAGCTAAGTTCTCCTTAGCATAATTGTGAGGTTTGTGATTGACCCGCTTTTCACACTCATGAGGTCATTTATTTTCTTAGCCATTTTATCTCTAGATACATTTTCTAACTCTCTATCCTCTTCGATATTGGTGCACTTGTAGGGACATGACCAGGTTTAATGATTTCACTCCCATCATATAAGGCAAGGTAGGCCACTTTAGCTTTAGCTCGATTTGGGTCATCTATGGATTTCTCACTATGTTCATCACCCAATTTCTTATGATTTAACATCATGTGAGCAGTTTGTATGGATTGATCTTGTGCCTACAACTTGTTTTCAATTTTATTCTTTAACGTTTTGAGTTTGGAAAAATCATTCAAGAGTTTTTTTTCCTTTTCTTTTAAATTTTGTTTAAGCATTGTTACATTTTCTTGTATTTATTGTTTTTGCTTAACGGTTTGATTAAGTTTCACTTGTAAAGAATGTTACTCCTTTTTCAAAGTTTCTTCCCTTGAATTACGTTCAATATCAGTATACGCATTTGACTATCCATTTTCTGCTCACGTTCAGTCAGTTCAAATTTTGCATGTTGTTCATATATGGCAACTTGTTCCTTATATATATTAAGTGTAGAGGTCAATGAGTCATCAGGGATGAATGCTGTGTACTCATGCAACATGTAATCATCATTTAGAACAGAAGATGCACTACTAGGTACAACCTGACCTTCATTGTGTTTCACATACTGCTCATATGGGATAACATTGCTATTTCCCATATTCGCAGTATCTGACTCAACAACTTTTTTCTGTTGTACTTCATTGGGAATCTTTTGTTCATCAGCCATATCGTACAATTTGAATACCTTAGAGATGACAGATGCATTGGAGGGACCAACTTGTTGAGGTGAGGAGACCATTGGAGATATGTTTGCCATAAATATGGTTTGAGAAGTGGGTTCATCATCAACATCCGAGTCGAAAGCATCACAATCATCGACTTGAAAGATATTGGGATCATTCTGGGCCATATCATAGACTAGTTGGTGATAAGGATTTAAAACGTACACTTTTAGGGGGTCATTTAAGCCCTAAATCGACCAATTTTATATCCGGTATTGCTTAATTTCGTTCCTTTTCAGTTTTTAGGTCTTTTGGAAGAAAAATGCTGGAATGAAGCATATTTGGACGAAAAGGAGCACATACATGAAGAAAATGGCAAAGTCAAGATCGAAGCCACTCAAAGTCGATCAAAAGTACTGACGCGCCCCAATCAAAAGCGACGCCGTCCTTCTATGATGACTTGATCAAAACACGCACGCGACGGCTCGGTGAAAATTCGGTCTTATAACTTTGGCGTCACGCCTAAAGAAGAAGGCGCCACTCACATTTTCATCTCGAAGGCCCGGATCTAGAATCAAGACGACGTCCCAATCGAAGACCGACGGTGTCACAACTCACGGTGACGCCGTCCCATCGATGACTTGGCCCAGACAAAACCTTAATGACGGCGAGCTGATGGCGTCCCATGCAAAAGGTGACGCCGTCTCAAGTGTAAATCTATACGTATATAGAATTTGATTTTTCTGCATTTAGAAAGGTAGACTATTGGAGAAAAAACCCTAAATTGTTTGTAGTCCGAATTCGACAGTATCTTAGGGTCCCATACCCTATTTTACACATCGAGATATGTATTTTAATCCAAAGTAACATTATGTCTATCCCAAATTCGATTGATTGTGTGTATGCTTGCTTGTTTACCATGTCTAGCTAAATTTCTTGTGTGTTTGCTTAGATCTATGAAACCTAGTTATTAATTATTGTTAGGTTGTTTTTTTTATCTTAATTGTAAATTGGCTTAAGAGTGCAACTAGGCATCATTCGTTGTATTTAATGCTTGAGTATGCTTTATGATGATGTGGTCGATGGATGAAATAGCTTAGGCTTGCTGAATTCGTAGGTCACATACGAGAGATAACCTCAAAGAACTAGGGGGCACGCATACCCTACGGCCTCAAGAATACAACGCGTTAAGATAAGGTGTGACAATTCAACCGACCAATAAAAGATAACTAGGGAGTAATAGTATCTAGGTATACGAGGACACTTCAATTAGACATAAGCTACCCTTAGTAACTAGATAATTAGATAATTAGATAAGTAGAATAATCGGTAGAATTACCACCTCCCAAACCAATTGCCTCGAGATTTTACCTTAGCTTTCTAAAAAACCATAAAAAAATAAAAAAGAATCATCCTCAACCCCCACCTTCTCGTCATACATTTCTTACTAGCATTCCTATTCCCCAAGAGAACGATATCAACCCCCCGAGGCTTACCCAATACTACACTACAACGATTAGGTTCATCGCCTGGGAGGTTGAAAAACTTGCTTTCGACTAAAAGAAGTTTCCTTCACTCAACGCGCCTCCGCGTGCATTAAGTTTTTGGCGCCGTTGCGGGAATAGAATAGCTAGTTAGATCTATATCTCGTTTAGGTTTCCTTGCTTGATTCATATCAAGTAAGATTTTTTTTTCTCATTTTCATTAGCTTCCTTGTAGTCTATCCCCCTTCTTCGTGTTTTTGTTCGTACATCTCATCACTCACGATGATTCGCATCTTTCGTCGGAGAAACTTTGCACTACCCGCTCCCAATCCCGCAATGGAAAACGCAATCCTACAAAACCTTTCACCTGTTCACCACTTTGGAAATAACCTAGGGCATAATGAAATAAATTGGCTACATAATAGTCCTCAGTGAAGTTAGGATTGAGATGGAAGAAGACCCCTCCCAATGTTTTGACCCTAGGTGTAGAATTGAGGTAGATATCCCCTTCAACATGTAATTCCCTTGTAAAATAGGATTTGAGAGTTTTGATGCTTATTTGAATTCATTCTTACCTTTAAAATTAATCTCAAGGAATCTATATAATAAAAGTAAGGTGAATGATTTAGTCTATCAAGGGAACAATGTTGTTGAGTCGGTCACTCACTTGCATTTATTTGTTGGAAGTTTTTCCTACTTCATTGTTTTAGAAAATTTAGGAGAATTCATTGATGGAAGCCTCACTCAAGTGATATTTGGAAAACCCATTAAGAGAATGACTAAGTTGAATGAGCGGATGGTTGATGGTCTTGTCACATTCTCTAGTGAAGTTGAGGATTTTGTCTATCAAATGCCCCGTACGCACCCTAGGTTCAAACACAAAGATATAGAGGCATGTAATCGGATGACTCCCATTCTGATACTTAGTGAAAGAGACAAACAATGGGGACTTAGACATACTTATGAAAAAAATGAAATGTACTATAAAAAATTCCTAGAATTAGGAGATGAATACAAGAAAGATGAAAGAACATTAGAATGGCTTAGATATGGGCACGTGAGCGTGCATGAGACAACGTAGGAGCACGACTTCGAGTCTAGCTACAAAACTCATAAATAAAGAAAAGCGCTTCGTGGGAGGCAACCCATGCTTAATTGTTATTTATTCTCATGTTAGATTTTGTGAAAATGCTTTATTTTGTCTTTAACCTCGTCTTAATTACATATAAAGGTATTTTACAAAAAGATAAGTGTAGGGAAGATCACATACGTTTTTTGAAGAACATGAACATGAGAATTACAGCTAGTGAAATTGATATATATGTGTGTTTGTTAGAGTCAAATGCTTGTATCGAGTCATAATGGACGTTTTGCATGAATTTTTCCAGGTTTTAAAGATGTAATTTTCCGGAAAAAGCAGTGAGACCGGTTCTGTCGAGGACAACTGACGGCGTCAGATTAAATCCCACGACGTCGAGCTATCGTAAACAGTTCATCGGTTTTCGTTTTACGTGCTACTTATAAATTTTGGAAATTCTCGTGTCTTAATTTTTCGAAAAACTGCAAACATCCATTCCACAAGCATTATATCTTACTTGCTTTCTAGTGTAGTTGTGTCATATATACTTTTACCGTCGATTTTACGCGAAGATTTCGTTTGTTTTCTTATAAGTGTGCAGGCTATATTTAGCAAGAAGAAGAAACATACATTGGATGAAGCTTATCACTCATGCATTCTTCTTGGAAAAGAATTTAACTGCAACTTCACACGGATCCTATCGAGCTAATCAGTGTAGTACTAGTTTCTTTTCCTTACTTACCTTCCTTTATCATAACTTTGATACTTTCGGGGAACATTGGGGACAATGTTCAGTTTAAGTGTAGGCAGGGAGAATAAAACGAGAAATTAGAAACTATCCACTCACTTGATTATTTGTCTTGTCCTATGTAATTTGTGTAATAAACTATGAGAAATATTCGTTAGGGCAATTTTAGCACCAAATTTAATTTTTTTTATGACATGTACGAGCTAAACTTTAGTCTTAATAAAGCGTCTCATGGATGGGAATTATATGACTAATACAAAACCCGTTTACCACTCAAATACCACCCCAAAAATGTGAGGTTCGCCCCTAGATCTTTAGGAATAAAAGTATTCACCTTTAATACTTAGAGAGTGTACCAGTAGTATAACAGATTCTAGAACTTGTTTTGTGATGCATTCCGAGATCGCTAGTGATACTACACTTGTGTAGTTAGGAATAACTAAATGAAAAGAGGCATTAGGATAACCCTTGTTTGAAACACGTATTATAATTACGTCTTCCACATCGGTTGAGTAATTACCCCACACCCTGCGATGTACTCATCTTTAGTACACGATACCCCTAGTTAACCCTCGGAGCCTATCCTTTTGCGGTTCTCGTGATGTTTACATTTTCAAGAATATCAATGAAGAGCATTGTTTACAATCCACCCCCAAATGTACACCCAAATCGCCTTAGCCTACCATGTATGCACTCATCTTTAGTGCATTATTGTTATCATTCCTTAACCCTTAGTTCAAATATCTAGTTACTTGCATAGTTTCTAAGTCGAGTCATATATTTTGTACACGGTTTTGGGATGATTGGGACTCATGGGTAAAAGTAATATTTTATGGAGTAACGGGAAAGAACGATAAATTCAAATTCCCTTTGTCTACGTAATTAAATACTCCAAGTGTTTTGATCTTTTCAAATCGGGTCAATTAGTGTTATAGAAATAAAAACTCAAGTGTGGGGATGCTCCTATAAATCCTTTATATTTTGATGTTATTGTAGAGGATGGTAGGGTAAAAATGTATGAAAAAAAATGGAAAAAAAAGAGCGTAAAAAAAACTGAAAAAAAACATACGAGCTACCATCCTACATATATCTTTATGTTTATGTATTTAAATTTATGCTTGTTTTGTTTCAAGTTATCTAGAGTTTATTGAGTCGAGTCTTGGCTTAGCAACACACGCTTTTCATGCTTGTAACATAAGATTTTTGACTTGCCACCACTAAATATCCCCATCCAACAAAACCCTTTGTTTCCTACCGTAAGCCTAACGTTACAACCCTTGTAAAGACCTCTTAGATAGTTGTTCCTAGGTGCTTACGCCAAAGCGGTGGAGCTTTGATCTAGTCTTAAGCTTATGGTAATATATGTACTATGCCAGGTAATGAGTGTTTATCTTCCATTTCCATTTATTGTATTTCATATAAACCCGAGAGTTGAGAGAATCCAAACACCACTTGTGAGGTGCTAGTGTATAATTTCCGTGCTTGTTACGACTATTGCGGTGCTTTTACTTGTTATGAATTATTTTAAACCAATACTTCATGCCCCATAACTTATAAATTGATTGGCCAAAAGCACATTTGCTTGAGTACAAGCAAATACCAAGTGTAGAGATATTTGATAAGGATTTAAAACGTACACTTTTAGGGGGTCATTTAAGCCCTAAATCGACCAATTTTATATCTGTTACTGCTTAATTTTGTTCCTTTTCACTTTTAAGGTCTTTTGGAAGAAAAATGCTAGAATGAAACATATTTGGACGGAAAGGAGCAAATACATGAAGAATATGGCAAAGTCAAGATCGAAGCCACCAAAGTCGATCAAGATGCCGACGCGGGTCCCAATCAAAGGCACGCCGTCCTCTATGATGACTTGATCAAAACATGCACTGACGGCTCGGTGAAAATTCAGTCGATAACTGACGCGCCACGCCTTAAAGAAGAAGGCGTCACTCAAAGTTTTCATCTCGGATGGCCCAGATCTAGAATCAAGACGACGTCCCAACTGAAGACCGAGGGCGTCACAAGTCTGAGGTGACGCCATCCCATCGATGACTTGGCCCAGACGAAACCCTAATGATGGCGAGCTGACGGCGTCCCATGCAAAAGGTGATGCCGTCGCAAGTGTAAATCTATATATAGAATTCGATTTTTCTGCATTTAGAGAGGTAGAATTTTGGAGAAAAAAACCCTAAATCGTTTGTAGTCCGAATTGGACCGTATCTTAGGGTCCATACCCTATTTTACACATCGAGATAAGTATTTTAATCCAAAGTAACATTATGTCTATCCTGAATTCGATTGATTGTGTGTATACTTGCTTTTTTACCATGTCTAGCTAAATTTCTTGTGTGTTTGCTTAGAGCTATGAAACCTAGTTATTGATTATTGTTAGGTTATTTCTTATCTTAATTGTAAATTGGCTTAGGAGTGCAACTAGGCATCATTCATTGTATTTAATGCTTGAGAATGCTTTATGATGATGTGGTCTATGGATGAAATAGCTTAGGCTTGCCGACTTCATAGGTCACATACGAGAGATAACCTCAAAGAACTAGGGGGCACGCATACCCTACGACCTCAGGAATACAACGCGTTAAGATAAGGTGTGACAATTCAACCGACGAATAAAAGATAACTAGGGAGTAATAGTATCTAGGTAAACACATTTTTAATCATCATACGAGCACACTTCAATTAGACATAAGCTACCAGTAGCAACTAGATAATTATATAATTAGATAAGTAGAGTAATCGGTAGAAGTACCACCCTCCAAACCAATTGCCCTGAGATTTTACCTTAGCTTTCTAAAAAACCATAAAAAATAAAAAAGAATCATCCTCAACCCCCACCTTTTCGTCATAAATTTCTTACTAGCATTCCTATTCCCCTAGAGAACGATATCAACCTCCCAGGCTTACCCAATACTACACTACAACTATTAGGTTCACTGCCTAGGAGGTTGAATAACTTGCTCGACGAAAAGGAAGTTTCCTTCACCCCGAACGTGCCTCCCGCGCGCATCAGTTGGTCATCAACATCAGCATCAAATGTTTTTGCCCCTTGTCCAGCTAAAAACAATAGCTCTTCTTCATCCAACATATCACCATTCTCTTGAGCTTGCATCAATAGCATCAAATCTTTGAAGTAATCTAAGTTCGGTGGACGCTTTGGCTAAGTGCACTTTCTAGCAATGTGTCCTATACCTTCACAGTTGTAGCACTTGATTTGTTTTGCTTATCCTGGCATAGCATTCCCACCTCTGTTTTGTGCACCACCAACACCAGTCGCACCATTTACCCTAGCAACATTTCTTTGGTTCATGTTCTGTCGCCCTTGAACATTCTGAACCACAACCCTTCCATCCTCTACAGTTGCTTGATTGTGTGGATATGATGAAGTTCAAAGTTGGTTGTTGGTTTGAGGTAGGGCTGCTCTGAATTGTTGAGCAACCAAGGAAACTTGGTTGAAGAGATTTTCAATCATCTTATTAGTTGGATTGTATCATGAACTAGGAATAAGTGTTTGATTCTGTGAAGAGGATGGATACTGATAACCTTGAGTTTGTGATGATTGGGTGACAGGCTGAACATTCGAAACAAGTGCAAGAGGATCATTCATTGTTGTTGGATTGAACCTTTCCATAATCAAACGATCATAGGCAGCATGCTTTTGATGTTGTTGTAGGTATGCAAACAGCTGTTCATAGTTTGTGTTTCTCAAACCTTTGTTAAGCTTCACTGCTGTAACAAACCTATCCCACTCGAGTGTCATGTTATTCACAAACTGGGAGTTGAGTTGAATGTTTGGCATCGTAATCTTGATGATTCTCATGTCATTGAGGAGTTTGTGAAATCTAACATAGTATTCATTGATATTCTCACCCGGTTTCATCTGGAAGTGTTCAAACTCATTATACAACTGTGATTCTCGATCTTCTTTGGTCAATTCAGATCAAGCAAGAAGCATTTTAACATTATCCCAAACTGCTTTGGTTGCAGTGTTGTGGTTAATAAGTTTGTTAATGTCCTTGGGAAGCCCTTGAAGAAAAATGTTGGAAGCTCGTATATATGCATCATACCGCTTCTTTTCCTTCTCATCGAGATCATTGTAGGTACGTGGTCTGTCCATTCCAAGAGTGACAGTTCCATCATCAGCAGTTGAGATTGTGTCTCTGGTAGTACCCAACTGAAACGGTCCTTCATCAATAGATCGAAGAATGTTCGAGCCATTTTCCTTACCCAAACAATACAATCGAAATCGTTGTGCCCATGATTCATAATCCGTCCTATCTAGCATTGGAGGGCGGGTATCGGACCCGGCAGCTTAAATGTCATCAGAAACTGTAGACATGATGTGAACTTTACATGGGATTTTACAAATCTATGAATTAAACCGAGAAATAGACTCTTTCGCGGGATTTTACAAAATCAAAGATAAACCGTGAGACATAATTTTGGCAATATGTTTAGTTAATTTAGAAAAATGGTCTTCAGATGGTAAAACGCAACTCCAAATCGCAGGGTCAAACCGCAATCGTCAGTAGCAAACCGCAACAACAAAAACACACTGACAAAACTCAGAACTCAAAATGCAGTCTTGAGAAAATCGCAAAGTCTTCAAACTGCAGGACTAAGCAAATCGTAGAATTCTCAAACCGCAGACTGAGCAAAACGCAAAGTCTTCAAATCGCAACTGGCAAACCGCAACTACCAAACCGCAATTTTCAATATAACACAAACCGCAATGCCCAAAACCCAACACACAAATCGCAGAGATAAACCGCAACTGGCAAACCACAACACTCAAACCGCAATTGTCTTGATCAAAACGCAATGTCAAACCGCAAAGGTCAAATCTCAGTGTCTTGGTTAAACCGCAAATGTCAAATCACAGCTTAAGGCAAACCGCAGAAGTCAAGTCATAACTCTTAAAACGCAGTCTTCAAATCGCAACCCTCAAACCACAAACATAAGTCGCAACTCTCAACTAGCGATATTCAAATCGCAGAAGGCAAATAGCGACTTTTTCAAACATGAGAAGGAAAGCAGATAAACCGCAAGATCCAAAATGTCACTTTCGCTGATTTTGTCTTTCTCCCTTTTAGCTACAAGCCAAACCGTAGATCCGAATCGCAATAAGTTACTTCTTAACAAACACAAATCGCAACTAAGAACAAGTATCCGTGGCTCAAACCGCAACTAAGAAAAAACCTTCAAACATCACAAATACGCCTCAAACTTCCACTAAACTTAAGAAATACACCAACTAATCACTAAGGAACGACATATAACAATTCTAAACCTAAAAGTACAAGCCTATAACAAATTTAACCACAAAACAAGCTCAAATTTTGATGTTTAATACCAATAGCATTCGAACCAAAGAAACCAAAAGAACCAAACTACAAATCCAAGCACCCACAATCTAAAAAATCAAACCTGGCTATGATACCAATTGTAGGATACTAACATAAACTCAAATGATTCTTGTGATTTGGCCGTGTATAGATAGAGAAAGAAGAGAGTGGGAGACTTCTAGTGAGAGAAAATAAAATGGATTAGCTTGAAAGCAAATGAAGTTCCAACCCTCTCCCTTGGTGGGAAGAGGTATTTATAGTTACATATAAACGCCTTACTCTGGTCAGAAGCGGCCGACAGCTGGTAAAGACCCCACCCGACTCCACGGTGATACTTAAACTAAAACGCTACTAATAAGACTAGGACCTAGATAGAGCTAGATGATACTTGGGTGACCGAATCTTCAATATAGATTTCCTAATCCTAATATATATATATATATATATATATATATATATATATATATATATATATATATATATATATATAGAATCTAGATCAAATAAGATCAAACTTAAAGTTGTTAAAATAAGATTCAACTAAAATTTAACAAACGACACTCTCCTTACAAGAAAAATAAATTTTTTATTAACTTCAACTAAAATTGTTAAAGTTTTGATAGATTTCTTTTTAAAATTTACGAAACCTAGGTGATACACTTTGATTAGAAGTGTAATGTGTATCAGGTTTTTGTATGTGTTTGGAATATTTATTAGTGTAATATGTATCAAGTGTATCACTAATCCAAACTCATGTATCATTTGGTTATTTGTTGTTAAAATGTTAATTTGTATTAAAATATTATTTTTGTGTGTATTATTGCTAAAATTGTTATTTATAAATGTTTTAGTGGTTTTTTAGACTTGATCTTATTTTTACAACTTTAAGTTTGATCTCACGTTAACTTTCTCCCTATATATATATATATA